>JARFJB010001779.1:240000-692500 GCA_036346205.1 Vesta saturnalis
GCCCTAAAGTACATTTTGTGAATATCTAGAAACAGACAACTTTATTGAAAAAAGGAATAGACCTTTATTTATAATTAATATTAAATAAGTTTTCTTAATGACATGTTTTTGTAAACTAATAACTAAGCTCTATAAAATTAAGAAACTCCCTAAAATAACTTTTGTCTATTTGAGTAAAGCTCTAAGAACAGTTATAAGTACATTTATAAAGATAATTCAACCTTAGATAGGTTTTTCTTATACAGTTTCTGATATAAACGGAAATAAGCGTTAAAAATTAAATTAAATATCCTCGTAAGTAGTCAGTGGAAAAATGAATTTTAAAATAGCCTTTCATATTTAACAAACGAAAATGGAAATGTCAGTATAAGATTAATTTGAATTTAAATAGAATTTGCTATTTTGTATCGCAGAGAATATCAACACAAAGGTTCTGTAAAGAAGTGTTACCTTTTTATTTACGCTAATGGGTTTAATTTATAAAGATATCATCTACTCCATTTGTACCAACATCTCAATACCGTTGCAATATTTCGGTTTACACGACGAGCAATTTCTCTTAGCGAAAGTCTGACCTCTCATGCCAATAATACGGCCACGTTCAAAATCAGTCAATTGGGAAAAATGTTGATGTTGACGTACTCTTGGCATTGTTCCCAAGTTCAGAACGAAATTGTAAACAAACAATTTGCAAAATTGACAGTTAACTACACACTAATTGGTTTATTTTTTCAAATTTATTGTTACTAAGTGCAAATAAAATAACAAAAAAAACTACTAGCTAGATTTTGTTCAAATTTTAATCATTTGTTTGTTCTAACGAAAGACATCGTTGACGAAAATTTCAATAAAATCTAGGTGTTGCAATTTTTATGAAAGTCAGTATATTTTCAGTATTCATTTAAGCTTTTAATATTAATAGTCTCTCATAATAAAAATATATCAAATGTTATACTTATTTAATTCGCAGTGCAAAAATGTTTTGTTTACAACAACATTTAACGCTCAAACCTTAAATTCTAAGTAATATTCTTAATACTAACTTAACTTAACTTAACCTTCACGCCATTCCCTTGCGGGGTAGGCAAAATAATCCCTGCCTCTTATTTATTTTTCATTCGCAATCTTTCTCCATGCTTTCCTATCTCCGCATACCTCCCTAGCTTACGCAAGATTCATATATAGTCTCTGACACGCCCTTTTATTTTTAAAACTCCTTATCTTTCTTTCCTTTTCATAGATTCTACTACATTTAGCCAAGTTTTACGCGGCCTACCAGGCCCGGCCTTTACCCTAACCTCACCCACACATATTTGTTTCGTTAATCTTGCGTTATTCATTCTCTTAATGTGACCAAACCAACGTAATGTACAACTTTTATATCTATCCATCATCGTCTTTTCCTCACCACACTCCGTCATTATGTATTCATTTTTTATCTTGTCCCTTCTCGTTTTACCACATGCGCTTCTCAGGAATCTCATACCCACGGCATTTATTTTTCTTTCGTGCTTTTTTTGACATACCCATGTCTCACTTCCATTCAGTACTGACGGGACGAATACGCCATTATAGATTGCTCGTTTCGCAGCTAGGCTGGCTTATGCTTTCATTTCTCATTATCGTCCACATACTTCAAAATCACTTTCCTTCCAGCATTGACCCTTCGTCCAATCTCGCTCTCAATTGTACCATCTGCAGTAAAAATTCTACCGAGATATACCAGCTCCACAATTTCATCTTGCAGAGTAAATACTCTACTCTCCTTTCCACCTTCCCGATTGAACAACACAATCTTGTTCACGTTTACCTTTAGGTCCATGCTGTCAGACTGTATCAAACTTCCTCAGAGCGGTTTGCAGCTCATCCGCACTGTCACTTAATAAGACTATGTCATCTGCATACACCAGAAGTCGTACATTTACGTCACCAACCATTACACCATTTGTATCGATACATGCTTGTCTAAGACATTTATCCATGTATACATTGAACAACCACGGTGACATCACACAGCCTTGTCGCACTCCTTCTTTCCTACTAACATGCAACAAAAAAACCTTTATCAAAATTAAATTGTTTTCCGTTCAATTTTGATATTCATATTCAAGTTTATAGAAAATAAAACACATAAACGGTTCTTTATTTACACTATTAGAAACCGTACCTATTTGGTGCCTCGTTGAAAGCCGATAACGTAACTACAATGTGGTCAAGCCGATGACGTAATTGGCTCCTTGCTTCTTTTGTTCCCACGATATCTTGTTTACACTTTTTTTGTGGATTAAGTCTATTTCAATTTTCTTTCCAACACTTTTATGATTTTTGTAAATAATTGCTTGATACGTTTATAATAGTCAATTATTACTTTGATTGTTCAATTTTAACAAAAACTTGCGCGACGAACTACAAGCAAACTACCAACGGTAGTGCTTTTAATTGTCAATATTTTCCAGTTACTTTGCTTTATATATCGACCTATTATACTGGATCGATTGTATTAATTTATACTTAATACTTTCGGTACGTACAAAAAACGTGATTGTCACCAACTTGACACTATTTGCACTGTGCTTACTTATCCTCTTATTGTTTTAATAAGGAAGGTAATTTCACTTTTTCTCTATTATACACTAAATGTTATCTTACTTTACTTCTAATTTTAGGGTAACTTGACTATTACCTTTTTCGGAAAATTACCCTGTTGGTTTTCAACCAACTATGATCGCCTACTTAAGGCGACTGTTTTAAAAACTGCACGTCATTATGACAGCGTCTCTCCCTCTATAAAACATTTACGTTTCCGCAACTGCCGCGTTTATTTAAATACTTTCCAATTTAATATGCAAATAACGTCGTGAAGCAAATTCAATATTTTCATCTTAATATTAAACACATTCAAACACAAATAACAAATAACCATTTCTTTATCTATGAAAACAAAATAACTAATTAATGTCGTATAACTTCGTGCACAATTTGAAATTTTCTAAGGTACCCGTTACAAGATGAATTATATAACATCAAAACTGATAGAGTACATACATTGTAGGATTGAATCAAGTGTAACTAGCTCCCTCGATAGCTCAGATTGTTAAGAGCTCTACTCTAGATAAGTAGTGGTGGTGAGCTGGTGTCCCACTCGAGGCAACCTTTTACTGTATGTACGTTGGTAGTTTAAATAATTTACAGTTATTACTGTTATGGCTTTGTCATCATTAGCACTTAGATGCGTTTAGTTTGTAAGTTTTCCTTTAATATATGTACAGGTTGTCTATTTTACGAGGACCTAGTTAATTATCTCCCTTAATATCTGTTGTAGAAGAAGAAAACCTTAGTAAAAATTATTGCATTTTTGTTATCTTTATTTCAGTAAAAAGATATTTGAAATCCACAGCCTATTTTATAAGGTATTTTACAAAAACATGAAAACTAGGAAAAACACAACAGCTTATATCTTATTTATTTGAGGAGATATGAAAAAAATTAAAGAGATGAAAGTTGACGGCAAGGATTATAAGAAGAATGATATGTATCAAAAATACAAAAAAATGCAGTTGTTTTTGACATACGCTCTTGTAGAAAAATAAAAATAACAGATCTCAAGCTAGGCCGTGACACCATTAAATCCGTTGCAATTTTTTTTCTTTCCAACTATATAATACATGCCATGAAAATTTTAACTAATAGTACTAAAATTAAAAATTTAGTGAAAACCGTAATACATATAATAACCTTTATTGCCCAACAGCAAAAGCCAATTACAGAGCAAACTATATAATATTGCATATATATATATATATATATATATATATATATTTCAATAATGAAACAATAATTCCCACAAACAGAGTTAAGGACTGTAAACACTAAAAACAAAATGATTTACAAGAAGGACACATAGTTGACAATAAGACAGTCCCTTGAACACCTTTAAGCACTATTACTGTAACATAACAGTCAATTATAGAAGTTAATGAAGAGCAATATATGTCACAATTAGAACATATCTCATTTTACAATTGACACATTTTAACCACTGGTGACTTTAAAAGTAAATTAGATTTGGCAAAGGAACATGAAATGTACATCTTTGTCTTGTTTCTAACCTAGGAATATGAAAACAGATGTTGGCAAGAATAGAAGCACAATCAATATAATTATGTATCTTTTGTATAAAAACAAAGTTATGATATTCCTTCTAGTCTCTAAAGACTGCATATCAAAGGTGTTAAGCAACATTGTATTTGAACAACCTTTCCAGGATAAGCATTAAACATCTTAAAGCACAAATACTTCAGGAATTTGCGTTGAATATTCTCAATTAAAACTTTGTAGCGGTCATAACGAGGTGACCACACTAATGCACAATATTCAAGCCTAGACCTCACAAAGGCATAAAACAATATCTTAATCGTACGGATACTCGTAAATTGTTTAGATTGGCGTATTACGAACCCTAATAATTTGTTGGCTGATGAAACGATGTCCATCATGTGCTGATTAAAAGATAATTCGATATCAAAATGTACACCCAGGTCTTTCATACCTGCACAACAGTCGACTGTCATAGAATTAATTTCATATACAAAATGTATAGGATTGCGCTTTCTAGAAAACGATAAAACTCTACATTTACTAATATTAAGTTTAAGCCTATTATAACTGCACCAATTAGAAAGAGCTGAAAGATTACGCTGCAACGCACCGCAGTCCTTCAGATTAGTGACAGATGCAAAAATTTTGACGTCATCGGCAAACATTAAAGTTTTACAATCAAGTTTTTCAGCAAGATCATTTATAAATAAAAAAGCAAAGGACCTAAATGTGAACCTTGCGGTACGCCGGACTTTGCTACATATGGAGGTGATGTAAACCATTGTAATACTATTTGATTCCGATTACCTAGGTAAGATTTAAAAAAGCCAACCAATAATCTACTGAAACCGTAACTTTCTAACTTAGCCAATAATAGATCGTGATCAATACAATCGAAATTTAGATAAGTCTTTATAAATCACATCTACCTGCTTTTGAATGTCTAGATTTGCTGCGATAAATTGAGAGATAGAACAAAGGTTTGTGCAGGTGGAACGTTTTCTAACAAAACCATGCTGATATGGTGATATGTATGGTTCTACAGATCTGTAAATGTGACTATACAGAATCAGTTCAAATAATTTAGAAAAATTGGAAGGAATTGCAACCGGTCGATAATTGCGTATATCAGCGGGATCCTTAGATTTTAGTACAGGACAGATTTTCGTGATTTTCCAATTATCATATCGTTGATACGTAAAAATTAACTATACCATGAAAGTAAAAATTCACTTTATAATAATTATAAATCTGTAATTATTTATTACAATTCAATACAAACAAACAAATATCTCATAAGTGAAAATACAAAAAAACAAGAACTATGTATAACAGTAATAATTATACTGTCATGCTGAACAAGAAATGTATGTATTTATTTTGTTAACTACAGAAAATGCACTAACTTTGCACCATGCATTCTAATACACAAACGTGCTCTAAGGGACACCTCACGCATTACATTTTGGAGCATCTCAGGAGTAACTGCCTCGCATGCATTTATAATTCTGGTTTTGAGGTCCTCAATATTTTCAGGGGCAGTTTGAAATACCTTGCCTTTAATGTAACCCCAGAGAAAATAATCCAAAGGAGTAATATCTGGAGATCGAGGTGGCCATAGAATGGGTCTATAGGTGCCTATCCAGCTATCTATCATAACTTGATTTAAATAATTTGAACATATCACAGCAATGTGAGGTGGAGCCTCATCATTTGAAAATATGAGTAATGTAGTCGTTCTGCCAATGTTAATTCATACAGAAAATCTTGAAACTTGTTTTACGGGAAATTAAGATATCTATGAGAGGTTAGTTTACCATTATAAAAATATGGTCCAATTACGTTTGTTCCTAAAAGACCCACCCAAACATTAGTAGAAAATATTTCTTGGAAAGAAGTCTCTCTGCACCAATCTGTATTTTCTTGGGTCCGCCTATAATGAATATTTCTATTGAAAAATCCATTATTTGAAAAGTTTGATTTGTCCGACCAAAGAATTTTGCTACATATCAGTGGGTCAACCCTTTTCTTATTTAACAACCATCTACAAAATCTTACTCTCCTCGGCTTATCTGCTTCATATGAATGTTGAACTTTCTTCATTTTGTAGCATCGAAATCCGAAATTATTTTTCTTGCGCTGTCTTTTATACACGAAGTTTCCTGAATTTGTCTCAAAAGGTTTCTTCATTTTGGTTAACATAATTTAATACTCTATTCACTTTTCTTACGTTATCCGTAATATGCCCTCGCCTTACTACTGTTTTTGAAAACGAGCCATGTGTTTTTAGATTTTGAACTAAATTCCTAAACATAGTTCGATTTGGCTGTGTAGCATCTGGAAATATCTCGCGGTAAAATGTGCATGCCATCTCAGTATCAAAATTGCACTGACAATAAATGGTAATCATATTGAATTTTTCAATATTGGTGTATACCATAATTATAGTGGAAAATGTAATAAAATACAGGGTGTTCTATTTAAAGTAAGCAACTTATAAATGATTTAAATTGTGCATGTTGTCGGCTAAGTTTAGAACACCCTGTATGAAATTTCAATGAAGTGGATATATGGAGTTAACGGGCAAGCGCTTGTTGTTTATTGGTTACAATTTTACGTCACTAGCTTCGTTATTAATGGAGATATCGTTGTTCAATGTGGACTAGGATTTTTTCAAAATTTCTAAAAAAATCGAAATATCTCGAAAATACTTCATTTTTGGTATAGGACATTGCGCACAAATTTTATCTAGAATTTCATGTAGAATTCGGAAATAAAATAAAAAATATTAGGTTCCATTTAAAATAACAAAGTCGACGCCTACTTCCGGTATAACCAAGTGCTACATTTAGGACAATATTATACTTGAACTCAGCGTCATCCAAAACCTACAGCTTGTAATTTCAGATTTTTACATAACTGTATCCGCCATTACTTTTAATCAAAACTCTTCGCGCTACAAATAATATATATATATATATATATATATATATATATATATATATATATACCGTTCCAAGATAAGTATGCCCACTATGGAGATCTCAAACGGTAAGAGATGGAAGGTCGCTTAAATGGAATAAAAGTTACGCATTTGAGAGGATGTATTTATGGTCTTTGTCCGAATACCTTTTTAGTTTTTGAGATATTTGAAAAAATTTAATGTTCTGATTTTCGTTTTTATTTGTTTCTGACCTTATTTGAAGAGTTATCAAGAAAAGAAGAGCACATTTTCATTGCGACTATTCTAGCTCTACTTAATGCTGTTATTCAATTTTTGATAAAACCTTTCGTTTGGTAGCAACCATCATCAACTTAATTTTTTTAAATACACGAAAAAATTATTTTTGCCATATTTAAATTCTCTCCTTGATTATGAATTCAACGATATATCACACTTTATATTTTTGGTACGTTTCGGATGAGAAAATTCATATTCAATGTAAAACATCGAAAACGTATATTCGGTACTACAGTTCTACAAAGACCATAAATACATCCTCTCAAATGCCTAACTTTTTTTCCATTTAACCGACCTTCCGTCTCTTACGTTTCCGAGATCCCGTAGAACCCATCTTGGACACGGTATATATATATATATATATATATATATATATATATATATATATATTTTTTCGCAACTGGCTAATTTGCGAATACACCACGAAATAGGTAGAAAGTTATGTGCTGGCAACAATACTTTTCTTGCAGGTCTGTCTTCCATTATTATAAATTTAGCTAATTAATGTTAATCAAATTGATTGTTAGTTTTAGTTCCGGTTTGGATACTAATTACATATTAATCCCAAGTGAATAAAACTTGAGTAGAAATTGCAGGTTATGTAATGAATGAATAGTCTAAACTATAGCTTTGTTAGTTTTTTATTGGTTTTATATAAATTTAATCGTTTCGATAACAATTACAGTTACGGTCCTCAGTAAATAACTTCATAAAAATTAATTAACTCGTCAAATAGATGGGTGAAATGTGAAACCGTACAGATAAGCCTACTGTAATGGTTAGATAAACATGTTTGAAAGCTAACTATGGAATCCAACTTTATTTTATTTTTAAAAGATGTATTTGAGCATTTAAAAATATCACTACAAACTAATCGGTCTTCTTTTAGAGGCTTTAACAATGTAATTAAACCTGTTAGCATACCTCTTAATGTTGGTACTGCATTTTTTCTAAATATCGAAGTATAAATTATTTATATCACCGCATTGCAAAGATTTAATATGTATGTTTAAAATTAAAATATGATTAAATGTATACATTCTGTTTCCATGTACCATAACAATTACAGTCTTTCAGTGATGACGAAAACTTATTTTTTATAACATTTGAATGCCTTTACCATTTTCAAATTAAGGTTTTCTCAAACTTGCACTTACATTATATACCTACAATTTCATTAAATTTTGTTTTGATTGTGACATTTTTCAGTCATACGTTAGAAATCTTTAAGGCTGTTAGTAATATTTAATTTAATAATGATCTAGTTAATATTCACTAAAATGCCGTAGTCGGCTTTCAAGTACGTTTATCTAACTTTATAGCATACTTATCTTTGAGTTTTATAAAACTGTTATTTACTGAGGACAATAACTGTAATTGTTATATATGTTAATATGAATGACAACCGTAAAAATTTCCATTTTTGTACTACCCAAATAAGTTACTGGTTGTGTTCGTTAATTTGTATGTTAATCGTCAAAAGATGGAAAAATTCGTTGAACTGCATCTAAACATTTTTTTACTTAAATTTATATTATATTACTTTACTTTGTGGAATTCCATACATAACAACACTGTTTTAAATTCAATATGATTCCACACTTACTTTTATGTAATTATTTATCTCTTTATGTATTTTAATACATGTATAATTATCAAGGGAAAATATGTAAGTAAAATAATAACAAGTAGCACTTTCTCGGTGGTGAAATGGTTAGTCGTTTTTATTACAAAAATGCATAAATTTAATAGTGTGTCGTGAAGTCATTTACTATTAAACGTTTGGCATAATTTGATTTGTATGTTTGTTCATATTCATAAGATCTAATAAGTTTTGTATCGCCTAAGTGTTTGTCCATATAAACCGAGTTACAGTTGTGCAGTTCAACATTCACGAACATTGGTATTAGTTTTAAAAGCCACTTTATACTTCTTGTTTTCTTTGTGATCTACTTTTTTGACATTTTTCCAAAATATGAGATTGATATGTATGCATTTTATGTCAGTTCTTGTTAATTAGGTAAATGTTTTTGATTTTTAACTAATGCATCGATTATATGTGAAATGCAACCACTTTACAATGCTTTATAATTGATATTTCTGTATTGAAATCCGTTTGGTTTAATCGTAATGACTTCGATTTATGTACTAATGATCTATAGCTAGCTAACTCATGTGTTCGTTTAGAAATGTGTGTATGGGTAGGTTTTCTGACTATGGAGAACTCAAACTTGTTCCGTGCATTAATTTTTATGCTTAAATAAAAAAAATGAATGGTTCTTTCTCTAGTGTAAATTTTATGTTAGAATGTAAATTGTTAATATTTATTAAAAATATGCTAAAATATCATCAATATAACGAAACCACAATACTATCTTATCTTTATTATGTTGTGGCAAATTTATGTTTTGTAGTTTATTAATTATTTCTAAAGAATCGTTTGATTTATACTTTAAATAGTTAGTTGAATGTAAGAAACTACTGGTTTAATGGGCATATTTGATTTGTGACTTTTTATGAGGTTGTACAATTTTGGTGCTTGTGTGTTCTTGTTTAGAATTTGTGTGTGTTTCTCTATATCTGTAAAGCAGATTATGTAATTTTGTAAATATGTTTCACATTTTTTTGAAATGTCTTGAATTTCTTAAATGTTTATATTCAATTAATGAATTTTGAAGTTACGTACTTATAATTTGAAATTCATATCCTGTAATTCTGCTTACATTGAACAAGCACTTAGGAACTTTTAGGTCACGCTCACGTGGCCGGATTCATTTCCAACCCCTATGGCTTCTTTTTGGGTGCCTTTTTCAACCCCTAGACGGAATTTTCAACCCTCGATGGTATTATCCTTAATTAGCGGCCTTTTGGCTGGGGTAGGCTTTTTTTCGGGGGCGAATTTCAACCCCTTGATAGAATTTTCAGCCCTTGATGGTATTTTCACTCATAATTAAGGCGTTTTGGCAGCCCATTCCAGTGTTTATGTCACGTGACATCTTGACCCTAATTAAAACCTTAGACCCTGGAGGGTAGGCAAATGCATGTGTTCTGATTGGTGAACTTGGTGGTAGATCACACTCCTTAGATTCTGATTGGTCCATAGACTCCGTTCCTGGCTGCTGGTTGGTTAAGAGGCGTGACCTGTCGGACAGTTTGGTGGCCATTTTGTCGGTCATGGGGGAAATTTAAAATAGTATCCTGATAAGGGTTTCACAAGACGCCCTGACTTCTGCATCATAAGACATAAGCAAACTTTCTATCATTTTGTATGACGTCAGACGTTAGAATCGTGTATGAATAGTGAAGGTGTGCTATTGTTTTATCAGAATTGAGTCTGAATATTAACTTGTCCGACTTTATAATACGTTGTTATTCTATATTTATTTCTAGAAAGTTAGTTGATTAAGAAAACATTGTTTACGCTACTTGTTTTTTCGTTTTGCGTACCGACCTTGGGGTAATTAGATTGGGTGTATAAAAATGAATGAAGTATTCTCTAGCTTCACGTCCAGTTCTTTATTTCGTGTGTCAACATACCGTTTCTTCAATACAACACTGGTGAGTTATTATTGTTTGCCTTAGCTTTTACTTTATTTATTTTATTCACTTGTGCAGTTTTTAATGTGTTATAATTACAGATAACCTAAACGCAACATGTTTTAAATCTTTTAAAAATATTAAGGACCTGAAGATTAATGTTGAATACAAAATACTTAATCTTGGTCTCGTATCAACAAAATGTGGTGAAAGGGTTACTGTGGAACTGCAGAGTTTAAATGCATACTACCTTAGTGTTAGACTCCTTACTTCAAATTTTCTTCCATAACCATTACAGGACCCTGTATGTACTTTTAAAAATATACCGCGAGAAGGCGCCACAAACAAATTCAAATTTTGGTCAAGGAGCGAAGGCCTGAGAGTAAGTTGCGCAACCCTACACCTGTCTTACAAGTTAGCATTAGGTCCCCTTATTAGAATACAAATTCATATTTCCCTCTACAACCAAATACAAATTCAAATTTTCCGCCAATGGGGCCTCGACAAGCGGCCAAAGCCCCGAGACCAAGTTGCAAAGCCCTACACGTGTCTTACAACTTAGCCTTAAAAACCCTTATCTTTCTATTACCGGTAATTACCAAGGTGGTTTGATAGAACACGATTTCAGATCAACACCTTTGAATTTATTTATACCTACAAAATGGCGTTGATTATGATATCATACAAAATGGTAGACGAGTTTGCTTATGTCTTATAATTCAAAAGTGAGGGTGTCTTGTGAAACCCTTATTAGGATACTATTTTAAATTTCCCCCATGACTGACAAAATGGCCTCCAAACCGTCCAACAAGCCACGCCTCTCAGCCAATCAGAAGCCAGGAGCGGAGTCCATGGACCAATCAGAATCTAAGGAGTGTGATCTACCCCCAAGTCCACCAATCAGAACACAAGCAGTTGCCTACCCTCCAGGGTCTGAGTTTTTAATTAGGGTGAAGATGTCGCGTGGCCACCCCCACATAAACACTGGAATGGGCTGCCAAAAAGGCCTTAATTATGGGTGAAAAAACCGTCCAGTGCTGAAAATTCCATCAAGGGGTTGAAATTCGCCCCCGAAAAGAAGCCGACCCCAGCCAAAAGGCTAATTAGGGGGAATACCATCAAGGGTTGAAAAAGGCACCCAAAAGAAGCCATAGGGGTTCGAAATGGATCCGGCCACGTAGGTGTAACCTACACCACAACTGATGACGTCAGTGTCCCCCCTTCTACTGATGTTACAAGTATAAACACAATTTAAATTATGCCCATCATTTTATAGTAAATAATTACCTTATGACTTCATAAAACAATAATAAATTTTTACATTATTGTAACAAAAAAAAAAATTAAATATTTTGGAAGCAATAGAAATTATAAACATAAACAGAGTGCCTTTAATGAACGAACAAGTTGATCTTATCGATTCACGGTTAACAAATATTTTAAATATAGAATTATAATTAACAAGCCTACTATTTTACCTTAATGATTTGTTTACCCTTGTTATTATTTTACTTATTCATCTTTTGATAATGATACATATTGTATTGAAACGCGTTCAGAAATAAATATTTATGTAAAACATGGTGGAAATATATTTGAAACGTTACTGCTATTTCTTTACTTGCTTATATTCTCTTTAAGCTAAGTTTTTCCTACAATGTTAAATTTAACGAATCTAGATTCTGTGGGACGGCTACTGCTACAGAAGTAATGCAATTTGTACTGGTTTTGCCGATAGAATCTGATCTTAAAAAGCGTAGATATTATTTACAATTACACAAAGGGTACAAACTACACGTGATTAAGTGTTATCCGTTGTTCTGTAAAATGCAAAGATACTATTTCTTAATCAAAAACTTCAACTTTTACTGATTTGACAAACCTTTTCCATCATCAAATTTATTTACTACTCAAATTATTAAAATCAAATATGTAAAAATATCAATTTATACATAAAGAAATTTAACCAAATCGTATATGAAATTTGCATGTTTCTTTTCAATCTGTGATCATACCTGAGTTAAACGTAGCTAAAGCAAACAAATAGCTTTAAGTTACAATAAATATAATTTTAAGCCATTAAGAAAATCGTACATTCAGTAAAATTGCTGTACATAAAAAAAAAACGAAAAATACGTTTTCCTGGGTTTAGGATAAGATTAAGAATGGGCATATGTATTCTCTTCTAGGGGAAAATTTGAGTGGCAGGAATCGCGCTTGCTGCTGCACTAATCTGTGTTGAATATAGCCAGAATCATGTCCAGCGGCCTGGAAAATAACACGAGAAAGACATGAAAATGTGCAAGGTTTATAGAAGACGTACGTTTCTAAATTTAAAGCGTTAAGCTCAGTACAATACCACTACTAACTCGTTTTACTAACAAATCCTACATTTTGATAAGTATAAAGTCATGGAACAAATTTAAATTAGAAAACCAATAAAATGGTGTTTAAATAAATTAATCTAGTAAAAAGAATTTGCATTTTCGCAAAGTACGTTGTTGATAATATGGGACGGATTGCACCCTTCAATATAAACACAGAAGTTTGCACCCCGTCGGAGTGCTGTAATTAAGGGCACTCAAAGCGCCCTTCTCTTTATCCCTACTGCAGTCAGCGTCCCACGCCGGATTAAAAACTGCCCTACGCTTTAGGAATTTGTTATATCGGTATTTAGCCTTTTTATTGCATGCCTTTTTTTTTAAATACTATGAGTGTATAAAATATTTTTAAAACTTTTAGCAAACAATACATCATATCACTATATGAGATTAAAATATCAAACTTTTTTACACTTATTCTAGATAATGAACACTTATAATATGTTTTATGAATATTCTTGCAGATCTTTAGAAATCATTAATTAAATCAAAAATAGTGCTAAAAATTAACGAAGATGAAATTTTCGCTGTATAATCACGAGAATCGTTTGACAACTACGTGACCTAGCAAAGAAAACACACTTTATTTAATATGGTCTCCTGGTCGACAGGCATTTCAACGGTATTCAAAACTAGCAACGCCGTTATTGTAGGTCGATGAATCCAAGTTCTCGAAATAGCTATTTACAGCAACGATTACCTCGAAATTAGACGGAAATCCTTTACCGCTGAGTCATTGTTTTAGGTTTGGAAACAGATAATAATCATATGGAGATAAATCGCAAGTAAGGACAATTCATGAATTTTGGCCATTATAATAACAGATTTGTGGGCAGCTACGGTATCAAGATGGAAAAGCACTTTCTTCGTTACCAAATAAGGCCGTTTCTCTTTGATTTTGTCGCTAAGTTGTTGCAACAAATTGCCATTATACTCAACATTTATTGTTTCTCTTATCAAGTAGTTGTCCAAGATAGTTCGATGAGAATTCTAAAAACAGTTGCCATAACCTTTTGCAAACAAAACGTTTTTTCCATCTTTGCTGGCGGAGAACCTTTATGGGTCCATTGTTTGAACAGGTTTTTGGTTTTTAGAGTATAAGGGTGGACCCACATTTCATTGACGGTTACGAAAGTCCATCGGATTGAGGCAAAAACGTCCGAAAATGACGCGAGAAACACTCAAGCAATTCAGCTTTTGCACTGATGCCATGTGAGCAACCGCGGTACCCACCGCGCCGAGTATTTATTCGTTTTGCATTCTTCAAAATTGTGTGTATGATGTTAATTGAGATATCACTGTCTGCTATCTCGAGCTCTTTTACTCGGCGGTCGTTCAATACAGTACTAAAGAAGATTCTACAGAATGGTAAAAAAGATTACTCGAATTCACACCATCTCTTTTATAATAAGTTCATTACAAAAATAGGCAATATTGTAAAAAAAACAATAATCAATGTCAAACAGACGTTAACAACTTCATGTCAGACAGAGGTTAATAGACATCTAGATACTAACTTAAAAAAAATTCCAAAGCCGCCTGTTTCTATAAAAATATCGATATTACAGTTTTCAATCATATTTATTCATTTTTTCACTTTATTCTTACATTTTTACATCACATTTCCACGTGCTTTCCTTTAATTATTAAATTGAGATAAATTTTCTGTTATTCGATAAATGATCGTGAACAATACAACTAACATTTCAAGGAATCTTGCTTTATGAATCTATCGTGCATCACCCAATTTATATTTAATTATTATTTATTATATGTTGTAATTTACAGATAGCATTTAATCAAAATAATCCTCATACACTAGTCATTAAACTTAATCTAGTTTGCTTTTCTTGAAACTTGCTCAAGATATCTGTTCGTGGATGGTTATCAATGGGTTTTGTCTCCAGTTTTGATGTGGTCTTCCGCAGAGTTCTAATGTGCAGCCGCTTTTTTTTCGGAAGGCCTTAAAATATGTAACGCTGTAGACAATGAATCTAACTCTAATTACAATTTGACCTCAATGCTATGTGTGTTAATTTTTATTATAAGTAATAAAGCTAAGCATTTTTGTCATCAATAGTAATCGTGAAAGCTCTCATTACACTTTGGAACCAATCTATTGTTACTAGGAACTAATATTATAAAATTTTTTCTTTTGCCATTAAGAATATCTGCTTATCTCTCAGTTATAGTTTTAATGTCTATAGGATCTTTCACAGCAATCCAGCGGACAGCACGATTCTAAACAGCGCCTGGCGGTGCTCTGTAGAGGCATCGCGCTAGAGTCGCCGCTATATTGCCACATCCGATAGAGCTCATAGCCAGTGACTGCATCAGAGTATGTGTGGTACTAGGTGGCAACGGCCAATAGACCACACATTACACTATACAGCACGCAACAACTTTTACTGGTTCGGATTCTCAAGCTAAAATCCGTTCAGTGCTGGACAGTGATATGACGTGTCGTTCTGGATAAGAAGAACTAGTACAACAACGAGCAGATTTTAACTGTTTCGTGCTGTACCGTAACATACTATGTAAGGACGTGACATTCTGTAAGGTTGTTGCGCAGTTTTCAAGTACGGAAAAACGCCGTACACTGCTCGTCATGACTCACAGTTGATTATATAATCGTATTTAAAATAACATACCTAGAAGTGACGTTACCGGGGACCTTATAAGAAAATGCAAACAAAAATTCAAACATCTTCTCAGATCTCCTTGAAAATACATCAGTCCTCATAAAATAAACCCCAGGAAATTTTACAACACCCCCACTACACCACACAACCTTGTTACAATAACACTATCAGTAATATTATAATGATAAAAGGATTTTTTTGCCACAAGAAAATTGGAACATAAGCAATAACCCAAAACCATAACAGCACAAAAATTCAACGGTCCAGGGTTGAACAAAGAGCAGATCCAAAAACCTCCTGCAGATGAATCTACTATTAATTATAAGCATGAGTAATAACCAATTTAAAATAAACTTAAAACACTTGTACAACCTAAAGAGTTTCACTATGTTGTGCTGGGCTGGATATGTATTCCCGATTGCGGTTTCGTTACGACACGTAGCGGACAAGCAAAATTTACATGAAATACATGTAATTAATTGAAACGTCCTGCATTTATCCAGTCCCACAGGTTACACCGTTGGTAGTTACTGACTTCGCTGTTGGAGAATCGGCGAATGTCAAACAGCGCTCTAGAGTTCTGGATAAGTTTGTTCACTTTCAGTCGCAGACTGCACTGGATTTATTGTAATTAATTTTTTTAGTGAACACACACACCCACGAACGCACGCACGCACGCACGCGCACACGCACGCGCGCAGGCACCAACCCACACACACACACACACACACACACACACACACACACACACACACACACACACACACACACACACACACACACACACACACACACACACACACACACACACACACACACACACACACACACACACACACACACACACACACACACACACACACACACACACACACACACACACACACACACACACACACACACACACACACACACACACACACACACACACACACACACACACACACACACACACACACACACACACACACGTACAACACACTACCATACACATGCACAACGACACATGCACATACGACACATGCACTACGACACAGACACATGCACATACACGACACATGCAACATGCACATACGACAACACATAGCACATACGTACAGACACATACGTACACACGACATACATAGCACATACGTACACACACGTACACATGCACATCACACATGCACAGCATACGACACACTATACACACGACACATGCACATGCACACACGACATCGCAACATCGACACATCACATGCATACAGCACATCACACACTCACACATGCATACATGACACTGACACATGCACACTGCACACACGCACAACTACGCACATGCACACTGCACACATGCACACTGCACACACTGCACACTGCACATCGCACATGCACACTGCACACTGACACATGCACACTCGCACACATGCACACTGCACACTGCACACTGCACACTGCACACTGCACATGCACACATCGCACACATCGCACACCATCGCACACTGCACACTGCACACGCACACTGCACACTGCACACTGCACACCGCACACTGCACACTCGCACACTGCACACTCGCACACTGACACGCACACTGCACACTACACACTGCACACTGCACACGCACACTGCAACATCACACGTCACATCGCACACTGCACATCTGCACACTCGCACACTGCACACTCGCACATATCCACTCTGCACATCCGCACATCGCAATGCACACTGCACACTCGCACATCGCACATCACACGCACATGCACACTGCACACTGCACATGCACATCTGACAACTAGTCACACTGCACACTGCACATGCAACACTGCAATCCATAGATACATACATATCTCGCATACTACCTGCACATTGCACACTGCACATTCATGCTTATACTGCACACACACTCTTTAACACTAAACTGTTTACAGCACACTACATGCAACATGACACACTCTACATACGCAATGCACATGATACACTAACTCACATAGACATAAAATTACATGCAACACTCACTCAATTTCACAATCGCATCACACCACACATACTAATATACTACATCCCACATCAAAATATGCCACTGACACTCACATATCAATCACATCTATATACATTCCAATATATATATATATATATCACATATATATATATATATAATATATTATATATATATACCATATATATATATATATATATATATATATATATATATATATATATATATATATATATATATATATATATATATATATAATATATATATAATTATATATATATATATATATATATATATATATATATATATATATATATATATATATATATATATATATATATATATATATATATATATATATATATATATATATATATATATATATATATATATATATATATATATATATATATATATATATATATATATATATATATATATATATATATATATATATATATATAATATATATATATATATATATATATATATATATATATATATATATATACACACACAACACACAAACACACACACACACAAAACACACAACACACACACACAACACAAAAAACAAACACACACACACACACACACACACACACACACACACACATTGCAATATTTCATCACGTAACAAATCCCAGACCAAATGCTGAAATTCTGATAGTCCTCTTTTTATTTACGGAACATATCCACTCTTTTCCTTATTTTTCCCTTTATTATCCATAAATAAATCTGCATGAATCGTCTGAACTAGTACCTATTAAAAACACAAAAAAAGGGAAACAAGTTTTAAACAGCAATGATCACAATGGAAGTTCTGGACAAAGTTCGTAGGTCAGAAAGGGCGGTGCAGCGGTGCAAAAAAAACTAGATAATCCATAGATACATAACATTTATCTCCATAACTTAAACCTCAATTCGCCCTTGAATAGTTATGCTTATAAGGATGCTAGTAAACTCTTTTAACATAAACGTTTACAGAAATATAAACATTTGGTGTTCAACAGGTTTGAACACTCTCTTTAATACGCCAATGGCGAATGAAATTAAACATTAAGTAGTTTTAATAGGAGAAGTAAATATTTGACATGCAACATTCCTTTCAATTTCACGATATTCGGCGTAGTAGGCACAGCCGGCATTCTGGATATAGTCGGCGTTCTGCCCACATCAAAATATTTGGCCTACTGGACACTGTCGACGTAGTGTAATTCAATTCTTTGTAGTAGTCGACATTGTGGTCCCAGTTGATGTAGTGCCCCACGTACAATTTTTCACGATGTGAACGCTGTCGGCTTAGTGTCGATCGGCGAAGTACCCATCTTCTACTATCTGGACCATATAAATATCGTGTTGGCGACGTGGGCGTTCGGAAAGATTCATAGACCCAATTTAACACTACATACACGCAAAACCTATTTCTACCTAATAATAAAAAGAAAGATGTATAAATGTGTAATTATAATAAAAAAATTGAAAAATTATCATTAGAGGGCACAATCTGTTCAAACATTTCCAATACTATTAAAATCATTTTTCTACGTTCATTCAGAAAAATTGACACAGCTGCATCTTTTAGGGTAAAAAGATATCGTTTACTGCTTAAAATGAGAAATATTTTTTATTGTACCACTCAAAATGTATAGTTTATACGTTATGCTCCAACGATATTATTGAACGGAAATTCAATCGGAAATCATGCACCCTGTATCTGATTAATAAGTCACGCTTGTTGATTTGTACAGCAACCAGTAGAATTTGTGTTACTATAGAATGTTACTAAGGATACTTAAAATAACGAGAAATTTGCCGGTTCCCAAATTATGTAACGAGGAGTGCCCTTTAAAATGAATCGATTTAGTGATCATTCTTTGGGGAATATTAATGAGGTTGCAAATAATAATAAACCTGTTAATACAGTTCAATCCAAGTCTTATAAAACTTGTAGAATTTTGTCAGGCCAGAAATTACTGGGCGTTCGATATGCGTAAGGAGGACGGAACCTACGATAAAGAAGTTGCGGTGGAGGTGATTTGAAATGTAACAGCTAAATTATTGCAACGAAAATACTTTAATTCATACAAACGTTCTATAAATCCATTTCAGGATCATATTTTTCATAATTCCAGAAAAGCATGGATGCAAAGCGAAAGCAATTGCAACGCATACCCGAAAAACGTAAAATGAGTGCTGCAGCCCTCACCATGGAAAAAATTGAAAATATAGCTTTGATCTTTGACGAAAACACTCCCGACGGGTTGCAGAAAGGATTCTATTAAATAGCAGCCACCGAATTAAAATGGCGCGGGAACGAAGGTGCCTCATGTATAATGGACTTTTTTTAAAAAGAAACAAATAATGGTGGTTCGGAACTGGGCGTATCGAATATAATACAATATTTCCTAAGACAGCGCAAGGGGGTAACCAAAATTTATCTGAAAGTAAGTGGCTTACTCCCAATTATCAAAATGAAAACCTGTGCCCTGTTAGACTCTTCGAAAACGTGATGTCGAAGAGAACTAAAAATATTACAACCAGACGATTGTCTTTAACAGCTAATAAGTTTTAGAGTAATTCGGTCTAGTACAAAAATATTCCTGTTAGGATAAACGAACTTAATAAATCGACACGTTGTGCTGCAGAAAAAACTGATATAAAACATAAAAAGTTTGCTAACCATTCCAATCGTTCAACTGTAATTAATTAATTTATGTAACCCATCATGTACGTCATCAAATTCGTTGAACCCAAATTTGAAATTAAGTAAGGATCACCATGCAAAGATTGTTTTAAGTTTGAGAAAGACAAATATTACATGGTCAACGTCACCAACCGAAAGTTCTTCTGTTACGTACAATAATTGTACATTCAACATTTGCAAAAATAACTAGGCACTATACTTTTTTTCCGGCCGGTTAGAAAAGTAGGCATTGCTCACTTCATTTGAGGTTTGAAAGTCTCATTTTACACAGCTAGGTGTGCAAAAGAACGAATATTTCTCTTATGCTTTGACAGTAACTGCTATATAGACACAACAATAACTTCCCACTATCTCCCATTTTTAATAAATGTTTCCTTTGGACCAGCACCTCCGCCACCCCGAACGACGAGAGTTGAACAACGCAGTAACTTACCAAACCCTAACCTCGACACACTATAAGACATGGACATAACAATATGAGACCTTGCTAACGTTATAAAAAACCTACAGACAAACAAAAAACCACTGAACACTCATTCTTTGGTTCAAATAGAAAAGACGGATTTAGCATCGGTTTCCTAGATCCAGAGCTTAACGTGAAATTAATAGAATTTTACAAGGAAACTGGATACACCCATAATTGACATTAAGTAAGAATCACCATGCAAAGAATGTTTTAGGTTTGAGAAAGACAACGTCACCAACCGAAAGTTCTTCTGTTACGTACAATATACATTCAACATTTACAATAAATAACTAGGCACTATATTTCTCTTCCGGCCGGTTACAAAAGTAGGCATTGATCACTTCATTTCAGGTTTGAAAGTCTCATTCTACACACCTAGGTGTGCAAAAGAATGGATATTTCTCTTATGCTGACAACTGTACCAACAATGTAACAATTAATTAACAAATGACAATTATGACCTACATTTCGTTAGTATCAAGCATGAGATTAGATGGACTTCAAAGAAATTTACGGAGGGTAAGATTAAATTAAATAGTTAATTGTACATTTAATAACTAATCTTTTCTTCAAACGTCCAATAATTAGGTCATAATTTGATTGAGCTGACTGCGGAAAAATGCTACTTGTTCGCCGGCGGCAGTTTTACTTTTCCTTTTCCCTCCATGCAGGGAAAAGTGTTGCCATGGAAACGTTAAAATAATAACACACAACAACCATAAGAAATATGAATTTAAACGTCATTTTTATTTGTCAAACTAATATTAAACGTGCAATTTGTCAATGTTGCATTTTGAAAATTAAAACCATGCAGTACTGTAGAAGTTTGTGCAGACGAAGTTAAATTTTCTGTAATCAAATGAGATGCCGATGGTTCCATCACATTTGTCTTGCTGACACTAGGTGTTATAATTTCATGCAATATTTTATTTGCATTCTCATTTTTATTTCGCAGTGACTCCTCTATATATCCTTCTGCTACACTACTTGACTGTCAACTTCCGTGCCGATTTAGCGATTAAATAGTACCTCCTCTATCAATTAATAGTGTAGCAGAAATACGTCTTAAACAATGGCCTGTGTATTCCATTGAATTATTTAATTTTAAGAAAGTTGCAACCTTTCTAGGAATACTGCTCATACTATGTATTCCCGTTACACTTCTGTAGCGCTTTCTATTTTGATATTTTAAGAAGGATCTAATTTCTGGCATGTCTTTTGGTCTCATCGCTGCGTATTTTCGACAAATTTCGAGATAATTTTCTCCAATTATTGTGAACGATCGAACTTTTGTAGTCTTATTGTCCGGAATTTTAATCAAAATAACATTCCCCATGTCCTCTATGTCTGTAGTTTTCATTTTTACCATTTCATCACATCTGCAGGCTCCAGTTACTCCAATTAATAAAACAATCTAAGGCAATTACATATTTAAACCACAAAGTTAAAATGACCTAAAACGTAAGTATTACCTTTAATCCTAAATACAAATCATCTTGCGCTTCAAATAAAAAAGTTTCAAACTGCTCCTTCGAAAAAATTCTTGATTTTTTTGCCGAGTATCCCTCGTTTGCTTTTTTCAAGAACGCCCGTAACTTTAAATATTTATTTATATCCATTCCATGTTTAATTATTAGTTGCGATTTGATCATGGAATATCGCGACCACATGGTCGATGATTTCCATTTTTTCTCCTTAGCCATTGTGTTGAAATATGCTATACTTCGTTTAACGAACAAATTCAGTAAATGCTCCACCCACAAATTTGTAGGTGCGTGCTACTAACTGCGCATAGGCCTTGTTTACAACCATCCAGAAATTACTTTCTGGGTAGTACAGTGGTTGAATTACATTCAACGGTTCTTTAATGTATGTATCTGAATTACTGTAGTCCCTAAAATGTATAATTATGTAGTTTTAACAGTAATCAAATAATAAACATATTTAGAAATATAAATATTTTAAAATCACACATTTTTACGAATCAAAATTCTCTGTCACCAATGAATCGGTTTTAATACGGTTTGAAAACAAGCATCTTTAGTCTATGGGAATGTTGACATGCTGTACATAACTCGTTAATGTTTACCAATCTGTCAAATCTCATATGAAGTCAAGTCAAATTGTCAGGGCACGTATTTTGGAAATCGAAAAATAACATTAATTTATTTGTTTGTAAAAGGCCATAAGTCGGGCAGGTAAATAGTAAATGAATAGAACTTTAAGCTTCCATTTTATTTTTATAGCAATTTACAAGTCAACTCTTCGTTGATGTCACAAGTGTTTGTTTATCTAAATAAACTGCAAAATGCAATTATGTTACAGTTGAGAAAAAACCTTTCTTTAATAATTGCCACAAAAACTTTATCATAAGTAGTGCCTCAATTCAGAATTCTTCCTGTAGCTGGATTTATATTTTTTACTAAGTCTGTAAATAGAGCACAACAGGTCAGAAGAGAGAAACAGAAACTTCAAAAATCAAATACCTAAGTAATGGCAGAACGTAAATTTTTTTTTTTTTGCGTTACCACGGTTACCCACGGCTATCCACTATTATCAATGTAAATTATAAAAAAAAATCATTTTGTCACGTTATTTATAAAAATAAATATAGACTATGCTATATTTTTGAAAAGCTCTTGGCAAGGGAAAAAAGATTTTAAAAAAATATATAGGGTGTCCCATAAATAAAATAGGTTATGTCAATATCTCAAAAACTGTGACCTCTAAAGAAAATCTGATTACGTCACTGGATTCTACGTAAAAAAATCTACAAATATCAGTTTTTACTTTTTTAATATGTCTAACAATAACAGAGTTACAGGGGATGACTGAAAATGCAATTTTTCCAAAATCACCCTGTAGCACACAAACTAAGATGGCTATGGCAAATTTGATTAGTGCATCTTTGGTTTCATTAAAAAATAACAAGTGTCGCGAAAACCGCAAGGTTCTAACCTAAAAAATAAGCGAGATACCCGGTAAAACATACGAAAATGGGACAACCTGTACTGCATATCATCAAATACTAATTTTGGAACATGAAAAAATTTACACATATTTTCAACGAGCTATAAACCAAATAATTAAAAACGAAGGTTTAGAAGATACATATGCATTTCTAGATGATATCACTATATGTGGAAAAAGTAAGGAATAGCATGATAAAAATTTACAAATTTTTTTTAATGTTACACGAAAGTATTGTCTAACTATTAACAAAGAAAAAAATCAAGTATGGTATGTCTTCTATAAACATATTAGGTTATACAATAGAAAGAAAATGATAAAACCAGACGCTGATAGATTAAGACCTCTCCTTGAGAACCTGTGCCTAAAGATTCAGCATCCCTTAAAAGAATTCAGGGTATGTTTGCACATTATTCAAATTTCATTTATAAGTTCTTTGAAAGATACAGCCTCTTATTCAAATTAAACGTTTCCCTTTGTCAGAATATCAAGTAGCCGCATTTGAACAGTTAAAAAAAGATCTACTAAATGCCCTTGTAAATTCAATTGACGATGAAGCCACTTTTACAGTAGAAACCAATGCTTATGATTATGCAATTGCCGCACAATTAACACAGTTAGGAAAACCTGTAGGATTTTTTCAGAATATTGTCAAAATCAGAACAGCTACATTCTTCAGTAGAAAAAGAAGCCTACGCTATTTTAGAATCTCTTAAAAAATGGAGGCATTTCTCGATTGGCAGATATTTTAAACTAATAACCGACTAAAGATCTGTTGCTTTTATGTTTGACACGAAAATAACTTCAAAAATCAAAAATGAAAAAACAATGAGATGGCGTGTCATGCTATAAATATGATATTATATACAGACCAGGAAAAGAAAACACTGTAGCAGATATGTTACCCAGAATAACTGCAGCTGCATCATCTACTTCTGACAAAACACTTTATAGACTTCACGATATTTTATGGCATCCTGGTATTACCAGAATGTACCACTGGGTCCGTTGTAAGAATTTACCATATTCCTTGGAAGAAATAGAGAGAATTACATGATCCTGTCATGTATACGCTGAGATAAACCCAAGATTCTTTAAAAATCAAGGTGCACTTATAAAAATTACCAGTCCTTTCGAAAGATTAAATTTGGACTTTAAGGGACCTTTACGTTCTGAAAATCGTAATTATTATATGCTGACTATTGTAGACGAATATTCAAGATTTCCCTTTGCTTTTGCGTGTCCAGACGTAACCTCATCAACCATCATCAACTGTCTTACACAACTTTTTTCAATCTTTGGTATTCCATCCTATATACATACAAATCGAGGAACATCTTTTATGTCAGAAGAATTAAAAAATTCTTAACCAATAATGGTATTTCCACCAGTCGCACCACACCTTATAATCCGCAAGGTAATGGGAAATGTGAGCGATACAATGAAATTATCTGAAAAACGATTCAATTGGCTTTGAAATCTAAGAATATGAAAATAACTCAATGGCAATAAGTATTACTCGACTCACTTCATTCAATCAGATTCTTACTTTGCATTCCAATCAATTGCTCTCCCCATGAACGAATGTTCAATCATTCAAGGAAATCGTCAAATGGATCTTCGATTCCAACTTGGTTGAGCGTGCCAGGTCCTGTTTTCCTTAAAAGACATGTAAAACAAAATAAATATGAACCCGTTGTTGATAAAGTTCAACTAATAAAAGCAAATGCTGACTATGCGTATGTACGATTAGCAAATGGAAATGAAACTACCGTATCCACGACATTTAGCACCTGTTGGAGACAGTGCTTTAGTAGGAGAGGAGGGAGCAGGAGAGGAGGAAGCAGAACATAATGAAATTGTTAATCAGGTGATCATTCCTAGAGTTGATATTTCTGAACAAAATTCTAGTGGTGCACAAGAAAGTTCAGCAAATATAGAAAATTGCCGTTCTACACGTCAAAGAAAACCGCCAGCTTATTTGAAAAATTTTGTCAGATACATGTATGTTATGTATGTTAATATTTTCACTTCTTTTGTTCTGTTTACATTGTCATGTTATGTCATTAACTAGCATTAACCTTTATGTGTAATTTGTGTTCTAAAGGTTTATTCAATTCACAAACTTTAAAAATGTTAAAGATTCGCTTCTTTTCGTCAACGGACGTTTTTTCGGGGCCGAAAGATTTCGTTGATCCATAATAATGTAATTATTTGCTAATAGGCTACAAAATTGTAGCTAGTATTGAAAAATTCTGTTTTTGAAAATGAAAAGTACTAGAGCAAAGCTTTAACCAAAATAAGGAATGAAAACACAAATGCTAAATGACAAATTACTTCGACATTTATAGGTTAATATAATACAAAATGTTTCGTGGTTGTGTGAACTCGGCTAACCAATAGCAAGGTGCCATTTAAATTTGACACTAACTCGTGGGAGGACCACTTACTGAATCTGTTCATTAAACGAAGAATAGAAGCACATTTTCTTCAAATGTATTTATATTCTTTGAATTGCACCACTCTTTAGTCCAAGAGAGAACACGGCTTCATTGGCCGCAGTCTGAATTTCTGCCGACAAGTTCGATTGCATTTCAAAAACTGGCCGGTCACAACTGACATCAACACTGAACAATTTATAGCTGTCAAAATGTTTTTGTATAACAATTGAAGCTACTCACATTTATGAATCTTGCCAACTCAAATACTTATTATATGCATCCATTAAACCGAGAGCTGAGTATCAAAAACATAAAAAACATGGCAGCTTTGTAATACATATTTTAAAACGTTTGAAGAAAAAATAGCATATTTTATTTGGAGAAGAAGTGACGTTTCACGGCTTGCCTTGTATTAAGGCGCGCCATGAAAAGTCAAACTTCTCCTCCGTATAAAATAGAATACTATTATTGTTTTAGACCGCTGCCGCTCGTACATAACTTTAAAAACAAAACCTAACCTTAAATAGCGTGTACGCAAGAAGTAGACAGTAAATTAAAGCGAAACAAACATTCGTAAATAGCCCTTGAAGAACCTTATTAATTCAGGTAAACAAATAGTTCAAACAAAAAATTTTACATCTAAAAAGAACAAAAGGTAATTGACGTTGTTGTGAATTAAAATGAAATTGAAAATTACAATTTGTACAATTTTGGAATGTAATTTCAGTTTTTAAATTACTAAAAATACATTTTGACTGATATAAGGTTTGATTTACCAAAAGGGAAATGTCACGGATCGACCTGAAAATAAAAGTGTGGAAATACGCATACCACGGCTAGTAATAAAATAGTAATTCCATTAAAAAAAAATTATTCCTTAGAGGAACAATACCAATTTACTCTTGCAATTACTATTATTTGTTTTTAATGTCAGTTATTGTAGCGTCCCCAGGTACCCTATCTTGAAAAGCGTAATTTGAACTTATTTGCAATAATGAAAATTCAAGAACAAAGCAATCGCTAAGTGATTTATCTTGACTTTACTGTCAATAATGTCACTATTACTCAAATTAATTGCCTGCCTTACTTTGACTTTCCGGGCAATAATTAAAACAGAATTTATTTACAAGTCTGATATTTAATTACTCACAAGCCTAAGATCTGATCAAACGAAGTGGTCGTCTAGTGTTAGGTACGTTATGCTATCTAAATAAGATAGTCTGGATGAGGTACGTGTTGCGGGCAGGTGAAAAAAATTAAACTACTCAAATTAAAATCAACGAATTTGGCGCACCGGTGGTTCAGCCCGTTAATCTACTGTTGTGGGAAAGAACCACCAATAAAACCCACTTTTTTCACAAATAAGCAATTGCACAAATACATTAATAAATGAAATAACACAAAAAAAAAACAATGAAAGAGTTAAATATATAACAAAACACCATTAAATCAGGTTAAAGTGCGTACAAAATTATAACATTAAGAGAACATGAGTAAAAGCAGTTTAGTTACACAGAAACATAATAAAAAAAACCACATGTAGTCACACCCACAATTGGGTCATAAATAATCAAAATAGAAAATCATAATAGAAATGATAACACCAAACATGTGGCCCTTTTAAAAAATCAGGTCTTTAAGTAAATAAGCACATAAAATAATAAAGCAAATTACGGTATATATAAAATACAACAGTAAAATTGCACAGGTAATAAGACAAATGCAAGGACAAAAGAAAACAGACAAGGAATTTAAAAGTACCCAATTGTAAGTGACAACTAAAGCACAAAATACATAAGTTACATTGTAATAGAGCACGTACAAAAGAGAAATCAGCTTGCAGGCAAATAATTCAACTTCAACAAACTGAAATAAAACTCATTAAAACAAATACTTACAAGTGTATGTACGTTATAAATAGATTACTGACATCGTGACCGATATATAAGTTTTAGTGCTTTAGAAAAATACCATGCCCCTCTCTCTCTGGTTACACATTCACCTATACAACAAATAAAAACAATAAAAATAAAATTCGAGGTGTTTAATGGTCTGGCTTGGAAGTGTGTACCAACTGGCAATTGCCTTATACAATTAATAATCAGCGGCATCCTATACTCATTTACCAGCGAACTCTACACCAAATACCAGAGTGAGAGGGCCCTGTACTATACTTTTATTTTAGCAGATTTCAGCTTAATGAGTCTGCGTACGAATAAGATACCTTTGTAGGACTATGTCTGGTATTTAATTTGTTATCTAGACTGGTAAAACTATTTGCTGCGAGCTTTCAGTCATACAAAATACATACTTACACTAGAATAAATATTCCCTTAATTGATCACAGGCACAAATTGTTAATACACGCGGTTTAACTCCGAAAGAAGAGACAACTTAGTGTTTACAATGAAGGTATTTAATTAACCCAAAAATCGATCTGGCTCGATTGTCAAGCTAACTGTAACTGCTCTCTCCCCAGTCTCAAACCTAACTATATCTACTCCCGAAAAACCACCCCTGTTTTTCAAAAGTAATAAAAAAACAAGAAACATTAATTTATGTTGGAATAGTTTCATAATATTATTACACATCTTAATTTTAAAAATATGCATTCGTCTGTAACAACCTTATATTTACGTGTCTCGAGTTTCCCAGTAACAAAGATATCTTTTAATCGCGACCCGCCCCGCTACAATTAATCATTAGATCAATGACATTTTTACATCAAGAGCGCGCATAGGAAAAACTCCAATGATTTGTTACGCCCCTTCAGTAAAGCATTTTTAAGCTTGCACCTGCCACTCACCCCCTAACATGTGTTTACATACATATTAGTTACAAACAATCCTTCATTCCTTAGATAAAAATATATAAATAAAAAAATATTTTGAAAACATTAGTAAATTACGACGTATTATCAAGATATTAAAAATCCATTAATTATCCTTTCTATCGTAGTAACAATGGCGTTTATTACAATAATACAATTTTCGCGGTCCGCTACCTACAATATATATAATTATACCATAATGTGACCGGCCGGGAAAAAAATGGTATTCAAACCTCGGTAGAAAGTACTATTGCAGACCTCATATGTTTTAACACATTTTATAAACTTGTGATCGGTGTGCAAAATAGTACTTACCTAGGTACCATAATAAAAATGTGTTGTTTTTTTATTATTTTATTTAATTCGTGGTATAATCCACAGAATACAACCCTTGAAGTCGTGATTATAGAAAATCGCACAAGTTGTCACTCGACATGTCAAATAATAGTTAACATTTGACAGCATGTTTCGTGACCATCAACGCCATTTTCGATAATCACGGCTTCACTCGTATTATTACTGAAAATTTCAATGACAGTAACGATTAAGATTTTTTGACACTCCACCGGAAATAAGTGTACTTGCAAATAAAGCATTTAAGTTTAATATCCAGCAAAATACGCTAACAAAGATAATCATAATTAAACATTAAATATCACATTAATAAATAGTATTTGTTTCACTAGTACAAAAAAGTTAATTTTCGGGACGATGAAGGAAGTAGCGGAGCCGAGTAAAACATACATTTCCTTCTCTAACTACTTTTACCTTTATATTCAATTATTTGTAGTTCACTACTTGTTTGGGAATCTCTCATTGATTTTGCTATCAGTACTAGATATGTCTGTTTTATACAAAATTAATATTTTTTCTACTCTTTAGTCAAATAAAAAGGTTACCGTGTAGTTTTTAATTTAATATTCATTGGATTTTACCTCTATGGATTTGATTCAAATGTGACAAATAGTAATTAAATAACGTGAAAATAGATGGCGCTACTGGCGACAGAAGATGTCGATTAAAATTTTGTTCATGGAAGATAATCACTCAAAACATTTAAAAAACCGTACACTTGCTTAAAAGAAAATAAGAAACGAAATTATATTGAATACTTGCTTATGGCTAAAAACGTTGTGATAAAAAATGCGAAAATTTTGAAATTATAGTAATTAGATCCCATGATCGTCACTCACACGATGCTGATTGTCAAAACTAGAACAAAAAGTGAATTACTTTTTGTACAGTTGCATGGAGATATCGAAGGATCCCGAAATCAGCCAGTTTTAATATGAAGTACTGTCACAATATAGCGTCTTATTTAGGTGGTTGGAAAAAATTATTGGATGCAATTCATGCAAAGTGCTCATTGCACTGTACGTCTTGTCTAACTCAGCTTAGACAAACGGACGTTGTGTGCAATAAACACTCATCTTTTGGGCTTGTTAATAAATAACTATAAATCACCTTTGACTTTATTCATAAGTAGAAAATGTGAGTAACAGTTTATGAGAACAAGCACACTGATTTGTTTAAGTTGTTGTAGTTTCTAAGAGGTTTCAAACCCTCTGGACGATTTTTTCAATAATGATACATCCTAAACATATACTATGCGTGTGCGGGAGAGCGTGTGCGTGTGCTAGAAACCGGTGGGGTAATTTTCCCGTTTACGAATAAATTCTGCAGACAAGTGTTGTTAGGAACAGGTGTATAAAACTATTCTTAAATGTTCCGAATAAAATCAAATTAATCTTTAGCAACACAAATAATGTTAAACTAACATAGACATGCAGCTTACACTTTTATGTTGTGAAAATTTAGAACATTATCCTTATCATGATCGGTGAAAGAACCATATTCTGAAAGTTTATATGAATTCGTACAATCACCAAGATCATCAAATAAAGATAGGATCTTACCTAAAGAGAGATCTACATGTTGTGGATGATTATAAAAATAATTCTTATTACACAAGGAGAATACCCGTTTCTTCTAACTCCATTGGTAAAGCAATGTCGGTTCCAGATGTATAAGAAAGAGACAGATAGATAAGGAATTGGCTTGAGTATGGAACAAGGAGCGAGGGGGTGGGAGAAAGTGACACTTGTTTCTGAGAAACGGCCACCTGCTTCTGAAAAACTGGTACCCGTTCTTTGAAAACGGGTGGCTGTTTATCAGAAAAACAGGTGGCCTTTCACCTTAGCAGATTTTCTCTCTCTCTCTCTCTCTCTCTCTCTCTCTCTCTCTACCTCTCTCCCCAATTTCTCCCTCTCTCCCCCCTCGCCCCCCCCTCCCGCTCTCACTCAATCATACTCATGCTAGTTCCCCATCTATCTGTTTCTTTCTTATACATGTAAATTCTATAGGTGAGCTAGAACCGGCATTGATTTACTACTAACTCCGATTACCCTTCAGCTAGCTATACATTTTGGTTTGCCAGTTTAAAATCAATTCAAAAAGTGCGGGTGGAAAAATAGTTTCATAACATAAAATGAAAATATTATTGAAAGTATAAATAGATAACAGTAACGATGAAGATTTTCTTACACCCCACCAGAAATCAGTATATTGGCAAATGAAGCATCGTTAAATGTAATACGTGGCAAAACACGCTAAGAATGGTTATCAAGCATAATTAAATATTAAATATTACATTATTAAATAGTTAGTTCCTTCATTAGTATAAAAAATGCCAATTTTCGGGAAGAAGAAGAAAGCTCCTGTTTCATTCAGATGTGACGGATGTTAGTGAAATAATCTACCAATAGATCGCGCCACAGGCAACAGCAAATGTCATTTTTCTGTTCATAGAAGATATTTAAATAACCTTACACTTGCGTAAAACGAAAATAAAAAGCGAAATTGTATTGAATATCAGTTCTTGCTTATGACTGAATAAAATTTTGAAATTGTATTTATTGATTAACATAATACTTTTTAGTGAAATAAAAAACTTATGGTGCTGTTTTTAATTAATATTCATTGGACTTTACCTCTATAGAATTGATTGATATATGACAGATGTCGGTGAAACAAATATTGAAGTTGTATTTATTGAAGTACTGCCATCCCATTAACGTCAGTTACGCAATGCTGATTGTTACCTACACTTTCTACTTATGATTAATGTTAGAGGCGAATAATAGTTATTTATTAACAAGTGCAAAAGTGAGTGTTTATTGCATGGGACGTACGTTTGTCCAATGAGGTCTTTAGGCCGACTTGTACAACACTTGACGTATAATGAATGTTGTTTGCATTAGTTGCATACAATTCTTTTACTTTACATTTTAACCTTACTTCGTGGAATTCGTTTCAAATATAATTCCAAAAATGTTTATATAACTGTTTATTTCTTAACGCGTTTCAATACAAGATGTATAATTATCAAAATAAATATAAGTAAAATAATAACGAGTAGTTATGATAACAAATCATTAAGGTGAAACAGCAAACTTGATGTAAATTGTAGCTCTATGTTTAAAATCTCTGTTAACACTAAGTCTGTCAACCTGTTCGTCCATTGAAGGCAGTTTCTGTTTATATTTAAAATTTTGAATGCTTTCAAAACATCTAATTTGTCTTCTTTATAACAAAAATGTAAAAATTTAATGGTGTTTTATAAGGTGATTGTTTACTATTAAATATTTGGCATAATTTGGTTTGTCTGTGTGTTTATATTTGTAATACCTAATGTTTCCTTTGTATCTAATATCGAAATTCATAAATGTTTGTCTAAAATAATCAGAATTACAGAAAGTGTATGTATAGTTCAATATATAAATACCTGACATTAAAATCTCCTTTAGTCGAATCTTTGACATTAAATAAACACTTAAAAACCATTGTTTGAAAGGTACTCTGCACTTCGTGTTCTTTTGTAATATGAAAAATCTGGAACACTGGAGCTGTGGCAGAATCTGCAACACAAAATATACCCACATACCACACAAAATTAAAAAACGAACGCGTTCCAATAGCTAAGCTATCATCATCAGCGGTTAACCGTTGATAATGACACCTTAGCTATTGAAACACGTTCAGTGTTTTCTAATTTTTGTGTGGGACGTGGATGTATTTTCTTATGTAATATGTGAGCTACTTTTTCTGATATTTTCCAAAATATGGAATTGTTATGTATTTATTTTTTATGGGTTCCGTGTTAACTGGGCAAATATTTTTGATAGATAATTTGTAATGTTGCATTTTCAGTGTCGATTTTGTTCGAAATGTAACAATTTGCTTGTGCTGTATGTTTTATAATTGATATTTCTTTCTTCAAATTTGTTTGATATAATGGTAATGACATTGCTCTATGTATTAATGATCTTTATGCAGCTAACGTATGTGTTTTATGGTGACATGAATCGTTTGAAATTGTAACGACTATATGTGTAGGTTTTCTGAACATTACAGACCTCAAACTTGTTCTGTATATTAATTTTTACGTTTAAATCTGGAAAATCTGGTGAACTATTAAAACGTGCTAATATATCAGTAACTTAATGAAACCATTGGTTATCAGACATGTTTAATTAAAAAATTTGATGTAGTAAATTATTCATAAAGATATTAGCTAAAATAATCAACCAATAATCAAATAATTGAATAAAATCCATTTTTGTAACTAATTTAACAATATTATTAAATAAAAAATTATTTAATAAAATTAATAACATCAAGACTTACAAGTTTATTATGTAGTGGTAGTTTCATATTCTTAATAAAATGTTTTGATTTGTACTCTAAATTGTTAGTTATTATGCTGTTCAGTTTATTTACTCAGATATGATTAGGTGTTTCGATATAGGAAACTACTGGGCTAATGGATATATTTTAAACAATCATACCTTACAAATAAACTGAACCACATATTAACTAACGATTTACAGTGCAAATCACAACATTCTATTAAAAATTCTTTGGAACTAATTAATAAACTACAAAACATAAATTTACCACTACATTACTTGTAGGTATTGATGTTCTAAAATATTTCCTCAAGAATGTATGTTTGTTAAATAATTTTTTATTTAATAATAATGCTCAATTACCCGAATGGAGTTAACTTAATTATTTGATCTCTGTGTTAATCAAAATTATTTCCCAAACTGAACAGGACCTGCATCATTTGCAATCATTATTAAAAATTAAGCTAAATAGCAAGTTTCATAATTATTATAGTTTAGCATAAAGAAACAGTAACGTAAATATTAGTTAACAGTAAGTCAATAATATCCAGAACTTAACGCATCACAATGTTGCCATAAAACACACAAGATAGCTCTACATTAGTACATAGAGCAATGTCATTTCATTACCATTAAGCCAAACAAATTTCAATAAAGGAATATCGGTTATAAAACAAATAGCAGAAGCAGATGGTTATATTTCAGATATGATTTGAACGTGGTTAAAACTCGACCTAAGGGCCTCGTTGGACAAACGCACGTCGCGTGCGATAAACACTAACCTTTTGTCCTTGTTAATAAATAACTATTAATCACCTCCAACCCTTACCTTCAGTAGACCGACATCCGTGTGGCGAATCTATTACATTTGTGTTAATACAGTATATGGTTTGTAAAATTTGATGTAATAATTACTAAATATACGCTTTATACTTTTACTACAATTTTAACACAATAAATAGTTACTAACGGTACACGGAGATTTTACCTATTTAGCGTGTTTGTAAATGTCTGTTTACATTAACACAATGATATATAAACACAAAACTATAAAGACGTGAAAATAATTTGTGCTAAATTCATTAATATAATTATTTAGTACATTGATGTAGATGTGTGAAGTTAGGTGGGTTAATAGTTTATAAGCACAAGTTAGGAAAATTAATTTTCGTGAAAGAACGAAAACTGAGAATAAGGATATAAAAATCTTCTGAATAGTTGTTTATGTATTTTGCACGGCTGAATAAAAATGGAATTGTGAAAATGCTCAAAAGCATTCAACGTATTTGATTAATGGCAATGACGTTTTGAAGTCTTTTCAAAAAGGAAATTCAGCAATATTCATGTTCAATCATCCGTTTTATATAGCATTTATACTGTAAAGAAAACATAGCTGACCATGATAGATATTACAAAAATTAAATTTTGTAGCCAGAATACGTAAAAAAATGATCGAGCATTATACTATCACATACAAGAATCCAACCTATCAATCTGCTATTATCCCGGGCTATTGCTTGGAATAATTGAATGTCAGTGAACTTGAAACAAAGACATTACTTATGGGATATGCACACCCTTCACCGACGACACGTGACCTATTGGATTACCCTTAATCCTTATATTTGGTAGACGTATCAAATATTTCAAATTGTATATTAATATTGCAGGTCATCCACATTTCTTCAACCAACTTTCATGCGGTTTGGATTTAGTATCAATGGCTGGAGAATGGTTAACAGCAACTGCAAATACGAACATGTTTACGTATGAAATCGCTCCCGTTTTTATTTTAATGGAAAATGTCGTAATGACTCACATGAGAGAAATAATTGGTGAGTCTTGGAGAAATGGGGATTCAATTTTAGCTCCAGGTAAGTAGAAAGTTAAATTGCATAATCCGTATGTCAATAAGTAACAAATTTGAAATTCAAATTAGAATTACTTAATTAAATCTCTAACAGCTGACGCGAAGTTTTACTTGTTTTTAGGTGGATCCATATCAAATTTGTACGCTTTCTTAGCTGCTCGTCATAGAATGTTCCCGATTACAAAGAAAAAGGAATTGCGTCAATTAAAGGTCAATTAGTAATGTTCACATCCGATCAGGTATGCTCTCTCTATTAATTGTGCGAATTTTTAACACTAAAATTTAGAGTCATTACTCAATTAAATCTTGCGCTTCTGTATGTGGTTTGGGCACTGATAATTGTTTAATGGTACCATCTGATATTCATGGAAGGATGATACCGGCTGAATTGGAACGTTTAGTTTTGGAACGTAAAACTAAAGGGCATATACCATTTTTCGTTAGTGTTACATCGGGTACAACGGTATTAGGTGCTTTTGATCCAATTCCAGAGATTGCTGACATTTGTGAAAAGTACAATATGTGGCTTCATGTTGATGTAAGCAAAGATTTGTCAAATTTTGTATTATTACGTGTATTTTCTAGGCTGCTTGGGGTGGTGGACTTTTATTGTCGAAGAAATATCGACATCCACGATTGACTGGAGTAGAAAGGTAAGCTTTTTATTTGGTTTTAACGATTAAGTATTCCAATTTTTAGTGTTACTGTAATCGCGATACGTTGTCATGCAGAATTACTTAAGCATACAATACGTTACATAAGAAAGTAGAGCACTCTTATATCTAGTGTTTATATATAAAATCGTTCAATTTGTAAGTCGGTGTAAGTGGGTCAAATAATAAGAAACTTTATTATTACATATACATAATACACATTCCTTGTTATACGTACAACAATCTAGGCAAGTCAAATTACGTCAAACACATTAATTAATTATAACCATCTACTAAATTTAGTTAATAATATAGATTTATTACACTTTTGTAATAGTACCCAAAACAGAATTATAGGTGTTTTAGAATGTTTTGAAATTTATAAACATAGAAACGTGTTTAGAATACTTTTAGTGAACTTTCGCCATCTCTGGATGAACAACATATTTAGTCTAAATTCTTAATTGTGGGATATCTATGTTTGTTAGTTGTGATTTTCCATTTGACGTATAAAATATGTCATGTTGCAACTAATGCATTAAGGGTTCTTGATGTAATTTTCAAGATTGCTTCATAACACTCGTTATTGAAGATCTAGTTATTACACATACCGACATCAAATTGCTTTTACAATATTTAAGTAATGATATTTTACATTAAAATAAAGTAAATTTAGTAAATTTAAAAATTACTGAATTTCGTCTTTGTACCTCATATCCAAACTTCTTAGATATCCAATTTAATAAATATAAATATTATAACATTTTTAATAAACATAATCAACACTCCTATCGAACTCAGAGTTAATTTTTGCTTTCTAAGAACATAATTTAAAGTATATATAATTTTTGTTTATAAATCCGGCTTAAACTCTTAAATTTGGACATAAAGTCAGAAAATTCGGTTTAACCTCGCAAAATTCCGTCTTAAACTCGGAAACTCCGCAAATTTCGACTTAATCCCAGACATTCCGACATTAACTTGGAAATTCCTACTTAAACCTATAGACTCCGACATACAGTCGAAAAGTTTGGTTTATTCAAATTTCGACTAAATCCCGGAAATTCAGACATTAACCCAAAAATTCCGAATTAATGTCATGTATTCCGACTAACTCAGAAATTCCGATTTAAACTCAGAAATTTCGTCTTAATCTCGCAAATTCCTACATAAAGTCGGATAATTTGCTTCAGTCAGTAAACTCGGAAATTCCGACTTAAACTCGGAAATACCAACTAACCTTGAAATTCCGTCTTAAACTTTGAAACTTTGTTTTAAGCTCGGAACTTACGGCTTTAAGTCGGATATTTTGGTTTGATCTCGCAAATTGTGACTTAATCTCGGAAATTCCAACATAATAAACACGGAAATTCCAACTTAAACTCGAAATTCTAAATAACTAGAAATTTCCCAGTTTCCGAGTTTAGGTGGGTATTTTCGTATTTAAGTCAGAATTCCGAGTTAGTTGGAATTTCCGAGATTAAATCTGAATTTCCGAGTTTATGTTGGAATGTCTGAGTTTATGTCGAAATTTCTGAGATTAAGTCGCAATTTGTGAAATTAATCCGAAATTTCCGACTTTTAAGATATCAATTTTAATAAATATAAATATAACATTTTCAATAAATAAATTTAAACTAATTAATAATTAATAATTTTTGTTGATAATTCCGGCTTAAGCTCTGAAATTGGACATAAAGTCAGAAAATTCGGTTTAATCTCGCAAATTTTGACTCCCAGCACGGATCCGGAAATTTTTGTTTAATCTCATAAATTGTGATTTAATCTCGGGAATTCCGACATAAAGACGAAAATATCAACTTAAACTCCGGGATTCCGAGTTAGTCGGAATTTCCGATATTAAGTCGGAATTTCCGAGTTTATATTGGAATTTCTGAGATTAAGTCGAAATTTACAAGATTACACCGAAATTTCGGACTTTATGTCCAAATTTCTGAGATTAATTCGGAATTTGTGCGATTGAGTCGAAATTTCCGACTTTATGATGAAATTTCAGGATTATAAAGAAAATTGTATGGCTCTTTTACGCCTTTGTACATTTTAATGTATACCGATCAAAATAAAATAATTTATTAACCTAAAATCATCACTTTTCCCAACATAATAGATCTATGAATATAAATTTTCATTTAAATTGATTTAAAACATTGTCAAACAACATAAAATTATAGAATTTTGTGTTTATCTGCCATCACAAGAGGGTCTTTATTTGCTTCCAAAAATATGGATCACAAGTAAAGAGAAAGCACAATTAAAATAGTGCTCTTTTTGCCAGCAAAAATATAAGAACTTCTGTTTCCAACAAAATTGAAATACAATTAATGGTTTTCAACATGAATTTGGTGTATGTCCACTGTAACGATGTGATTAAGTTTTTTCGAAAATGTGCCATGAATAAACTGTTTCAATATGGCAGATATAGAATGATATTGAAAAAGATGAAATTACATTTAGCATATGCCCAATGGACCACCTTTTTCCCAACGACAATGGACCAAAAATAAAGATGGCGAATTCAAAGTCATGTCTAACCACATAAAAAGAAAGAAAGACCCATCATAATTTCATACGGGCAATCACCTCCTGAATTGTTTCGCATGAATTTAGAAACACCCTGTATATATATATATATATATATATATATATATATATATATATATATATATATAGTACCGGTGTAAATCAAATACAGGCCACCCCTGTAACTTTTGAACGGGTCGTTAGATTTTGTTCAAATTTTGATGGGTTATATTAGAACCAGTTTGGGATTTTTTTACTTAAAAAAACAATATGACCGACTTCCGGTTACACCGGAAATTGCACACAAGCTGAAAAGTTAAATGGAACAACCTGTATATTTTTACATATTTGGCTTCTACGGCTTCAAACACATACAATTCATCTGCCAAATGTCAACTCAAACGCCATTTTACTTTGACAGAGTCGGCTTCAGGAGTATGTTGTGTTACTAAAAATTAGAAAATTAAAAATTACTGCTTTATTTAGGAGCTAAGGAAATTAATATGCAGATCATTTTACTAATACTTGAAACAGCTATTTAATATACAGGGTGGCCCATGTATGGTTCTATTGGGAACAGTGAGTTTTAGTTAAAAAAACGTAAAAATTTGATCGTTAACAGACTTCACAAAAATTTATTATTAGGAAAAATAATCAATTATCTATAATTTAGATAACGTCATAATGATCTAAAATAAAAAAACATCTAAACAAATAAAATTAAAATGGCGCCACCAAAATTTGCATCTAACGACCCGTTCAAAAGTTACAGCAGTGGCCCTATTTGTCTTACATCCGGTATATATATATATATATATATATATATATATATATATATATATATATATATATTATTTATTTCTCTTTACAGTGATACATGTTGTAGTGAATACGGGCACAGAGTAATTGAACTATAAGAAGTAATACTAAATTGCATAACTTGGTACGAAAGCAACTAATTAATTTTTTAGGGCACTAGAGAGTTCTCAAGTCGGTAACGCCTAAAATTACATACCAGAAAATCTATCCGCGAGACCATTGCATACGTTCAGACTTGTGTGCATGTGTGTCCATAATACGCCTGAAGTGAATTTTGTCGTTTGATAAGAAATACACGATTTTGTGATTTGAAATACATTTTATTATGCAATATAATCTGTCTGAACTTCATCAAACTTCTTACAGTAATCTTCTAATTTACGGATCCTATCCCTGAAGTGAGAATTCATAAAACTGTCGAAATACGCTTCCGCGGCTGATATTACATTGTCATTCGATTAAAATCGTTCCCCACGCATGATTTTTTGAGATATGAGAACAGCCAGAATCCATATCGAGCTTCATCAACATTTGTACGGTACCCATTTTCAACGACGTATTGATTTATGCACATAGGCTCTCAGGCGAGTGGGAGAGGTGGAAGATTATTTCAACCGACGAATAAACTTTTCATAATGATGGTCTAGTAAATCTACGTAACTTCCATTATTATGATACAGAACACCGTTAAATAAAACAATTGATCATCAGAATCGGTGGAGTTTAAATGTGTATGGTGGAATGGTTGGTGATAACTGATAACGTTATAGGGCCTTATTTTTTATGAACACCTGAATGGTATAACATTTTTAAACTTTTGGAGAGAGACTTTTGTATTCTGGATGAGAACATCCCTCTTTACAAATATTAGAAGAAGAATGTGGCGTCAAATAGACTGCTCTCCTTGCCATTTTCAACACACAGTCAAAAATTTTCTTAATAGAGTTTCCAAACAAATTGATAGAAAGGGGTGGTCCATGCAGCTGGCCAGCTAGATCCCCATATCTTTCCGCCATGGATTTCTTTTTATAGGGATTTGTTAAAAATGTTATACACAAAAGTTCCCATACCTCTGCAAATGATATGAACAAGAGAATAAAATATTCGTTTCAATCACAACAAACATACTGCAGAATGTTAGAAGATCATTTTAATAGAGAAACAACCAGGTTTTGTATCCCAGAAAACTCAGGTCATGTCGAACATTTAATATACTATTTATTATTATGCATTGGCCTTTTGCTTTTGTAGTTTTGGATCAAAACTGCTAAATTACGCTAAATTACTTATAAAGCTTTCATTAGCACATTTAAGTTGCCAATAAGAAAATTATGAAAGCCGTTTCGATAGATACTCACTGTGAAAAATCTCGATTTATATCACAAACACTAAAAATATTTGTAATTTGCAAAATACATGCTTAAATTAACCAATTTCAATCCAACACGGCTTCTGGAAGGAACACACACATTTGACACGGACACTGACACGGACACGGACACCGACACAGACAAGGATACAGCGTTAGACACGAAAACGGACACTGTCACAGACACGGACACGGATACGGACACGGACACGCACACGGGCACGGACACGGACACGGACACGGATACGGACACGGACACGGACACGGACACGGACACGGACACGGACACGGATACGACAAGGACACGACACGGACACGGACACGGACACGGACACGAGACACGGACACGATAGGACATGACACGGACATAGCTACGGACACAGACAAACACATACAAACAGACACAAACACGGACAAGGAGACGGACAAGGACATGGACATGGACATTGACACGACGAGACATGACACTACACAGACACAGACACAGACACGACACAGACACGAACACAGACACAGACACAGACACAGATACAGACACAGACTCTGACACGGCACAGATACAGACACAGACAAGACACAGACACTAGACAGATACAAGCACAGACACAGACACAAACACAGACACAGACACAGACGCAGACACAGACACAGACACAGACTCAGACACAGACACAGACACAGACACAGATACAGACACGACACGACACGACTCTGACACAGGCACAGATACAGACACAGACAAGACACAGACACAGACAGATACAGGCACGACACGACACAGACACAGACACAGATACAGACAAACCACGACACAGACACAGACTCTGACACGACACAGATACAGACACGACAAGGACACAGACACTGAGCAGATACAGGCACAGTCACAGACACGACACAGATACGAACACAGACACAGACACAGACACAGACACAGATACAGACACAGACACGAGACACAGACACGACACGCACAGATACAGACACAGACAAGACACAGACACTGAGACAGATACAGGCACAGACACGACACAGACACAGACACAGACACAGACAAGGACACAGACTCAGACACAGACACAGACACAGACACAGACACAGACACAGACTCAGACACAGACACAGACACAGACACAGACACGACACGACACGACAGACACGACACAGATCACAGACACAGACACAGACACAGACACTGAGACAGATACAGCACAGACACAGACACAGACTCAGACACAGACACAGACACGGCACAGACACAGACACAGACACAGATACGATACGAACACAGACACAGACACAGACACGACACAGACACAGACACGACACACAAGCACAGACACAGACACGACACGACACGACACAGACACAGACATGGCCACAGACAGCCACAGACACAGACAAACACATACAAACAGACACAAACACGACACAGAGACGAACGACACACATGGACATGGACACTGACACGACGAGACATGGACATGACACACGAACACAGACACAGACATGGACACGGACACAGACACGACACGAACACGAGACACAGACACAGCCTTAGAGATGAAAACAGACACGGACATGGACACGACACGACACAGCGCAGACACGGACACAGCGCGGACATGATCACCGACACAGGCACGGACACGGACACGGGCACGGATACAGACACAGACACAGGCACAGGCACGACACGGACACGTACACGGACACAGACAGATACAGGCACAGACACAGACACAGGCACGACATGACACGACACGACACGGACACAGACACGGACACAGACACAGACACGACACAGACACGACACAGACCACAGACACAGATACAGACACAGATACGACATGGACACAGACATAGCCACAGACACACACACATACAAACAGACACAAACACAGACACAGAGACAGACACAGACTTGAAATAGGACACTGACACGACGAGACATGGACACAGACACAGACAGGAACACAGACACAGACGACACGACGCAGACACGACACGACACCGACACAGGACACAGACACAGACACAGACACAGACACAGACAACACAGGCACGACACAGACACAGACACAGACAGACACAGACATGACACAGACAGCCACAGACACAGCAAACACATACAAACAGACACAAACAGGACACAGACAGACAAACAGGACAGGACACACAGACACAGAAGACAGGACAGACGACAGACGACACGACACGAGACAGACACGACACGACGACAGACAGGACACAGACACAGACACAGACACAGACAGACAGAACACGAACAGACGACACGACACAGACACAGACACAGACACAGACGACAGACACGACACAGACACAGACACAGACAGACACGACACGACACAGACACAGACACGAGACACAGAGCACGATACGACACAGACACACCGACACAGACACAGAACACGGACACGACACGACACGACAGAACGACACGACACAGACACAGACACAGACACGACAGACACAGCACGACACAGACACACACGACACGACACCAGACACAGACACAGAGACACAGACACAGACACAGACACAGACACAGACACGACACAGACACAGACACAGACACGAGATACGAGACACAGACACAGACACAGACACAGACACAGACACAGACAGACAGACACAGACAGCAAAACTACAAACAGACAAGACACAGACACAGACACAGATACGAAAGACACAACACAGACAGAACGACACGACACGACACGACAGACACAGACACAGACACGACACAGACACGACACGACGACACAGACACGGACGACAGACAACGAGACAAGACACAGACGGACAGACAGACACAGACACAGACACAGAACAGACATCAGACACAGACACAGACACAGACACGAGACACGAAGACAGACGGACAGACGACACACGACAGGACACGACACAGACACAGACACGACGACAGACACACAGACACAGACACAGACACGGCACAGACGACACGACACGAACGACACACGACACAGACACAGAACACAGACACGACACAGAACACGACACGACACGACACAGACACAGGACACGGACACGACACAGACACAGACAGACACAGACACGACACAGACACAGACACAGACACGGACACGGACACGACACCGACACAGACACGACACGAGACGACAGACACGACAGACACGGACACGGACACGGACACGGACACAGACACAGACACGATACAGGACACGACACGGACACGACACGGACACGAGACACGGACACGGACACAGGACACGGACACGGACACGGACAGACACGGACACGGACAGGAACGGCACGAACGGACACGACACGACACGACACACAGACACAAACAAACAGACAAGACACGGACACGACGGACACAGACACAGACACGGACACGACACGGATACGACATGGACACAGGACACAGACACGGACACAGACACAGACACGACAGACACAGACAGCACGACACGGACACGGAGACACGGACACGGAACTGACACAGGACACAGACACAGACACAGCAGGACGATAGGACAGACAGACACGGACACAGACGACACGGACACAGACACGACGACACACAGACACGAACAGGACACGAGACAGGACACGACACAGACACGACACAGACGACGACACGACACAGACACAGACGACAGACAACAGACACGACACGAAGACACAGACACAGACGACACGACAGACACAGACACGACACAGACAGACACAGACAGACAGACACAGACAGACACAGACACAGACACAGACACAGACACAGACACAGAACGACAGACACGAGACGAAGACACACACAGACACAGACACAGGACACGACACAGACAAACAGACAGACACGGACACAGACACAGACACGGACGACAGACACGGACGACACGGACACGGACACGGACACAGACATGGACACGGACAGCCACGGACAGCAAACACATACAGAACAAACACGGACACGGAGACGAGCACACTAACATGGACATGGACACGACACGACGAAGACACAGCACGACAGACCGGACACAGACACGACACGACACGACACGGATACGACCGACAGACCACGGACACGGACACAGACGGACACAGACACAGACACGCGCGACAGACACGCGCACGATCACGACACGACACGACACAGACACGACACGGACACGGATACGACACAGACACGACGACGAACGACACGACACGACACGGACACGGACACGGACACGGACACAGACGATACGGCACGGACACGGACACGACACGACACGAACACGACACGACACGACACACACAGACACAGACACGCACGAGACACGACACGACACAGACACAGATACGACACAGACACAGACACGACACGCACGATACGGACACACGGACACAACAGATACGCACAGACACGACACGACACGGACAGGACACGACACCACGGACACAGCAAACACATACAAACGACAAAACACGACACAGAGACAGACACGGACTTGAAAGACACGACACGAACGGACACGACACAGACACAGACACAGACACGACACGACACGACGGACACGACACGGACACGACACAGACACAGACACAGACACGACACACGCACAGAACAGACACAGACAAGACACGACACAGACAGATACAGCACGACACGACACGACACGACACGACACGACACAGACACAGACACAATACAGACACAGACACAGACTCACACGACACAGATACAGACACAGACAAGACACAGACACAGACAGATACGCACAGACACGACACAGACACAGACACAGACACGACCAGACGACACAGACACAGAACAGACACGACACGACACAGAACGAGACGACAGACACGACCAGACGGACACAGACACAACACGGACACGAGACGACACGGACACGACACAGCACGACACGGACACGACACAGAACGACACGACGACGGACACGACAGCACGACACAGGCAAACAAACAAACAGACACAAACACGACACGGAACGACACGACTAAAGACACGCACAACAGGACACGACACGGACAGGACAGGACACGAACGGACACGACAGACACGACACGGACACGACACGACACGACACGACACGCACGACACGGACACGACACGACACGACACGGACACGGACACGACACGGACACGGACAGGACACGACACACGGACACAGAAACACATACAAACAGACACAAACACGGACACGGAACGGCACACTAAATGGACATGGACACGACACGGACAACAGGACAACACGGACACGACCGGACACGGACACAGACACGGACACGGACACGGACACGGACAGACACGGACACGGACACGGAACGGACCGGACACGAACACGGACACGGAACAGACGGAAGACGACAGACACGACACGGGCGACACGGACACGGCGACACGATCACCGACACGACACGGACACGACAGACACGGACACGGAAGAACGACAGGACACAGACACAGAAGAACGGACAGGACGCGACACGGACACGCGCGGACACGGACACGCCGACACGACACCGACACGGACACGGACACGACAGGACACGGACAGGACACGGAACGACACGGACAGCACGGACACGGACGAACGGACACGACACGGACACGGACACGACCGACACGAACGACCAGGACACGAACGGACACGGCACGACACGGACACAGACCGAACAGACACGACACACACGACACGGCACGACACGGACAGGACGACACGACACGACACGGACACGCACGGAACGGAACGACACGACACGAACGGAACGCACGGACACGGCACGGACATGACACGACAGCACGGACACGCAGACACAGAACAGCACAACACAGACACGAGACAGACACGGACAGACACAGGACACAGACGGACACGACACGACACGACACAGAACGACAGACACAGACACGACACAGACACGACACGGACACAGACACAGCACGATCACGACACAGACACAGACACGACACGACACAACGACACAGACACAGCACAGACACAGAACACAGACAACAGACACAGACACAGACACAGACACAGACACAGACTTAGAATGAACACAGACACAGACGACAGACACAGACACAGACACAGACACAGACACGGACACAGACACGACACGACACAGACACGGACACGGACACGGACACGGACACAGACGACACACACGGATACGGACACGGACAGACGACACAGACGGATACGCACGACACAGACACAGACACGGACACAGACACGACACGGATACGGACACAGACACAGACACGGACACGGACACGGACTACAGGACACAGACAAGACACGGACACTGAGACACGGATACGCACGGACACAGACACGGACACAGACACGACACGGACACGACTCAGACACAGACACAGACACGGACACAGACACGACACAGGACACGGATACGGACACGGACACAGACACGGACTACGACACGGACACGGACACGGACACGGGCACGGACACGGACACGGACACGGACACGGACACGGATACGGACACGGACACGGACATGGACACGGACATAGCCACGGACACAGGCAAACACATACAAACAGACACAAACACGGACACGGAGACGGACACGGACTTGGAAATGGACACTGACACGGACGAGGACATGGACACGGACACGGACAGGAACACGGACACGGACACGGACACGGACGCAGGACACGTACACGGACACCGACACGGACACGGACACGGACACGACACAGACAGACACAGACACGACACGGACACAGACACGGACAACGCACAGACCACACGACACGAACACGACAGACACAGACACAGACACGAACGCACAGACACAGACTACAGCACAGAACAGACACAGACAAACACGACAAGAACAGACAGACAGACACAGACACAGACACAGACACAGACACAGACACAGACACAACACAGACGACACGACACAGACACGACACAGAACACAGCACAGACACGACACGACACGACAGACACGACACGACACGAACGACGACGACACGACACGACAGACACAGACACGACAAAGGAGAGGCAGAAGACGGACACGGACACGACACGACACGAACGACGACACGGACGACAGACACGACAGCACGACACACAAACACTACAAACAGACACAAACACGGACACGAACGACACGACTGAAAGACACGACGACAGGACACGAGACAGAACAGACACGACACGACACGACAGGACACGACACGACACGCACGACACGACACGAACAGACAGACACGACACAGACACAGACACAGACAGACACACAGACACAGACACAGACACGACAGACACGAACAAACAACAACGACAAACACGACACGAACAGAACAACACAGACAGAACGACAGACAACAGACACAGACACACACACGACAAGACACAGACACAGACAGACACACAGACACGACACAGACACGAGACGAACAGACACGACACAGACACGAAACACGGACACAGGACACAGACACGACACACGACACAGACACAGCAGACGACACGACACGACACAGACACGACAGACACGACACGAACGAACGACACGACACAGACACAGACACGACCGCAGACACGCAGACACGACACAGACCAGACACGACACGACACGACACGACACGACACAGACACGACACGAACAGACACGACACGACACAGACACGACACAGATCGAACGACACGAACAGACACGACGACACGACACGACACAGAACAGCACAGACGACACGACACGACACAGCACGACACGACACAGAACACAGACACAGACACGACACGCACGCACAGACACAGACACGACACGAACGACACAGACACGGACACGACACAGGCACAGAACAGACACGACACAGACACAACGAACGGCACGACACGACACGGACATGGACACGACAACCACGACACAGCAAAACACAAACAGACACAAACACAGACACGAGACGGACACGACAAGGACACGACACACACAGACACGACAGACAGACACAACACGACCGACACGACACGACACGACACGACACGGACACGACACAGACGACAAGACACGACACAGACGACACAGACACAGAACAGACACAGACACAGACACGACCAGACAGACACGAGACACACGACACAGCAACACGACACGAGACACAGACACGACGACAGGACACGACACGAGACACAGACACAGAAGTAACGACACGAACGACAGGACACGACAAGCCAGACAGACACAGGCAAACACAACAAAACAGACACAAGACACGGACAGGACAGACACGACACGACTGAACATGACACAGACACGACACGGACACAGACACAGACACAGACAGCAGACACGACACACGACACGACACAGACACGAACAACAGACACGAAGCACGACAGACAACACAGACACAGACACAGACACGAAGACACGCACGACGACAGACACGACACGACACAGACACGAACACAGAACGACACGACACGACAGACCAGCACAGACAGGACACAGACAGCACACGGACACAGACACAGACACAACAAGACAGACACAGACACACGGACACGGAGACGGAGAACAGCACACGAACAGACTAGACACTGAACGACACGACGACAGACATGACACGACACGGGACACGACACCCGAACAACACGGACATAGACACGGACACGACACGACACGGACACGACACGAGCACAGGACACGGACACGGACACAGACACAGACACGGACACGAGACACGAACACAGACACGGACACAGCACTAGACGATGACACGACGAACGGACATGGACACTGACACGGACACGCGCAGGACACGGACACAGGACACGACACGACACCGACACAGGACACAGACAACAGACAACAGCACACAGACACAGAACGACAGACATGACACGACACAGACACAGGACACAGACACGACACGGACATGGACGCGACACAGACACGGCACAGGACACGACACGACGACACGGACACGATCGACACGACAGGACACAGACACGAGACGACAGGACACGGACACGGACACAGATACACGACACGGACACGACACGGACACGACAGACACGGACACGACGACACGACACAGACACAGACACGGACACGACACGGACACGACACGACACGACACGGACACAGACGACAAGAACGATACGGACACGGACACGAGCACAGACACGGCACGACACGGACACGACACGGACACGACACACAGACACGAGACACGACACGGACAGGCAGGACACGACACGGACACGGACAGGACACAGACACGACACGGACACGGACACGGACTACGGACACGTACACGACACGAGACGGACACAGACACGGACACGACACGGACACGACGACAGACAAGACCACAGACAGGCAACAAACAGAACAGACACAAACACAGACACGGAGACGAAGACACGAGGGACTGGACATGATGGCACTGACACGGACAAGGACATGGACACGGACACGGACACGAACACGGACTCGGACACGGACACGAACACAGACACGGACACGGACACGGACACAGACACTAGCAGACATAAACACAGGCACATGCACGGTCACAGGCAGAGACAGGCACAGGCACAGTCACAGGTACAGGCACAGACAAAAGCACAGGCACAAGCACAGGCACAGGCACAAGCACGGGCACGGGCACGGGCACAGGCACAGGCTCAGACACAAGCATAGGCACAGGCACTGGCACAGGCGCAGGCACAGGCACAGGCACAGGTACAGGCAGAGGCACAGGCATAGGCACAGGAATAAGTACAGGCACAGGCTCATGCGCAAGCACATGCAAAGACACACAAACACGCAAACAAAAAAATACGCGCACACACACGGCGCACTGACGCTCGCGCACACACTCACGCACACATATACACGCGTGAGTATTGACCTAACATAAAACGTGTTTGCGGGTTTGTGTGTTTTCGCGTTTACGTGTTTGCGTGGTTGTGTGCTTGCTTGTTTTCTTGTTTGTGTGTTTGTGTGTTTGCGTCTTTGTCTATTTGCGTTTTTGCGTGTTTGCATTTTCTCGTGTTTGCGTATTAGGGTGTTTGCTTGTTTGCGGGTATACGTGTTTGCGTATTTTCGTGTTTGTGTGTTTGCATGTTTGCGTATTTACGTGTTTGCGTGTTGGCGTATTTGCATGTCGGCGTCTGTGTCTGAGTCTGTCTCTGTATCTCTGTGTCTGTGTCTGTATCTGTGTCTGTGTCTGTGTCTGTGTCTGTGTCTGTGTCTGTGTCTGTGTCTGTGTCTGTGTCTGTGTCTGTGTCTGCGTATGTGTCTGCGTATGTGTCTGCGTCTGCGCCTGCGTCTGCGTCTGCGCCTGCGTCTGCGCCTGCGTTTGCGTCTGCGTTTGCGTCTGCGTCTGCGTCTGCGTCTGCGTCTGCGTCTGCGTCTGCGTCTGCGTCTGCGTCTGCGTCTGCGTCTGCGTCTGCGTCTGCGTCTGCGTCTGCATCTGCGTCTGCGTCTACGTCTGCGTCTGCGTCTGCGTCTGCGTCTGCGTCTGCGTCTGCGTCAGCGTCTGCGACTGTGTCTGTGTTTGTGTCTGTGTCTGTGTCTGTGACTGTGTCCGTTGTGTCTGTGTCTGTGTCTGTGTCTGTGTCTGTGTCTGCGTCTGCGTCTGCGTCTGTGTCTGTATTTGCGTCTGTGATTGTGTCTGTGTCGAATTGAAAACTACACCCTAAGAACACTAATTTACAGTCCAGACAGTGTACACGATGTATCACATTATGTTAACATAAGACCGGAGTGTCGTCTTGGATTTTGCTGAAAAATTGTTCGGCCGTATTCTAATGAAACCGTGCAATTTTGACTGGCAGTGTCCTAATTAATTTGGGCATCTATTTAGTTAAACCATCTATATGTGCATAGTTTCTTATGAACCCTAATATCTTCATTTGAACTGATGAGAGGATTTTGATTGTTTTTTATCAGGCGGTTACCAAAAAGAGGTTTATTGAGAATAGTTTTAGGACAACTGTTATGTAAAAGTTATAATTAGAGAATGCTCAGGTTTTGTGAATCAATGCTGGATGGCATATTCTCATTACTGCTGGTATTAGATTAATTTTGTGATATGAGGCGTGATTGGACAAATAATCACCCTACTGTCAAGAAATGGCACACTACCATCATTCTCTGTTTCGATGGTAGACTTAGCGTGATTATTGTTACTATTAAACACTTCTAATAAGTCATCACGTTTACCTTTTATAATAGCGCAGATCACATTGTCTACGTACTGGTATAGAAAAGGTAATTTAAAAGATAATTGATCATTACAAAATAGAAGTAGATCGTTCATAACGATATAGGCTGAGGCTGGACCCCATCGGTGTTCCAAAATTTGTACATAAAATTTATCCTGAAAACTACAGTAGGTAGTTTGAAAAATATAAGTTGGGGCTTTGATAAAACTATCCTTATTAATGTTATATTTATTTTCAATTAAGCTCCCGTTCTTTTCTACTATCCCGAGTATTAACTTTGTCGATAAGTTGGCATATAATGATACATCATCCAAGGAGATTATGACAAAATTATTACGCAACTGGAAGACATTAATAATGGCAGCGAATTGAAGAGTCTTGTATTTTGAATTTTAGATTATTTTTAAACGAAATGCCTAAAATGCAATGATTTCTAATTTACAGGGATTCGGTCACAAGGGTTTAAAGTAAAATTCCTCTTTTCATAAAACCAATATTTCGTTCTTTATTCGTTACTTGATCAGGGTACTACAAAATAATACAGTTGGTTTAAAACGTTTTTTTTTTAAATAAATTATAAAAACCACTTACACATGTGTGAGGTATACACAAGATGTGTGTTAAAGTGAACATTAAAGTTTATTCAAAACAGTAAATTCATAATTCACTTTCTTACATTATGACTATATTACATGTTTATATTAACTTAATTGGATTCTGCGTTATTCTTACTAGTCTGAACTCTAAGTTAATTGCAACCCGTGTGTTCCCCTTGAAATATCCTTATCGTTATAAATTACTTATGAAATATTCTAATGTACAAATTCCTATTTAATTTAAAATTTTTAAATTCATGAGATTTCTTATTCGCTACGTTGCCGTAATTAAACACCACTTAACGCTGTTTTACACAAATCAGCCAATAATTAGCATCTCATTAACGCGCAAGGAGAACTTCACGACTGTGGAGTTCACCCTGTCTATGTATTTTTTTGCAACAACTTGTTTATTACATTGTGCAAAATTTAACCTTGGTGGCGCAAAATTGTGCATAATGCGTGCTTAATTATCGTGCAAGAAATGATTAATTACTACATAAAAGTATTAAGTTAGTGTTGTCGATGTAATTATTGCAATAACTTATTCTCTATTGGGGCGCAAACTTTGATGTTAGCTACTCAAAACGACGCATAATAGTCACCTAATTACTAAATAAGAAAATATTCGTTTGTGCAGAGATTCACGGCTGTGAAGTTACCCGTGTTGATATAGTTTTAACAATAACCTGTTTCCTATAGGGGTGCAAAATTTTATTTTAACGGCCAAAAATGGCGCTTAATTGGTACCTAATTACTGCATAAGAAAAAAATTGTTTGTGCAGATATTTACGGCTGTGAACTTGTTTCTTGTAGGGGTGCAAAATTTGTTTAACGGCGCAATAATGGGCACCTAATTACTAAATAAAAGTATTTGATTGTGCAGAAGTTCACAGTTGTGATGTTAGCAGTGTTGATGTGAGTTCTGCAATAACTTGTTTTCTATAGCGGTGCAAAATTAACTTTAAAGGAGTAAAACGGCTCATAATGGATGCCTAATTATCACGCAAGACAAGGTTGCTTTATTCATAAAACTAAGAAATTTTTGCAATAACTTATATCCTATAGAGGCTGCTAAATAAAAAATTTAGTTATGTAAGGATTCACAGCTGTGACGTGTTGACGTAATTTTTACAATAACTTGTTTCCCATAGAGCCGCAAAATTTAGCTCAAAGCAGTGCATAATGGATGCCTAAATATGGTCCGATAAAAGAATAATTTATGTAGAAGGGTATGAAGTGAGCCTTCGTCAATGTAACTACGCTATTTCTTATAAGGGAGCAAAATTTTGTTTTGTTGTAAGTTTACGGCCGTGAAGTTAGCCGTGTCAATATAATTTTACGATAACGTCTTTTCTATAAGGGCGCCAAATTTTATTTTAATGGCGCAAAATAGCGCATAATAGGTGCCCTATTTCTGAATTTGAAAAAATTGATTTATGCGAAATTTCACGCTATAAATAATCGTGTCAATAAAATTTTACAATAATTTCTTTCTCGTAAGGGCGCAAAATTTTACCTTAAAAGATAGCAAAACAGCACGTAATAAGTACCGAATTATCGTGCAAGAAAATATTAATTTATTCATAAGGTTGTGAAGTTAGCCTTGTAGATGTAATTTTTTGGAAAATTTACTTCTTGTGGATGCGCAAGATATTATTTTAGTGGCGCATAATTGGCGCCTAATTACTGCATAAGAAAAAAAATGTTTTATGCAGAAGTTTACGCCTGTGAAGTTAGTCGAGTCAGTGTAATTTTGCAATAACTCCTTTCCTGTAAGGGCAGAATGGCGCCTTAGTATTAAATAAGAAAAGAATGATTTATCTATAAGTGTGCGGCTCCGTGATGTTACCCGTGTTTATAGAATCTTTACTACAATTTATTTCCCATTGGAGTGCAAAATTTAATTTAACTGCGCAAAATGGCGGATAACTAGCGTCTAATTTGAGACAAGTTTAAATCACATTATCGGCTCCACACACCACAATTGCAACGTTTCATTAACTTTCCGATTAGATTAAGCGTAGCGACACTTAAGCACATTACTCAACATCAATCGATTCCTGCAATTTACACAATTATTTCTCTAAACGCAGTGTAAAGGTATTTTAATTGGTTACAAAATGTAAGACACAACCGCCACCATCACCAACTTATGTAGTATAAGCTAAAATTAGAAGCTAATAACGTAATTGCAAACATGTGAAAAAGGTTGTACGTTGAGCTCCTTGGGTTGAGTTTACGTACTACTTTATATTGTCGAAAAGTATGTAAATTTACAAACAGTATTCTCTTTTTCTTTTCATGTACTTGAAGTATAAAGAGATCCAGGGATAAAGAGTACACTTATATCCCTCTGCTCAGTTTAGTCTAGTTACCTTACGTATATCCACATTATTATTCTATACATTTCTTAAAGTACACCTGTACTTCTTTCTACGTACCCGCCAATTAATTTTAACCGTATTTCTCAAGCTATTAAGAAATATAATAAATTTTGCAACACAATTAACAAAGCCCTAAGCCTCGAATGCCTTAACTCTAAAACTTCAAAGTGCGGTCGCTTGTATTAATAGTTTCTGCCTTGTTTCCCAACAATTAACCTTTCACGAAAGTACAAAACCCAAATGATTAATGAAAATGTAATTAATAATTCTACAACCCCTTATGCACAATTGTATGGAATCATTTTTTATAAACACAATTTTCTAATTTTGCATTCCGTAGCATTAATACGATTTAAAGAGCAAAAGCTTGTCTCAAGCGTTGAACTTTGAGGGGTTATCCCTGATTACAAGAGAATTGAACAGATGTTCAACTCTAAGGATTTAGTATATCCTTTCGTAATTGCGCTTTTAGGATTGTTCGATTTTTTGATAAAGATTCAATTTTTTTGTACATTCTGTGTTTCATGTTCTGAAATCAATAATTCTCCCCCGAAACCATGAACTTATAAAACCTCTGATAAGCCCTTAAGTATACTCAATTTGCATTAGATCTACTTATGGCTTGAAAAAACACTTCCACTCTGTCAATATGCTGAAAATTTGAGGGGAGAAGCTGTCAATTCACTTAAATATGTATACTTACCCTAGTAATAGATGTTTAAAATTAAAATTAGGGCTTGAATACCTACCTTCTTTTCTATTTTGCCTAGGGAAATGCAACTTTTTTAACTATTATAATTAATTATTAGAAGACACTTAACAATGGTATAATTTAACCGATCAGTTACCAACCGCAAAAAATGTTAAATCTTAAATAATTTTCTTGTTTTTTTCGATTAAGAAAAATTATAATACCATAAAAACCATCCTTGTAACCTTTTGTTTTATAATGTGTGTATTCTTTATTGAACAACTGACCGACAATTCCGCTTTCCTTATGGCATAGAATATCAAATATACAGTGTGTCCTAAATTTGGTTTACATGTATTGCGATCTCGGAAACTGCTTTAACTACAGAGTTAGATAAATTAGAAAAGTTGCAGAACTTTATTTCAAATTTAAATCCGCCTTAGGGATTTTTACTTACCTTTGTGGTTTTTTATACAATGAGAAAAAACAAAATAGTACATTTTTAACGTTTGCGTAAATGAGTGATTTTTGTACATTTTATCAAGGCACTTTTATAACAGGAAAATACTTTTCTAGCTTCATTTGTTTTCGAGATATTTACATGAACTTTTTATTTTCTTACCGACGCCATAATGGTTGTTTACATTTTTGGAAAAAGCTCTTCAAAAGCATTTCAATAATGTTTTACTTTTCTACTAGTTTCCTTAAGCTTCACCAGGAAACAAAAAATGTCTCGTGTTACTATTGCATATTGCTGAATTGTCATTAAATTGCGTAATTTATTAGTCTCAAAGGTTTTTCAAGTACTTAGTAATGGCTGTTAATTATTCCAATCGAGAAAATGTAGATATGGTTAAATCTATTTTAAAGCTAACAGAAACTTTAGCACAAGCATAAGAACATTTTCCGGAGCGACACCAGCTTAACCAGAGATATTTTGGATTAAATTTTTAGTTACGAACTTAACTTATGGTTTTTTTTAAACCAAAACCCAAAACATTTCAAAAATAATGAAGCAACAAATGCAACCATAGCGGAACATGCCATAGACTACCCAACTACTTCGGTAAGAAAACTGCAATTTCCAAATGAACTGTACATCGAGTTCTAAAACAACATCGTTTTAATGTGATTTTAATGTAATTTAATTTTAATAGAAGAATTAGATTAGTGTGAACGTTTTATAAGGAAATGGCAAGAAATGCCGAACTTTCAACCCAAAGCTTTTGAACAGACGAAACACGGTTTACGAATTGTGGAGTATTTAATAAGCATATACATGGGTCAAAAAGTCCCGGGCCTAACAACTACATGGGACCTATAACGAAATATCCGTATGACATTTCAATAATGCCAACCTTTAAGATATATGTCAAAATTTCATGACAATCCAATCTTTAGTTTAGAATTTACAGTGGTTTCAGTAACACTACTTTTGTTATTTCAGAAACAATGGATTCAAAGCAATTTCGTGTGTTGATGTATCATTGTTTTTAATAGGGAAAAACACCGTTCAAGCTTAGCAATGGCTTCAGAAGTGTTACCCGGACTCTTCCATCAACAACAACCATTAAACGTTGGTTTGCTGATTGTGAACGTGGTCGTACAGACACCAAGGATGCTGAACGTTCCGGACGTCCAAAAACATCGAAAAAACCCTGAAAATCATTATGGGCAATCGCAAAGTGAAGTTGCAAGAGATAACTGACATCCTGAAGTTATCAAAAGGTAGCGTTTTCACTATTATACACGAACATTTGGGAATGAAAAAGCTGTTTTCCAAACGGGTGCCGCGTTTGCTCACACCAGAACAAAAACCACAACGAATTGATGAGCCAGAGTGCTGTTTGGTCATGTTCAAGCGGAACAGGCCGAAGTTTTTGCGTCGGTACAACACAATGGATGAAACACTGCTCCACGATTTTACTCCAGAATCAAATCGACAGTCAGCCGAGTGGCGAGCAGCCGAAGCGACCTAAAACGCAACAATCAGCCGACAAGGTTATGGCTTCCGTATTTTGGGATGCGCAAGGTATAATTTCTATTGGCTACCTCGAACATGGAAAATCAATCAACAGCGACTATCTTATTGGGATATTGGAGCGTTTGAAGACAGAAATCGCCAAAACAAGACCACATTTGCAGAGGGAACAAATCACTGAAAACCATGGCAAATATGCATGAATTGGGCTTTAAATTGCTTCCGCACCCACCATATAGTCCAGATCTGCCCCCAGCAATTACAACCTCCTTTCCAAACTCAAAAAGATGCTCCGTAGCAAGAGATTTGGCACAGATGAGGAAATCATGGCCGAAGCTAAATTCTGTTTTGAGGCCAAGGATAAATTGTTCTACAAGGCCAGCAGTGAAAAGTTACAAAAGCGCCGCCAAAGGAGATTATATTGAGGAATAAGGAATAATTTTCGCAAAAAAAATGTTGTTTTACTACTTAGGCCCGAGACTTTTTGATCCATTTAATCGTCATTTCTAGGCAACAGGAAATCCAAATAATTTAGACAAAACGGGTATTCAAACAGAATTTGGATTTAACGTGTGGTGTGGCTTTATAGGTAGAATTAGAAATAGCCTTTAATACGTATGGCAAATAAAATAAACCCTGTACTTTTGTATTTTAAACAAGTTAGGGCCGACGCTAGCAGGTTTGCCGTCCGGTGCCAAAACTTGACATGCCGACCCCTCCCTCCCTCCCCAATTACAGAAAAGTCACTCAAAAATGAAACATTTCAATAATTTTTGTACTAGAAAGAAAGGAGGCTATGCATGACTAAATTTTGTACATTTATGCCCTGAGCATTATTGACATTGAACACGAACGGAAATATAGTACTATAAGATAGGTACAATGAGTGAGCAACATATAACTATTGAAAAACGTATCGTACATTAAACAAAATACATACAATAATACAAAACAACAACAAAGCCATGTAGAAAACTAAAAGTATGTCTTTCTTGCTTTTAATTCAGCAAACTTCTGAATAATATTTTCACCTTGTAACCTACATATATTTAATCGATATAGAATGTTATGCAATTGCATTTTTCTCACTAATTTTATTAGTTTACCGCAACAATTAATCGCACTTTTTTAGAAAACAGTAACTGCATAAATAACGCACATAAGTCTTATCTTTGCTTTTGTAATAGAGGTAAGAAAAACATGTGAAAACGTAAAATCCTGCGCACGATATTCTTTAACGCTTGATTTTCAGAAATCGACAGAAATTTAAGAATTATAAGTTAGTACCTGTTGAGTTTTTAAAGGATTGAGAACAGATTTTTGAAACAACAAAATAATGTATGTTTCTTGAATAGTCCATAATACAACAGCTAGCACGTCAGTAATATAGTGGTAATTGAAGGTGCATTAACAATTACTGAATGCAATGAAATTCTAGTTTAAACCTATAATATAACCTTCGTAAAAACCTTTTTTTTTTGTTTTTTATTATATTGAGCCAAAAATATCCGACCTACTTAAGCATTCTATACCAATCAGTTATTTTCCAAGTGCCATGCATCTAAAGTATACCTAAACTCTCTTTTTCAAATGCTATTTAAGATAAATTAGCAAATGAAGCGGCAAATGTCAAGTAAAGAGCTGACCTATGTATTTTTTCAAGTTTAAAAAATTTGGAGGCAAGCGCTTTTTCTTACATATATTCCTTAATAGAATATGTCTCAAACCGTATGCATTCTGACAGTCGAAATGCCGCCCCTAAAATTTGCCGCTTGATGAAAATTTAACGAGAAATACATATTTTCAGGAACAAATTATTTCTGCTACTAAGAATGCTGTTCGCCCAAATGAAGGGCTTAGTATTGGGTTCCAACAATATGGCTGTCCGGTCCACAATACCAGAGAGGTTATGAAGCTCCTCAGACTTTTGACAAAAATATTATCTCCAATTGCTCCATTGCTTGGCCAGAAAAGTTACTAGGCCTTTACACCTTCCGAGTTTTATTTATGACGATACGCCAAAAATGAGGTGTATGGATATTCGCCGCCTGAAAATCGGCAGGAATTGCAACACAGGGTACAAGATGATTTAACGAACAAAGAAATACATAAGGTGTTGGAGAAGTGTGAAAAATGTGTTGAAAATGGAGGGAAGCATGTGTAGTAAATGGGTTTATTAGGTTTGTTTACTAGCTTTTTATCGGTATATTAGATTCATGTTTCATAACTATATTAATTTCATTAGAGTTCTATTTAATTTTTAGACGATTAGATAGTTAGTGTAAGCATAATAATAAAAAGTTCTTAACTAGAAATCTAAATGTCTCTTGTTGCCTTGTTCTCAGTTTTTAAGTAAATAAGCCTCTTTAAACTAAAGGAAATGGAATAGTGACACAATGCATTCTTTTGTTTCATGATTGCGGCCACGTGTAATCAAAGCTTACTATGAAAAAAGCAATCCTTTTGAATTTTGAAGTTTAATAAAGCTATTAACCTAAACTTGTAATACATCATTGAAAAGCTCTTTTTCCAAAAATGCAAAAATTCAATATGGCGTTGGTAAAAGAAAGAAAATAAAAGTTCATGTAAATGTCTTGAAAACAAATGAACTTAGAAAATTATTTTTGTCTGTATTAAATTCCTCTTATAAGGGTTATATTCTCTCAAAAACCACAAAATACAAATCAAATCTTAAGGCAGATTTAAATTTGTTATAAAGTTCTCTCAAACTTTCCTAATTTAACAAACCCTGTAGCTAAAGCGGTTACCAAGATACATGGAAGCTAAATTTGAACACAGTGTATTTTTAAACTGATACTAACGTAATGGTTAAAGGTAAAAATGTCTAACAAATAACTAAATTATAAACTAACATATTAATAGCTTAAAAATCGTTTTTAAATTAGATTAACTGTGTAATATATTAATTACGTTAATTAAGGAGACTATAAATGAACCTTGAAATATAAAACGATGAAATTTGCAAAAGCTATTATATGATTAAACGCTCTACTTTCTATAACATTTTAATTTTACAATATATTAATTGTAAGACATTACGGTTAATTACAACACTTAAGTTTCAATTGCGTTTAAGCAAGTCTGCATAGCCGTGATCGTCTAGTGGTTAGGACCCTACGTTGTGGCCGTAGTAACCCAGGTTCGAATCCTGGTCACGGCAGCATCAGGACTTTTTTAACGTTAATAATTCTGTTTTGCTATATTGCTTAAATGTCTAATAATTTATTATTGCAGAGCGGATTCAGTAACGTGGAATCCTCACAAGCTCATGGGTTCCGTCTTTCAGTGCTCAACGATACATTTTAAAGAAGATGTAAGGAATAATATTATGCGAATTTTATAATAATTTAACTTTTCAGGGTTTATTGATGAGCTGTAATCAAATGTTAGCTGATTATTTATTTATGCAAGATAAATTGTACGATGTACGTTTTGATACAGGAGATAAAGTTATACAGTGTGGACGAAAAAATGATATTTTCAAGTTATGGTTACAATGGAGAGCTAAGGTTTGATATGAACGTGTTAACAGTATTTAAGTTGCTAATTTTTGCATCTGTTACTGTATGGCACATTTACATTTAGGCTTAGTAATAAAACAAAACGAGTAAATTATTTAACAGGTTTAATAATAAAAAATATGCTAATCAAGCTATACTCGACGTTATTGTGTGTAATCTTGTGGGGTAGGGACATTTCACTGCTCTATCTTTACTTATCACGACTTACCTCTTATATAAGGCTCATACCCACAGCTACTCATATAGTTGGGCTACACGATTCACTTTCTGCTATAAGAACACCATGGACAGAGCTCTCTCTTAAATTTCCAAATTGACAAGCCAAACTAAAATTTGGTAACTCTTGAAAATTCCTCAATTGTTTCAGCTTATTTTTGCATCCTTGTATTGTAAAGTTCAATAGTTAAAATTTTTACCTTCCAAACTACATACAGGGTGTGCAAATAGTATTGCACCAAATTGGATTATGTAGAAACGGTATGACATTTGGTGGGGTTAAAACGTACATAAATACCCATATTTTGATATGAGTTTCGTTTGGTTTGTGCGACTGGTGTTTGTCAGAGGCAGCCATCTTGAATTTTTTTAAATTGCAACCTAGGTTGAGTTTGGTGTCATTTGACAGGTAATTGATTTAGAAATACACTATGGTATATCATACGCTTATTTATTCTAAAATAACAAAGAAAATTAAAAAGCCAAATTAACTTTGCAGAGGGAACATTTTTTGGACAAAGAGCTGTAAATAAATACAACTTATACAAAAATTTAATTGAAATGTAGCATTTCTGTGTTCTCTACTGATTGTTATCAATTTTAGCAATTTCTAATATTCTTTATCGGTTTTCTAATTCGAACTGATAGTAAATACTATAATACGATATTATCATAAGCTAGTTTTTCTCATGTACAGTCGCATGTAAAATACGGTTTGGTATCTGTTGAAATAAGTGTGTTTATTTATCCATTTATTTATTTAATAGGCCAATAACATTAGATGAATTAGGAGCTCGAATTAGAATTGCGATCACGAATATTCCTCCGGCATATCTGCAGAATGCATTGGGTGCTTTAGTTGATAGATTGTCAAGAAGCGAATGGAAAACAATTTGAACAGTTATTGTGATTTTCACCAACTAAGTAATTAAATTCCCTTGTTCAATTCATTTGTTTTATTCACTTGAACTATTTGTTTAATATTTTAATTTTCTTCGTCATTTTAGAATAAACAAGCTTATGATATACCGTGCTGCATTACTAAATTAATGACATACCAAATGACACCAAACTCAACCAAGGTTGCAATTTAAAAAAATTCAAGATAGCTGTCTCTGACAAGCACCAGTCGCACAAAACAAATGAAACTCATATCAAAATATGGGAATTTATGAATTATCTAACCAGACCAAAGGTCAAATCTAAATGTCAAACCGTTTCTACATAATCCCATTTAGTGAGATAGTATTCGCACACCCTGTACACATATATAGGTATAGGTGTTTGTGCCTGTGCCTGTGCTTGTGCTTGTGCTTGTGCTTGTGATTGTGTTTGTGCTTGAGCTTGTGCTTGTGCTTGTGCTTGTGCTTGTGCTTGTGCTTGTGCTTGTGCTTATGCTTGTGCTTCTGCGTGTGCTTGTGCTTGTGCTTGTGTTTGTGTAAGTGCTTGTGCTTGTGCTTGCGCTTGTGCTTGTGCTTGTGCTTGTGCTTGTGATTGTGCTTGTGCTTGCGCTTGTGCTTGTGCTTGTGCTTGTGGTTGTACTTGTGCTTGTGCTTGTGCTTATGCTTGTGCTTGCGCTTGTGCTTGTGCTTGTGCTTGTGCTTCTGCTTGTGCTTGTGCTTGTGCTTGTGCTTGTGCTTGTGCTTGTGCTTGTGCTCGCGCTTGTGCTTGTGCTCGTGCTCGTGCTTGTGCTTGTGGTTGTACTTGTGCTTGTGCTTGTACTTGTGCATGTGCTTGTGCTTGTGCTTGTGCTTGTGCTTGTGCTTTGTTGTGCTTGTGCTTGTGCTTGTTGCTTTGTGCTTGTGCTGTGCTTGTGCTTGTGCTTGTGCTTGCTGTGCTGTGCTTGTGCTTGTGCTGTGCTGTCTTGTGCTTGTGCTTGTGCTGTGCTTGTGCTTTGTGCTTGTGCTTGTTGTGATGTCTGTGCTTGCTTGTGCTTGTGCTTGTGCTTGTGTGCTGTGCTTGTGCTGTGCTGTGCTTGTGCTTGTGCTTGTGTGTGCTGCTTGTGCTTGTGTTGTGCTTGTGCTTTGTGCTTTGCTTGTCTTGTGCTTGTGCTTGTGCTTTGTTGCTTGTGCTTGTGCTTGTGCTTGTGCTTGCTGTCTTGTGCTTGTGCTTCTTGTGCTTGTGCTTGTGCTTGTGCTGTGCTGTGCTTGTGTTGTGCTTGTGCTTTGCTTGTGCTTTGCTTGTTGCTTGTGCTTGTGCTTGTGCTTTTTGCTTGTTGTGCTTGTGCTTGTGCTTGTGCTTGTGCTTGTGTGTGTACTTGTGCTTGTGCTTTGTGCTTGTGCTTGTGCTTTGTGCTTTTGTGCTTGTGCTTGTGCTTGTGCTTGTGCTTGTGCTTGTGCTTGTGCTTGTTGTGCTTGTGCTTGTGCTGTGCTGTGCTTGTGCTTGTGTCTGTGCTGTACTTGTGCTGTGCTGTGCTGTCTTGTGCCTGTGCCTGTGCCTGTGTTGCGTGTGCTTGTGCTGTGCTTGTTTGTGCTTGTGCTTGTGCTTGTGCTTTGCTTGGCTTGTGCTTGTGCTTTGTTGCTTGTGCTTGTGCTGCTTGTGCTTGGCTTGTGCTTGTGCTTGTGCTTGTGTGTTGTCTTGTGCTGTGCTTGTGCTTGTGCTTGTGCTTGCGCTTGTGCTTGCTTTGCTGCTTGTGCTTGTGCTTGGCTTGTGCTTGCTTGTGCTTGTGTGTTGTGCTTGCTTGCTTGTGGTTGTCTGTGCTTGTGCTTGTGCTTGTGCTTGGTTGTGCTTGCTTGTGCTTGTGTGCTTGTGCTTGTGCTTGTGCTTTGTGCTTGTGCTTGTGCTTGTGCTTGTGCTTTGTGCTTGTCTTGTGCTTGTGCTTGTGCTTGTGCTTGTGTTTGTGCTTGTGCTTGTTTGTGCTTGTGCTTGTGCTTGTGCTGTGCTTGTGTTGTGCTTGTGCTTGTGCTTGTGCTTTTTGTGCTTGTGCTTGTGTTTGTTGTGCTTGTGCTTTCTTGTGCTTTCTTGTGTTGTGTGCTTGTGCTTGTCTGTCTTTGCTTCTGCTTGTGCTTGTGCTTGTGCTTGTCTTGCTTGTGCTTGCTTTGCTTGTGCTTGTGCTTGTGCTTGTGCTTGTGCTTGTGCTTGTGCTTGTGCTTGTGTGTGTCTTCTGTTTGTGCTGTGCTTGTGCTGTGCTGTGCTGTGCTGTGCTGTGCTGTGCGTTGTGCTGTGCTTGTGTGTGTTGCTGCTGTGTTTGTTCTTGTGCTTCTTGTGTTGTGTTGTGCTTGTGCTTGTGTTGTGTTGCTGTGTTTGTGTGTGTGTTGTGTTGTGTTGTGTTGTGTTGTGTTGTGTGTGTTGTCGTTTGTGCTTGTGCTTGTGCTCGTGCTCTTTGCTTGTGCTGTTTGTGCTGTGCTTGTGCTGTGCTGTGCTTGTGTTGTGCTGTGTGCTTGTGTCTTGTGCTGTGCTTGTGCTTGTGCTGTGCTTGTGCTTGTGCTCTGTGCTTGCTGCTTTCTTGTTGCTTGTGCTTGTGCTTGTGCTTGTTCTTGTGCTTTGTGCTTGTGCTTGTGCTGTGTTGTTGTTGTGCTTGTGCTTGTGTCTGTGCTGCTTGTGCTTTGTGCTTCGTGCTGTGCATGTGGCTTGTGTTGTGCTTGTGCTTGTGCTTGTGCTTGTGCTGTGCTTGTGTTGTTGTGCTTGTGCTTGTTGCTTGTGTTGTGTTGTGCTGTGCTTGTGGTTGTACTTGTGCTGTGCTTGCTTGTGCTTGTGCTTGTGCTTGTGCTTGTGCTTGTGCTTGTGCTGTGCTGTGTGCTTGTGCTCTGTGCTGTGCTTGTGCTGTGTGCTGTTGTGCTTGTGCTTGTGCTTTCTTGTGCATGCTGCTTGTGCTTGTGCTTGTGCTTGTGCTTGTGCTTGTGCTTGTGCTTGTGCTGGGTTGTGCTTGTGCTTGTGCTTGTGCTTGAGATTGTGCTTGAGATTGTGCTTGTGCTTGTGCTGTGCTTGTGCTTGTGTTGTGTTGTGCTTGTGCTTGTGCTTGTGCTTGTGCTTGTGCTTGTGCTTGTGCTTGTGCTTGTGCTGTGCTTGTTCTGCTTGTGCTTGTGCTTCGTGCTTGTGCTTGTGCTTGTGCTTGTGTTGTGCTTGTGCTTGTGCTTGTGCTTGTGCTTGTGTTGCTTGTGCTTGTGCTTGTGCTTGTGCTTGTTGTGCTTTGCTTGTGCTTGTGCTTTTGTGCTTGTGCTTTTGCTTGTGTTGTCTTGTGCTTGTGCTTGTGCTTTGCTTCTGCTTGTCTTGTGCTTGTTGTGCTTGTGCTTGTGCTTGTGCTTGTGCTTGTGCTTGTGCTTGTGCTTGTGCTTGTGCTTGTGCTTGTGCTCGTGCTCGTGCTTGTGCTCGTGCTCGTTCTCGTGCTCGTACTTGTGCCTGTGCCTGTGCCTGTGCTTGTGCCTGTGCCTGTGCCTGTGCATGTGCGTGTGCTAGTGCTAGTGCTTGTGCTTGTGCTTGTGCTTGTGCTTGTGCTTGTACTTGTGCTTGTGCTTGAGCTTGTGCTTGTGCTTGTGCTGGTCCTTGTGCTTCTTATTGTGCTTGAGCTTGTGCTTGTGCTTGTGCTTCTGCTTGTGCTTGTGCTTGTGCTTGTGCTTGTGCTTGTACTTGTGCTTGTGCTTGTGCTTGTGACTGCGTTTGTGTGTTGTCTATGCGTGTATGTGTATGTGTGTGTGTGTGTGTCTGTGTGTTGCGTGTTGTGTGTTGTGATTGTAAATGCGTGCGTGCGTGTGTTGTTTGGGGGGGCGCTGTTTGTGTGTGTGTGTGTGGCTGTGCGTGTGTGTATTTGTTTGTGTGCGTGTGTGCTTGGGTGCGTACGTGTGCGTGTGGTTGTGTGTTTGTGCCTTTGTCTGCGTGTGTGTATGTCTAAGTGTATGTGTTGTGTGTGTGTGTGTGTGTGTGTGTGTGTGTGTGTGTGTGTGTGTGTGTGCGTGTGTGTGTCTATGTGTGCTATGTGCGTGCGTCTGTGTGCGCGCGTGCGTGTGCGTGTGAGCGTGCGCGTGTGTGTATAATGGGTGCGTGCGTGCGTGTATGTGTGTGTGTGTGTGTTTGTATGTGTGTGTGTGTGTGTGTGTGTGTGTGTGTGTGTGTGTGTGTGGTGTGTGTGTGGTGTGTGTGTTTGTGTCGTGTTGGTGATTGTTTGGGGGAGTTGTGTGTGTGTTGCGTGGTGTGTCGTGCTGGTTGTGTTTGTTTTGCTGCGTTGGTGTGTGTGTGTGTGTGTGTGTGTGTGGTGTGTGTGTGCTGGTGGTGTTGGTGTGTTTGCGTGGTCTGTGTGTTGTCTGTTGTGTGTGTGTGTGTGTGTGTGTGTGTGTGTGTGTGGTGTTGGTGTGTGTGTGTGTTTGGTGTGGTTGTGTGGTTGTGTTGTGGCGTGTGGTGTGCTTGTTGTGGCGTGTGCGTGTGTTGGTGTGTGGTTGTGTTGGTGTGCGTGTGTGGTGTGTGCTGTGTGGTGCGTGCGTGTGTGTGGTTGTGTGTTTGTGCTTGTGTTGCGTGTGTGTGTGTCGTATGTGTGGTGCGTGTGTGCGTGTGTGTGTGTGTGTGTCGTGTGTGTGTGTGTGTGTGTGTGTGGTGTGTGCTGTGTGTGTGCGTGTGTGTGTGCGTGTGCGTGGTGCTGTGTGCGGTGCGGTGCGTGTGCGTGTGCGTGTGGCTGTGTGTTATGGGTGTGTGGCGTGTGCGTTGTGTGTGTGTGTGTGTTGTGTTGTGTGTGTGTTGTGTGTGTGTGTGTGTGGTGTGCGTGTGGTGTGTGTGTGTGTGTGTGTGTGTGTGGTGTGGTGTGGTGTGAGGTCGTGCTGCGTGTGATGTGTGTGCTGTTGGGTCGTGTGCGTGTGTGTGTGTGCTCTGCGTGCGTTGTGTGCGTGCTGGCGTTGTGCTGTGTTTGTGCGTGTGAGTGGTGTGTGTGCGTGTGTGGTGTGTGTGTGTGTGCGTGTTGCTTGTGGCGTGGTGGTGCGTGCTTGGTGCGTACGTGTGCGTGCGTCGTGTGTTGCTAGTGTGCTTGTGTCTGTGCTGTGGTGTGTGTGTGCTGTGTGGTGTCGTGTGCGTGTGTGTGCGTTGTTGTGGTGCATGCGTGGCGTGTGCTTGTTTGGGGGGTGTTTGTGCGTTGTGTCGTGTGCGTGTGTGGTGCTGTGCTGTGTGTGCGTGTGTGCGTGTGTGCGTATGTGTGTGTGTGTGCGTGTGTGTTGTGTGGTGCTGTGTGTGCGTGTATGTCGTGTGTGTGCGTGTGTGCGTGTGCGTGTGTGCGTTGTGCGTGTGTGCGTGTGTGTGCGTGCGGTGTGCGTGTGTGCGTCGTGTGCGTTCGTGTGGTGCGTGTGTGCGTGTGCGCGTGTGTGCGTGTTGCGTGTGCGTGTGTGCGGTTGTGCGTGTGGTGTGTGCGTCGTGTGCGTGTTTTCGTGTGTGCGTGTGCGCTGTGGGGCGTGTGTGCTGTGTACATGTGTACGTGTGTGCGGTGGTGGGTGTGCATGTGTGCATGTGTGCGTGTGTGCGTGTGTACGTGTGCGTGTGTGCGTGTGTGCGTGTGCGTGTGCTGTGTGGCTGTGTGCGTGCGTGTGCGTGTTGCGTGTGCGTGTGTGGCGTGTGATGCGTGTGCTGTGCGTGTCGTGGGTGTGCGTGTGTGTGTGTCGTGTCGTGTGGTGTGCGTGTGTGCGTGTGTGTATGCGTGTGTGTGTGTGCGTTGTGCGTGTGGTGTGTGGTGTGTGCGTGTGCTTGTTGCGTGTGTGTGTGTGTGCGTGCGTTGTGCGTGTGTGTGTGTCGTGTGTGCGTGTGTGTGTGTGTGGGTGTGCGGTGTGTGTGCGTGTGTGTGTGCATGTGCGTGTGCGTGTGTGCGTGTGGTTGTGGTTGTGCGTGTTTGTGCGTGTGTGAGTGTGTGTCTGTGCGTGTGTTGTGTGTTGTGTGTGCTGTCGTGCGTCGCGTGTGCTTGATGCGTTGCGTGTGTGCGAGTGTGCTGTGTGCGTGTGTGCGGTGTGTGCGTGCTGGCGTGATGCGTGTGCGTGTGGTGATGGTGTGCGTGTGCGTGTGTGTGTGTGGCGTTCGTGTTGGTGCGTGTGCTGTGCGTTGCGTGTGATTGTGGGAGTGGTTCGTTGTGTGCGTGTGCGTGTGCTGTGTGCGTAAGCTGTGCGTGCGTGTACTTGTGCGTGTGCGTGTGCGTGTGCGTGTGTGCGTACTGTGGTGTGCGTGTGGTGTGCGTGTGTGTGTGGTGATGTGTGCGTGTGCGTGTGCGTGTGCGTGTGCGTGTGCGTGTCGTGTTGCGTGTGCGCGTGTGTGCGTTTACGTGTACGTGTGCGTGTGCGTGTGCGTGCGTGTCGTGTGCGTGTGTGTGCGTGTGCGTGTGCGTCGCGTGCGCGTGCATGTTCTGTGCATGTGCAGTGTGCGTGTGTGCGTGTGTGTGCGAGTGTGATGTCGTGTGCGTGTGCGTGTGCGTGTTGTCGTGTGTCGTGTGCGCGTGCGTGTGCGTGTACGTGTACTTGTGCGTGTGCGTGTGCGTGTGGCTGTGCGTATGCGTGTGCGTGTGCGTGTGCGTGTGCCAGCGCGCGTGCGTTGCATGTTCGTGTGCATGTGCGTGTGCGTGTGCGTATGCGTGTGCGTATGCGTGTGCGTGTGCGTGAGCGTGTGCGTGTGCTTGTGCATGTGCGTGTGCGTGTGCATGTGCGTGTGCGTGTCCGTGCGCGTGCGTGCGTACTTTATGGCCTACCAAAAATCCATAAACCTAATACGCCTTTAAGGCGTATTGCCAGTGAAAGTGGTTTTCCTACATATAATCTTGCAAAACGACCTACATTTTTATAATATACTCATATACATGAAACACCCCATTATGTTAAAAATTCTGCCGATTTCATGGAAACAATTTAATTAGTTTTCACCACAATGACTTATTTTCAGTAGAATAATAAATTGAATTCTGAGACTTGGTAGATGGTGTGGCAATCGGTTGCCCTCTTATTCATGTATTGACTAATTTAACATTGAAAAATTGGATACATTAGCTTTACAAAATGCTCCTATAAAACATTTAGTTTTGTATAGATGTTTACATGAAACATTTGTTATTTGATGATATAGAGAAAAAAGCACCACATGAATTATGTTAATATGATATGCATCCAAGCATTTAGTTTACCATAGAGTCAGAAACTAATGGAATTTTACCGTTTTTAGACATACTAAGAACTAACAACTGTCTATCTTTTAAGTTTTACCAAAAGCCGATACACACCGATAGACACTTTCATAAGCCATATCAAAAAATTTATGTAATAAAACATTTAGTGGATCGAGCGAAAAGAATTTGCGATTCTGAATTGTTCAAGGATAAATATAAATATTTAACAAAATCGTTACAAGGTAATGAATTTTCACTTAATGATGTTAATAATGTTATTACATCGGCTAAACATAACCATAAAGAAAAGCTAGCGTCCAATTTTGGTACTTCTCCTTTTTGTTTTACAACTAATGTTACAGATAGAATTGAAAGTATCCTAATTGAACTTGGCATTGTGGAAATGTATATATTGGAACCACAAAACGTAGCTTCGATACAAAACGTGAAATACGTATTAGATTTTGTAGATTCGGTCAACCAGAGAAGTCTGCCGTGGCTGAATATGCTTTAAATAATGTAAAACATGACAGTCAATTTGATGCTAAGAGAGTATTATTAAGACAATCTCATTATATTCGTTTTATATATATATATATATATATATATATATATATATATATATATATATATATATATATATATATATATATATATATATACATATATAGGTCGTAAAGGAAGGAATAAATTCAAAAGCACAATTTTTTTCAAAAATCGCTCGGACCCGTCGATTTTATATTTTTTCGGGGCATATTTTGCGAAAAAAAAATTTTATACAGGGTGTCTCAAAAAAGAGTTGCTAAAAAATTTTTTTTTTCAAATTGCAACCCAATTTTTTTACTGCATTTTTGGATTGCCCTTACAATTCTTCAATTTTTCATGTAGCATGTGCTATACCTAAGACCAAGCGTTTTGGAGTTATTCGCATTCAAAATTTAAACCAAGATCACCCGATCTAACACCACTAGACTTTTTTTTATGGGGATACCTTAAAGGCAAGGTATTTAAAAGCCAACCGGCAAATCTAGATGATTTAAAACAACGCATCCGTCAAGAAATACGTCGAATAACGTCCGAAATGGTTCGAAATGTGCAGCAGGAATTTGTAGATCGATTAGGCTATTGACAGTTGACTAACGGAGGACATTTCGAACATTTGCTGAAATAAAATTATTTTTAAGTTTACGAATCTTTGTTTTCGATATAATTAAACGTTATAAAAATTATTTTATTTTTCGTTTTCTTCATGATCTTTTTTCAATTTTTAAATTTTGAATGCGAATAACTCCAAAACGCTTGGACTTAGGTATAGCACATGCTACATGACAAATGTTTAGAATTGTAAGGGTAATCCAAAAATGCAATAAAAAAATTGGGTTGCAAATTGAAAAAAAAAATTTTTTTAGCTAATCTTTTTTGAGACACCCCGTATAAAATTTTTTTTTTCGCAAAATATGCCCCGAAAAAATATAAAATCGACGGTCCGAGCGATTTTGAAAAAATTGTGCTTTACGAGATATTGAATTTATTCCTTCCTTTACGACCACCGGTATATATATATATATATATATATATATATATATATATATATATATATATATATATAAAAATAACTTGGGCATAATGGTACATCTTAATTTTAACTTTTGTTATGTTTGTTTGTTTTGCCGTTTTCCTAAACCATGAAGTAAATGCTTTACTAATTGAATATGTTAATTTACCACAGCATTGCAATAAATTAACATATGTCGTTAAAATTAAAACTCATATTAAACGTTTACATTTTTTTTCAGTGTTCAATAACAATTACAATTATTAACCAAAACCTATTTCTATGTTATGTCTGACTAGATATTTTATTAGGTTGTCAAGTTTCTATTTGTGAATGCTTTTATCACTTACACCATAATTTGATTCAGTTATGTTAACTTTGCTTTTTGTAACAGTTTTCACTGATACCTTCATCTGTTAGTGGGTATTCTGATTTGTCATCTTCGATGCAATTTAATAATATTTAATTTTTTTGAGATTTGGCTACTCTTTGTTAAAACAAAATAAAATTGGATTCCATAGTTTACTTTATACGTTTGTGAAACTGTTATATTAATAGTGGATTTATATTTTACAAATTTAATGTAATAATTCTAAAAGATATTTTCATTTATCAAAACGCATAGATTTGTATAAAAGGTAAATAAAAAATACCCGATTCACTACCTAAAAGATACCACTTTGAATTATGCGTGGTAATCGTAAAAGTTTACATTTTCATACTTTGTAAACTGTATTAGCTTACAAATTTCCATTTTGGTGTTATTTAAAAAGACGAAAGCAATATACATACGTTTAAAACATTGTTTAATTACCCAAAAATAAATTGGGGCAAAGAATTTTGTTATTCTTTGTTTGTTTTCGAAGTATTTTGACTTATCTTTTTTTAAATTATTGGCAACTCCTTGAGGCGCCTTTATCCTATTCGAATTAATCATTTTTTTACCATTTCTTATGGAATTTACATGGAGATACAATGAAAAACTTCCTTAATTTTCACTTTTGCATTTTTAACATAATTGCTTAACATCCTCTTTTAAACGTTTTCTTATTGAGCAAACAGTTACAATTGTTCTTATTACACGATTGAACTCAAAGGATAAGTGCTTTAATTAGAATCAAGTTTGTTTTCATAAAATTTTACATTATAATTAATTTTGGTGGTTTAAAGTACCTACTAGGGTGCGCTAGTTTTCTTATGAGCTTTGAGATACGTAAATTAAGAACTTACTAAATAACCATTTGATATCTAAGCACTTCAAGAAAGAGGTGATGGTGTTTATTATAAATGCATCGTTGGGTTTTTGGATATAGGTATGTCGATTTTTTAATGATACACTTCATTTTTTTGTGTATGACACAGTTCATAAGACGACTGCATTATAATACACACCATTCATAATTATAGACATAGGCCTATTCTCAATTTTTAGTGAACAAGGCCGAAACGATCCCACAGTCCCAAATTATCTGCAAACTTGTACTTATTAGATGAATACATCAATAAACTGATTAAATATTCAATAATTTAACACTGGTTTTTTAAATTACTTTTGGTTCTAAAAAATAAAAATGGTTATAAATTATTTATCAAATTTATTTATTTACACGATTAGCTTGAATAAAAAAATAAATTCCCCAGGTGAGGCTCGAACTCACAACCCCGGCATTGCTCACGACTACTGTCTTATAAGTACCGTGCGCTAACCAATTGCGCCACTGGGGAGGTGAGATCATCAATTCTACATACGTTTATTGAACTAAACCTAGATTTACTTATTCACATAATTAATTTTTTTAATGAAAATGATTATTTTTAATTATTACGTTATTATAAGCACTTACTGATTAAAAATTCACAAATTATATACATGTTATATATATTATACTATTAAAATCGTAAATGTCAGTTTCATTATACAGTAGGTATGTTTACATTAGGGCGATGATGGATTTGCAAAACATATGGATCACTTAATGGAAATGACCGAATACATGGTACACCGTATAAAAGAACAGCCCGATAAATTCTATTTGATTTTGGAGCCTGAATTAACTAACGTTAGTTTTTGGTATATTCCAACTCGTTTACGCAAAGTTCCACATTCTCCTGCACGTGAACAAGACCTTGGCAAGGTAACTTCTTTCTCCTTCTTAATATTATTTAATCACCTGCTCTTTAAAACATTTAGTTAACACCAATTCTAAAAGGAAGAATGATGCAAGCTGGCACTTTAATGGTCGGTTATCAACCGGATGACCAAAGACCTAACTTCTTTAGAAATATTATCTCTTCGGCTGCTGTTACTAAAAAAGATGTAGATTTCCTACTAAATGAACTTGACCGTTTAGGTAATAATCTGTAAATATTTGTAGGTGTGTTATAATTAATTCGTATTATCGTTTGTTAGCGTTAATTAATTTTTTTCTCATTGTTTATTAGGGTGCTAAACATGTATTACATATCAATATTTTTTGTTTACTTTAAGTTATTAGTACTAAACTGTTAAAAAATGAACTTTGAAAATCTTTTTGTAGCTTTCATCAAATTATAGAAATAGTGCCTCTGAGAAGTGCGCGCACAATGTTAGGCATTCTGACGTTGACCAATAACACAAAGCCAGATTTTTGCGAAACTTTATCAAAAAAGGCAGGTAAAAGTGCGTAAATACACAAATTTAGTATGAATTGAAAGTATCAACACAACCATTTGTATCAATTGAAACATATCATTAGAGTAGTGTTGTAGTATATAAACAAAGGAGAAAGAAATTAATTATTGCGTTTATTTAAATGGTATTCTTGTTATAAAATGTCCTCAGCTGTTTAAGAAAAAACACAAAAATATAGGTGTAGTGAAATATATACAAATAACTTCTAATACTAAAAGAACTGTGTAGCTAACGCAATAATGGTGTATAGACGCATACGATTTAATTTTATCTCATTATCATTACCTAATTACTTTACATGTACAACGCTTGATTAATTTTTATAAGTATGTACAAATCTAAAATTGTCTGTCAAATAAAAAGAAACTGCCATTAGATTTTCTGTGCGTACTTCTAAAGAATTAATTAAATACTTTTCATTCATTTCCAAAGGCTTTTGCGTAGGTGCAACGTTTGTATATTACTTGTAAATGTTAAGTGTAAAGAAGTTAAAAAACAATAATTATGAGTCAATATATATTGTATAGACGTAGAATTATTATGACATAACATGTGTACAAAATTTCTAAAGACTGTTGCGGTCCCTAAAACAACAAAATAACATTGTCTTCCATATTATGTAAAAAATAAATAATTGTTTAAATGTTTGTTACCTATATCTAAAAATGAAGTTTATATTATTTCAGCATACATTATTAGAAAATTATATTTGAAATGTTAAATAATATTTTAGGTAAAATATATTTGTTGAACATTTAGAGGCTTATTCAACGAATGAATGTAATTTTTGCGAATTGTTGTAAAATGTATGTACGTTATATAGAAATATATCAATTTAAAGCAAACTGATTTTTTGTGTTTTTAGAAATTTATTTAATTAAACAGAAACTTTAAAATAAACTCAAATTCGGAATACGATCCGATCTTTATCAAATGTTTCACACGGCCCGAGTTCGACGAGATAAGAAACGTGTCGGGTACGGTTTCGACGGGAACACTCGCATTCGGCCGTCGCGTCCTCCCCTTTCGAGATTGCCTCGATCGCGTTTGCGAGGGATCGAAATAAACATTTGCAGACGGCCCGACGTGAGGTTCGAGTTCGCAACGACGACGAAATTAGGATTACGTCGTCACGTATAGTCGAAACTACCGTCGCACCACCTCGATGGAGGTGGTGGCGGAACATTTTCTCGAAAACGGGGTCTCAATTTTTTTAACTTTAAGCATCGATGGGGACCGTCGAGAACTACATGACCCCGATAACGTCATGGCCGGCTGTCGCTTCGTTTCGGGGAAGGGGAGGGGGGCAAGGGAGTTTTTCGTCAATTTCAACTGGCTCGGCCGAATGAAAAGTTACAGGGTTCGAGTTTTTGCGTTCGCCTCGCATTTCGAGTGCAAGAATTACGAGATGGGTGGGGGAAACTGTCAAAGTGTTCGCCGTGTACGTGTTCTTTGGAAACGTGATCGTACGAGACGTACCGTTTCACAGATTGGGTTTTTACATAATGGAAATACGTTCACTATCGAATTAGAATCGAATTACGTTTGAAGCTCGAAAATTGGATCGGATTTGAGCGAGTTACGAACTTTTTCAATGCTTTTTAAATGGGAAAAATTCACGTGACAATAAAAAGAACAGGGGGAGAGGGCTTCCCCGGTCTCTTTCAATTCCTTTCGTCGAAGCGAACCGGGGAACAAAATTTCATCAAAATCGGATCGTTAGTTCCTACGCAATGGCCTTTCCAATTTAAAATAAAAATCAAAATGACCTTAGATATTTTCTAACAAAACACAATTTTTTCAAATATTTGTGCGAGGTGTCCAAATAGATGGATTTTGGTGCGATATTTAACAAAATCGGCTCTGATGCTCTCTTACGGGTACTGGGCTTCGAGTTATCGCGACGTTTCGATTGTTCAAAATTCACATAAATGGCCCTAACTTTTGCACTTTTAAAGGCAGCGTTGGGATTTCACAAATGAACGATGTGTCCTAATGGGGCCCATCGACGTCTGATTATTCCACTTTCGTATCATTTATAATTTTTGGGTTATAGGGCAAAATATGAAACCAAAAATTGCACCTTTGGCAATTTTTTACCCACTTCCCGTTGGAATTTTAACGTGATGTTTTTTATTTTTCTTTATGGCGACGAGTTCTACTACAGCGTATATTTTTCTTTTCGAAATAACGCTTAGAACAGCTTTTTTTTAATTTTCAAGATTTAACTCCGATTTTTACAAAATTCAGAACAGCAAGTATTATTTATTGATTTACCCTAATGTTGACCTCGAAAATAAGACTTGTGGTCAAAAGTTAAAAGTCAAAACTTCGACTTCGAAATTAAATTTTGTTTTTCGAACTAATAGAGTTCTAATTTCGAAACAGAAATTTCGTGGTTGTCAAGGCAGTACAGGATTTTTCCTTTTTTAATCTAGGATATTAACCGAGATAACAAACACTTGCATTCGTCTCGTGTTTTCGAGATTGTCGATTTGAAATTTGCATCTCTTAATAACTTCGTTATTTGCCGATCAATTTTTCGAAACTTTGCACCAATATAGATCGACATCACGCTAAAACGTGATTTTCAACTTTGTTTTATCTTTATCTTCTTATCTCGTATCCAATCTCTAAAATTTGAAATATGAGTTCTCAGGGACACCTAGATGGAGAAAGTCAAAAAACGTAGTCGACTTTTGTGGTCCAAAACTCGAACGTTGAATGAAGCTAATGTCAAACTCAGGTTAGACGTGTTCTACTGAGCCTGAAACACAATACAACTTTAAAACTGATTAAATTAAAACTGAGCTATACACATAAGCATGGACACCACAAATCGATAAACTACTCTTAAAATAATTTTTAAAACTTTTACAAACATTTTGTTTAACCAAATTTGACCATCTAACCTCAATTATCGCTACAATACATATATATATATATATATATATATATATATATATATATATATATATATATATATGTATATAATATGATAAGTAATTAAATTTTTGAAATAAAAAAGATTTAAATTTTTATGAAAAATTTTAATTTTAAAAAATTTAAAATTATTAAATTATTTTAAATTTTTTTTTAGGAAATACAAAAATTTAATTGGTCAGGAAATATAAAATTAAATTTCAAATATAAAAAATTAATGATGAAATTAAAGGGAAAAATTTGTCAATTAATAATATTTAATGTTTAAAAATCAGAAATTAAAAAAAATCTAAAATTTATAATTAACTAATTATCTTATAAAAATTTTTAAATTAAAAAAAAATAAATATTTTTCAAAAATTTAAAAATAAGAAATTTTTTAAAGTTTGGGGAAAATTTAATTTTTTTAATTGTTTTTTAAATTTCATTTTAAATAATTTAAAAAATTTTTTTTATTTTTTAAAATTTTTATCAATAAAATTTAATTTTTTTTCCCAAAATTTTAAAATTGAATTTTTTTAAAATAAAATTTAAAATAATTTTATTTAAATTTAACCTAAAAAAATACTTTTTTAAACTAATTAATGGATATTAAACCAGTTAATTTTACTTGAACCTAAATTTCAATTAAACTATCCTAAATTAATATTTACAATTATGCAAAACAAAACAAAATTCAAACAATTTAAATCTTTTAAAATTAACATTTTGGGTTTAACCAAATTTGACCATCTAACCTCATATTAATCGCTATATCATATATATATATATATATATATATATATATATATATATATATATATATATATATATATATATAAAACTTAGTTGTTTTCGCTAAAATTCCGTAGAAATTCATTTGATACTTTTAAATTTGATATAAAAGGTTTGCTCACCAAATTAGTTGAATATTTATTAATTTAGAATGATTTTATAATTTACATTCTTTTATTATAATCTACTATAATTTATCAAGATAATATTTCATTATATAAATAGTTAAATTTGAAATAAGTTTTTAGTTGTAAATAAAAAAAAGTTTTTAATTATTAATGAATTATAAGTATGTGGTAGGAAACTTAATTTGCACTTTGGCGTAACTTAAGTGCATATCTTCTTAGGGGTTTATATTCCCATATCTTTGAATTAATTTTTTTCGCGCACCGCTATATCACCTGACATCGCAAGCGTCCTTTCGAGTATTACTTAATGAACCTTATGCTGATTAGGAAGCCATTTTTGGGTTTCCGCCTAAATTTTGTGAAAAGTGCCATTGATTTAATGGTAAGACACATTTAACTCGTCATATTAAAATCTAAAACATTTGATTTTTGCAGGCACTTTTACTTTTACTTACTTTTACTTTTACCACTTTTACTTTTATTACTTTTGGTATTCTCGATGCGTATGATTACAATTTTGCAAGTAGTTCAGATCTAAATTTAGATCACATTTTTTATTTGAACTTTCGAGAAAATGCAATAAACACTGGATTATTCAAATTTCATGAAGATAAATTTGTAAGAAGTAAAATTCAACTTTGGTATGGTTTACAACGTCCAGTATTGTTATTACGACATACTGCGCAATATTTGTGCAAAAATTACATCACCTTTGGTTGATATTTCCGTATTCGTTTAGATACCAAAAAGTTGTGTACAACATTTTCGTACAGGTATTTATATCCTAATAATTTAGTAATTTATGGTTATTACAACTAGTTTTTAAGATATATTTTATATAATTCTAAATTTAAATGTTTAATAAACATAGTTTGTATATCTTTTATTTTGACATTTTGGTAAATTTTTTATTGTATCCTCAATTTAGTTATTCCGAGCATAATCAAAAAATAACTTTGCGTCTGAGATAATTTTTATTATTGTTACATTGCAGTTACTATATTGATGTTAAGTGGAAATAACTAAACTGGAATTTGTGGTAATTAAGCAAAAAAAAAGCATAAACCTGTCCTGATTTAATCTACCGACTGAGACAACGGCATTATCTCTTATTAAGTGTTTTGGATCTCTGGTTAGTTTAACGATTTGTTTTGAGAACATTTAAACATTAATTATAAGCTTATTGTTAAATATAAAAAGATAAATTATCTTTTTGATGCTGTACATTTTTAAGTTGGCAATTATGTGCGTCGAATTAATAATTATTAAAAATTCCAAAATTTAAGATAACCATTTTGCCCAATAAAAAACATACTTTTTAGTATAATTATGTACTTTTTTTGATTAACAGAATTATGTAAGTATTATTAACATTAACTTAAAATGACACTGAAACGTAAAAATGTTTATTCGTTTTCACTTATTTAAATTTGTGCATAAAACCGCACATTTGTTTCCAATAAATTTTTAACTAATTTTTCTTTTTATAATATTTCAAGTATCTGATTTTAATTGTAATTGTTATTTATGAAACAAATTTTGTTTATAATAAAGAAAATGTTTCATATTATATTTAAAATTCTCAATTTCTGAATTTCATTGGAACTACAACATTTACCTTTGTGCTACTGTAAACGTTACCACTGATTGAAAATATATCGAAGAGAACCTTACGTTTTCAGTATGAATGTTACATTTGTTATTTTTAACCTATCTGTAAAGTACTTTCACAATGAATAAACATATTTATTTAATCCAACTACAAAACAATTATAATGATATTATTTTTATTCTTATAACTACTATTTATTTTTTTATAGAATATAGCTAAAATCTCCAAAAATTTGAACATACAGTTCAGTTAAATATATCAAATATATGACTATTTTCAAAAATTGAAGTTGGTTAACCTTAAAAGTCTGAATGACATTTTGAGGGTCAACTACTTAATTCAGTTATTACTTATCAGGCTGTACTTGCACAAAATATTATTTTGGTAGCATTGCATGTCAAACAGACATTTTGTTTTACAATTGTTGAATTCTTTCCAATAAGTAATTTGGCAGCGTTTCAACTTTCATGAAATCTTTACTTTCATAAATATTATTTTGGTAGTTTTGTATGTCAATATGATATTTCATTTTACAATAATTGACTACTTCCCAATATGTAATTTGACATTTCAACTTTCATAGTATTTTTAATTTTATAAATATTATTTTGGTATGTCAAAAAACAGTAAATGAATATGAAATTTGGCAAAAGATAAAATTCTTCATGTCAATTGTTAAAGTCCATATTGAGGTTAATAATGTTACCTATTAACGATGAATTGTACACTACGTACCGGGAGTGGACTCACGCCGTATTTTAACAACCAATTTCTGTGTCAGGGGCAAACAACAAAGATAGTCTTAGTGGACGGTAACCTGTCTTTGTCAACCTCGTTGTAATTGTTGAATATATAACTACTTGATTACTGAACACATCCCTAAACATGTATACTTCATACGTCTGTCACATACATGTCACATATGTCATTAGTCATAATAATAAAAAAGTGAGTTGTATTTCCTTGTGTAAAATTGAATCATTTATTTCCTAAATATTTTTTACGCAAATTATCTACACAGTAGTATACAGTTCATTTCCTACACACATATAACAGTTTCTTAAACTATAAAAGCAATCATTTAGGATATCAGAAAAATGAATTGGATATTTACATTGTAATCAGTAAAAACAATATGAGCAAACTGTCGTGAAATCTTGCCATTTCGATTTTTTTGCAAAGAATTCCGCCTTTCAACTAAAATTTTACGTTGACAATTTTGTTACTTATTTTTTCTCATTTAGTTTCTATTTATAAAGGACAATTTACTTATAAACATCAAATTTTCAACCACCATTTTATACCATTCGATACATGAATTTATTTAGTATATACCAATAACATCAAAATAATTATTTAAAAAGTAGAGAAATAAAGTGAAGCCCGTATATCTAAATAAGATAGAAAGAGATAGTTATACGTCCATAATGCGGGTTGTCTACTTTCAAACTTGGCCTCACTTGCACGTATTTGCGTATCCCTTCCAGGTACGTAGTGTACAATTCATTGCCTATTAAAATGTTTTAATTGGTACACTCATTAATATAATTTTGGTAACATTGCATATCAAAAAGTTGAATACTTTAAAAAATTTAATTTGGCAACATTTAAAGTTATGAATGACAATTGTTAAAATCAAACATTTAGGTTAATGATGTTACCTTCTCGAGTGTTAAGTTGGTACTTACATAAATATTATTTTGGTAACATTGCATGTTAAAAAGTTGAATACTTCAAAAAATGTAATTTGGAAACTTTTAAAATTTTGAGTGACAATTGTTAAAGTCAAACATTTAGGTTAGTAATGTTACCTACAACTATAAGTTGTTATTTATGTTAATACTATTTTGGTAGCATTGAATACTTCCAAAAATATAGTTTGGCAACATTTAAATTTTTGATTGACAATTGGTAAAGTCAGGCACTGAGGTTAAGAATGTTACTTATTAAGATGTTTAAGTTGGCCCTTACATTAATATCAATTTGGTAACATTGCACGTCAAAAAGTTGAATGCTTGCAAAAATATAGTTTGCTAACATTTAAAGTTTTAAATGATAATTAGCAAAGTCAGACATTGAGGTTAAAAATGTTACTTATTAAAATGTTTAAGTTGGTACTGTCGTAAATGTTAGTATGGTAGCATTAAACGTCAAAATGAGAGTTCTTATTACCATTACTTAAAAATAACAAAATTAAACACTTTCCCAAGTGAATTCCTTTTTTTTAAATTTCTATTATAACAAGTTAGCCGTGACCAAATAAAAGTATGACAAATTATCATAAAAAATTCAAAAAACATCGGTTATTAAGACAAAATTCTTATAAAATTAATCACGGCTAACTTGTTATAACAGAATTTTTTTAAAAAATCTCTTTCTGTTATTAAATTGAAAATATCTCACAAATTAACGATTTTAGCTATAGGGAGTGCTTAATAAAAATGAAAGAACAAAAGTGTATTTTCACTTTTTAAAATGAAATACCGGGCGATTCATTTGAAAAAATTGACAAAACATGTGTTCGAGTTTTGACTCGCTCTATATTCAATTGGTGCAATAATAAAGAAATAGCACTTTCTCGTAACACTGTACCAATGTCAAAAAGTTGTGCCTGGAAAAAATTATTGTTAGCTTGTTCTGTCTAGGGTATACAGGACGTTGAAGTGAGAATGATTTTCGTGTACAATTGACCATAACTTTTGAAATACCCTGTATAACGTAATAAAACCCTATATTGGAAGTATGGGGGAGATGAGCTTAATCTAAATTTGAAATAATATATAGGGTGTCAGATTTTAAAAAAAGTATGTTTGGTTCACCCTGGTAATACGTAACACCCTGTTAATACGAAAATAATTTTATAATGTGAAGTTTTAAGTTGCTTATTTTGTAAATAACCTTTTTTGATATCTTCTTTAATTATATATATATATATATATATATATATATATATATATATATATATATATATATATATATATATATATATATATATATATATATATACAGGTGTCCGGAAAATGTGAAATCTCTCGGATTTACATAGAAGACGAAAAATAACATGACAAGTTCCTATAAATTTTTTCCTCCTGACCTCCCTACGGAGATGTGAGCGCCTAAAGGAAGCTGCTGGAAATATGTTTTTCTTGAATAACTTTTAAACTATGCAGGTTATTTATTTCGTATCATAGGAATGTTTGACAGATGTTTTTTGAGTGAAGATAAATAAAATGAACAAGAAATAAAATTATACCTCGTGGGTCAATAAACTCACTTAAGTTTGCAACATTTTTTAAATAATTAATATGTTTAATTTGGTTTTCCTAATTTATTATTAAAGAGCGTTTTCTCGTAAAAATTCGAAAAAACACTGGCTTAATTTTTTTTGATAATTTATTAATTATGAAACATTAATTCGTTTATTATTTTTTTTCTCGAAAATAGTTCATTTTATCGATATTAAACAAGTATACCTTTTTTTTAGGTAAAGGTTCAAGCTACCCAAAAAAATTTTTTTTAGATCTTTATCATACTGAATTTTTATTATTTATATTACTTTAAAAGTTATTCAAGAAAAACTTATTTCCAGAGGCGTCCTTTAGAGGTTCACATCTCCGTAGCGAGGGTCTGGAAGAAAAAAGTATAGGAACTTGTCATGTTATTTTTCGTCTTATATCTGAATCGAGATTTCCACATTTTCCGATTCACTGTGATATCAATGCTTCGCGTTATTAATACATTTATTGTGTAAAATGGTCTTAACAGCTTCATTATTCAGAAGCGTTGCTTAGAGAAAAAACAACAAAAAAGGGCAGTTTTTCAATCAACATTTTTTCCTTCTCATCAGTTTCCGTTCATTATTAATTCTTATACTTCAAGTTTTGTTTGTTATTTAATATTACAAGTTATTTTTAACATTTCATTGACATTTGACATAACAAACATTTGTGTGAGTGTTAAATGGTGTGGTGGAGAAGACAGAAGAAGACGTTCGGCCAGTCAAGAAGAACTGTACAGCCATTAAAGATAAGCTCTTACGGCCACGTTATAATATTCCTAATAAGTTCAATTTACCCTGCCTACAGTCCATATTAGCTCACTGTAGCTTCATAGTTGTGTATCCAATTAATTTAACGTTCACAACCGCAAATATACAACATATTTTTGTCCTCGCGAACCGGACTGGGCAGGTTAGCATCGATATACTTTTTTATTTGTTCGTTCTCTTTGCATACACTTTCATTTATTTAGTTTCTTACAAATACTCACATAAAGTTCAATTTAGTTCAATTTGCTTGCATATTAATTAATATATTTCATTTCCGCCGACACATAAGGATACAGTGTTGGACTTGACACACGATCTTATACGTATTGTCATTTGTTTTTTTTTGACACTTTATGTTGTGTAATGGATTCTTCATACACCACGCAACATTTGTAAAAAATACACATTCTTAATTGTAAGTTGTATTTCTGTTCTTTCAGCAGGTTTATAGTACCTAATTGACGTTAAGTTCTCACATTTTTTACATCTATTTGGATGTCAACTGATAAACGGTCACGATACCGGTTACATATATAAACCTGTTGCAATCGTTTGCGCGAAACTCTTCAAATTGCTGAGCGGGCCGAACAAAGCTCTGAATTCACTTCATTACTTGAACGATATTGTTCAGAATTGGATACAATTAAAACTCAGTTTTAAAAGTGTCATAACTCTATTATCGGTCTTTTAGATGGTGAAGATGATTTTAGTGTTGAAGATGATAATCGTAAAACTTTTGATACAACTTTTTTTAGTATCAAATTCAAATTATGTTCTTTAATTAAACCGGTTCAAGAGAAATCTGAATCTTCTGACGAGTTTCAGTCTAGCTTACCTTTACCACAATCGAGATTCCTACCTTTTCAGGAGATATTTTACTAATTCAGCCGTTTATAGAATTATTTGATTCGATTGTAGGAAATAATTCTAAATTGTCTTGTATTCAAAAATACAAATAATTGAGAATGTCCTTGGGCGGGGTTGCTTTGCCATCTATACACAACATTCCTTTTAATGGTAATAATTATCAGCAGGCTTATGACACTATAGTTAAGGCGTTCAACAAGCCTGGCATCATTGCAATGTCTCATTGGACGGCAATTGATTCTGCACCAAAATTGAAAACCGGGCATATTTCAGAATTAAAATAATTATTGGCAGTGTTCAACGATCATCTCGCTGCTTTAGAGATTTTAAACAGCAACCCATTTCAAGTTGCATCATAACTCTGATGATGTTCCAGAATATACGGAACTAGTAAATTTTCTGACTAAACGCTGTAATGCTCTGGAAGATTATTTTTCTACCCAACGCATTAAAGATTTTAAAGTTCCTAAACAAGCGTCTTTGTTAGTACCAAGTGCCCCATTTGTAGTTCAACTTACACTATTTACAAATGTTCACAATTTTTAAATCAATCGCCCTTAGACAGATATAAAATTACTAAATCCAGAAATTTATGTATAAATTGTTTGAGCAGCAAGTCCGGTGAGGGGCGCAGAATCCAGGAATCGAGTATAGAGCAGTATGGTAGAAACGCGTGATGTGATCGAAGGGCAGGTAAGAAAGAAAAAAAAAAAGAAAAAAAAAATGTATATGTATATTTTGAGATTCATACAGTAAGTATACGATCTATTATTTATATCTAGCTTTTATGTCGTGACAGTAGACATAACTGTCCGGTAGTAGGACGATACCGTTAGTAGGGAATGCTACATCGTCCGGGGCACGATTTGGCCAGTAACTGGTCTGCTCGCTATGATATTACTCAAGAAAACAATACAATTGCCTCGGATCGACCTGGCTACAAGGGGCGGTCAAGGTCGAAACAGACAGGCCCGTTGCTGACGACTGTGCAAGGAATGAATGGCGAGTCGGTACGTGGAATGTTAGAGGTATGCATGGTAAAGAATTTGAAATTGCGAATGTAATGTACGAAAGACACCTTGATATTCTGTGTGTATCGGAGACAAAGCGCAAAGGAAAGGATGCTGTGGAGATGGAGGATGGCAGCCTGGCACTATGGTCAGGAGTTGAGACGGAAGTGCATGGTGCAAAAGGAGTTGGGGTGATCATAAGTGAAAGAGCGAAAAGATGTGTTAAACAGTACGAATTAGTATCTCCCGGGTAATATGGGTTAGAATGAAAGTGGAGTTTCGAAGAATTTTTCTTATTGCATGCTATGCACCGGTGAATGGAGAAAGAGACCAGGAGCGTGAGAACTTCTGGAATGAGGTAGAGAACGTGTTGAACGTATGTAAGCCAAACGAAAGAGTGATTATATTGGGGATATGAACGGATGGGTGGGTGTACAGAGAGAACATAGTGAACGCGTTCTAGGAAAGTTCGGAGACCAAAGAACCAATGAGAACGGTGAACACCTGCTGAACATCTGTGTGGAGAGAAGCCTGTTTGTATCCAATACGTGGTTTAAACATAAAATGTGCATATGTATACATGGCAAAGAGGTGAATCTAAAAGTATGATAGACTTGATAGTGTATGATGAACGGCTTAGAAACCTGGTGAAAGACACAAAAGTAATGCGCGGAGCAGAGTGTGGATCGGACCACTTTTGGTGGTATCGAGAGTGTGTTTAGGGCAAAAGTGGGTGTGGAGAAGGAAAGCAAACGTAGTGCGAACGTCCAGAATTAGGGTTGACAAACTAGTGGATAGTGGTGCGAGAATGAAATACGTAGATGCTGTGAATAAAGAGCTGAATGTGAATGAAACAGTGTGGAACGAACAAATAAAAGACACTGACGTTGAGAGTGCATGGATAAGCTTGAAAAACTCTGTTGTCAATTGTGCCGTGCGAATATGTGGAAGAGTGATTGTAGGTACACAGAAAAATGTGCTTGGTGGAATGAGTCGGTAAAAAGGCAGTAAGTAAGAAAAAGATGCGTACATGGCAATGATTGCTGCAAAAATGAGACTGAGAAGAAACGATTGTATGAGGTGTACAGATTAAGAAACAAAGAAGCGAAGCAGGCAGTGAGGATAAGTAAAGAGGAAGTGATGGCTGTAGAAGGAGAGAAAATGCAGAATGATTTTGAGGGAAACAAAAACTCTTCTGGAAATGGGTCAAAATACTAAACGTGGCCCAAAACAGAACGCTGCAGGAGTGATGAATGATAGAAACGAAATAGTATGGGACGATTGTGAAGTGAGGAAATGCTGGCAAGAATATTTCGGAAAGCTGTACAGTAGTGAGGAAAGTAAGACTGAAGGGTTAAATAAGGAGAATATAGAAGAAATGATGAATGAAACTGAGAAGGATATTGGAATAAATGAGGTAGAGAAACGGTAGGAAGGTTGAAAAACGGCAAGGGAGCAGGCGTAGATGAAATCACTGGTGAAATGCTCAAGTATGGTGGTGCAAAGCTTATACGAAGATTGCGTGAATTATTCAATGTATGCCTTATGTGTGGAAAAGTGCCGAGTGATTGGAAGAGCGCGATCATTGTACCATTGTATAAAGGTAAGGGGAACAAGAGTGATTGTAAGAACTACAGAGGAATAAGCTTGCTCAGCGTACCTGGTAAAGTTTTTGGAAGAATACTGATTGATAGAGTACGAGAAACTACACAATCTAAGATGTGGGATGTGCAAGGTGGCTTCATGCCAGGGAGAGGATGTGTCGATCAGATGGTTGCTCTCCAGCAGGTGATCGAAAAGTGTTTAAAGGTAAAAGGAAGTTGTACTGTGCGTTTTAGATCTGGAGAAAGCATATGACAGAGTGAATAGAGAGAAGATGTGGGAAATATTAAATGAATATGGCGTAAATAAAGGTCTAATAAATGGAATAAGGGCAGTATACAACGGTAGTCGGGCATGTGTTAGGGTGAGAGGAGGTGTGAGTGAATACTTTAATATTGAGCAAGGGGTGCGACAAGGCTGTGTGATGTCACCGTGGTTGTTCAATATATACATGGATAAATGTCTTAGACAAGCATGTAACGATACAAATGGTGTAATGGTTGGTGACGTAAATGTACGACTCCTGGTGTATGCAGATGACACAGTCTTATTAAGTGACAGTGCGGATGAGCTGCAAACCGCTCTGAGGAAGTTTGATACAGTCTGTGAGAGCATGGACCTAAAGGTAAACGTGAACAAAACTAAGATTGTGGTGTTCAATCGGGAAGGTGGAAAGGAGAGTAGAGTATTTACTCTGCAAGATGAAATGGTGGAGCAAGTGGACGAGCTGGTATATCTCGGTAGAATGTTTACTGCAGATGGTACAATTGAGAGCGAGATTGGACGAAGGGTCAATGCTGGAAGGAAAGTTATTGGAAGTATGTGGACGATAATGAGAAATAAAAGCATGAGTCTAGCTGCGAAACGAGCAATCTATAATGGCGTATTCGTCCCGTCAGTACTGTATGGAAGTGAGACATGGGTATGTCAAAAAAAGCACGAAAGAAAAATAAATGCCGTGGGTATGAGATTTCTGAGAAGCGCATGTGGTAAAACGAGACGGGACAAGATAAAAATGAATGCATAATGAGGAGTGTGGTGAGGAAAAGACTATGATGGATAGATATAAAAGTTGTACATTACGTTGGTTTGGTCACATTGAGAGAATGAACAACGCAAGATTAACGAAACAAATATATGTGGGTGAGGTTAGGGAAAGGCCGGGTCTGGTAGGCCGCGTAAAACTTGGCTGAATGTAGTAGAATCTATGATAAAGGAAAGAAAGATAAGAAGTTTTAAAAACAAAAGGGCATGTCAGAGACTATGTATGAATCTTGCGGAAGCTAGGGAGGTATGCGGAGATAGGAAAGCATGGAGAAAGATTGTGAATGAAAAATAAATAAGAGGCAGGGATTGTTTTGCCTACCCCGCAAGGGAATGGCGTGAAGGTTAAGTAAGTAAGTAAGAGTCGTTCGCATTCAACTAAGCATTGTAAAAGTATACAGGGTTATCATAAATGTGGTCAAAAACATCACACTTTATTACACTTTTCTGATTCATCCAGTCCTCATAATTCAACTTCAGTTGTTTCCGATACATCTCCAGCAGTTTCAGCAAAATCTTTAACTCCTACTGAAAATGACGTCTTATTGGCAACTGCAAGAATTGCCATTCAAGATAACACTGGACTATTTCATGAGTTTCGTTGCTTAATCGATACAGGCAATATGATATCTCTGATTTCGAACAAAGCTATTCAATGTCTTGGTTTAAAGCCAGATCTACGAGAATTCAAGGGCTTAACTCCATGAATGAATTTACTCACTACGGCCATGTCGCTCTGTTACTTTGTCCTCTACTTCAATCGATTATAACTGTGCAAGCTTGTGTTATTAATAGTGTTTGTGATAAGCTACCGTATCAGGTAGTTTCTGATCAACTTACTGCCGCCATAGATCTATTGATCTTTTGTTATGAGCTGATGTTTGCTCTCAAATACTTTTTAATGATCACATTGCGAGAAGGAATGATGCCCCCTCAGCCCCGAACACCATCATCGGGTATGTGTTAATGGGAAAATGTGAATCTGAATTGCCATCCTCTTCAGCTTTTTCATTTTATGTACTATTTCTAGTTCATTAGATGATCAACTCCTATGGTTTTGGGAAATAGAAGATATTCCTGAATGCAAATCAGTATCCTCAGATGATACTATGTGTGAAAACATTTGTGTACAAGGAGTTCAACTCAAATCTGGTCGTTTCAATGTGTCACTTCCAGTTCGGTCAAAACTTCCCGCATTTCCTAAAAGTCGCGGCCTATCTGTCAATCGATTTTTATCATTGGCGACTTGTTAAGCTTCCGAAACTTTATAATCAATATAAACTTTTCATAACAGAATATATTGATTTAGATCATATGTCTTTAATTAAACCCCCGCAATCGACCCACATTTATTATCTTCCACACCACTGTGTTTTGAAACCCGAAAGAACCTCAACAAAACTTCGCGTTGTATTTAACGCATCCGAAAAACCTGCAGGAGAATCATCTCTGAATAATTCCCTCTTTGTTGGTCCGAAGCTCCAACAAGATATTGTCAATCTTTTATTGAATTTTAACCTTCATCCCATCGTTTAGACATCTTATGTTAAAATGATGTATAAGCAAATTTTAGTTACCCCTTCAAATCGTGATTATCGACGGATCATATGGCGTTTCTCTCCAGATGATCCGCTTCAGAATTACTCACTCAATACAGTTTCTTATGGAATTTCTTTTTCTCCATATCTTGCCCTTCGCACCGTTTTACATCACGCTGATCTTTTTGGTAAAGACTATCCCTATGCTGCTGAAGCTTTAAGCACCGGCATGTATATTGTTGATTTGGTAATCTCTTGTCCCTCATTAATACATGCTGCAACTACCAAGGATCAATCAATTGCACTTCTCGCACTTGGTGGTTTTCAATTACGTAAATGGTCTTGTAATAAACCTGAACTACTTAATGATTTACCATCATCTCATCTCGCATTAGATTCACATTCATTCGATTCCAGTGAAGACTCATCCATTAAAATTCTTGGATTGCATCTTCGGATTCTTTTTATTTCTTAATTCAGCCCATTCATCAAACATGCACAAAACGTACAATTTTATCTAATCCTGCACGCATTTTCGATCCTTTAGGTATCTTATCACCATTAACCTTTATGATCAAACGTCTTATTCAACAAATTTGGGCATTAAAGCTTGGTTGGGATGCGTCCCCTCCCCCTTACATTGATTTTTCATTGCATCGTTCTTTAACCCCTGCATTTTTTGAGACATGTGAACGTCATTGTTTCGGAGATGCAAGTGAAAAGGGATATTGCGCCGTTGCATATTTTGTGTTGCCAAATGGCAATTCATTTTCCTCTTATCTTGTTTGCTCTAAATCGAAGGTGGCCCCATTAATGAAACTTTCTCTCCCACATCTTGAACTGTATGCTTCAGTTCTTAAGCTAAGCTTGTAGAATACACCCACAATAAGTTCAAAAATAAACTGAATTTTTCTGTTACGCGGTGTTGGTCAGGCTCCAATGTGGTTTTGTGTTGGGTTCACACCGATCCCTCTAAATGGAAAACTTTTGTTTTAACCGTGTGGCATATATTCTTGATAGAGTATCTCCTCGGTCGTGGTTTTATGTCCCGTCTAGTCTCAATCCAGCTGATGTTGGTTCCCATGGAATGTTGCTTCGTGATCTTTTGAATTGTTCGCTTTGGTGGAAATGTCCTAGCTTTTCTGTTCTTGGACAACATTTACGGAACACTGTCTTTCATTCTTCATCCTCTGCTGTTCTGGAGAGGAAGAAAAGAATCATAGTTTCCTTCATTACTGCTGAGTCCAACTTTCTTCGTGACCTGCTTGAACAACATTCATCCTTTTTAACATCCCAAAGAGTTTTAGCATATATTCTACGATTCCTTCATAACAGTCTGCCTCACAAACAAAAACTCGAAGGGCTTTGGATTCTCGAGAACTCCATTCAGCTTTGTAAGTTTTCGCAAAATATTCGCAATCTCTACGTTTCGCAAATAAAATAGATCTAATAAAACAGAAAGAGAAATTACCTAAACCTCTGCACGTTTCACTATTTCTCGACAACGATGGTTTACTTCGTGTGGGAGGTAGAAATGCTGCGCTTCCCATTGATAGTAAATATCCTATTTTGCTGTCAGGGAATTGCATTTTTTCATATCGTTATATTGCATGTATTCATTGCAAGGTATACAAACAACGTTATGTCTGATTGCACAACATTTTTGGATATTGTCCGCCAAACGAGTTATTAGGCGTATTCTTCATAAATGCGTATAATGCTGGAAAACACATCCCAAACCATTTTCTCCCCCACTTATGAGTAATTTACCAATCACACGTATAACTCCAGTTAAATGTTTTCTACACAGCGATGTTGATTATTCTGGACCGTTTAAAGTGACAATGGCTAATGCCGCATCCACGGAACACGTTAAATGGCATTTCAACCCCCCCTCCTCGAGTCCTAATTTTAGTGGGCTATGGGAAGCCGCAGTAAAAAAATGTTAAAACACACCTGGTTCGTACCGTGGGTGACCAAATCTTCACATATGAAGAGTTTTCAACAGTTTTAGTTCAGATCGAAGCAGTCGTTAATTCTCGTCTCTTGACTCCTTTCAGCAATGACCCAAATGATCTTCGTGTTCTTACTCCTGGACATTTTTTAATTCATGACACCTTAGCCTCCTTACCAGAAAATGATGTTTTAGAAATACCAAGTAACCGATTGACCCGTTGGCAGCTAATTTCTCAAATGCATTAGCATTTCTGGAAGCGTTGGTCCCGTGAATATCTACACACTCTCAATCAGCGACACAAATGGTCGATTGAGACCGAACCCGTTCAAATTGACACTTTAGTTCTATATTTAGAAAAATCTCAAATTTCTTCTTCTTAATTTTATTTTTGTATTATAGCGAGACAGTAGCATTCTCGTTTCTCGCGAGTTTCGCTCTTTAAAGTGTAACCGTCATCGAGAGAACATTATTATAATGTATTCTCCTGTTTATGAGCCAACTTCAGCGGACATTAGAGATTTTACTGACTTGTAATAAACTATTACAACATAACCGTTCAAGATGATGATGGAAACGATGACGTGGATGAGCTGAATGTACCTCACATCCAAGGTGATAGTGATAATTCACAGAACAGGAAGAAGAGCGATGAGGTAGAGGAGAAGGGCGAGTCTTAAAACCATGATGATGATAGCAACGAATCACGGTTCAAGAATAAGAAGACCGATAAAGGATGTCATTAAGTAAATGATGTATTGTTGTTTATAATAATAATATATTTTCAAACACTAAGCTTTCCTTCAAGTTTGTAAATAAACTTGTTTTTCCTAACGGTGTTTGAACCTGCACTACCAATGCTGCAGTTAATGCGCAAGGGCGGTTAGATGGGCAGCTACAATAAGTGTGAGATTGGATTTGTTTTGCACTCTGTGCGTTCAATCATACTGCTATTTTTTGAATTGAGATGTGATCTTGTATGATTAAGTTACATCAGTATTTAATTGATTTGACTTGATTAATTGATTTGTATGTTTGAGAAAGAGACGAGGGAGAGACGAACACGATCAACCTCTATTACAGAAAACATTCATTAGCCTTTACACCACTATATTGCACCACAAAGAACCCTTATTAGTCCTAGAAATATACCGCTATGTGGCCTCGCCTCTATCACAAAAACATTCGCTAGTTTAAAAATATACCACTAGATAGTGCCACAAACAAAACCCTGAGTGGTCTTAGAAATATAACACTAGATGGTGCCACCTTTATTACAGAAAATATTCGATAGGCTTCACACAACTAAATGACGAGGCAAATTCAAATTTCCCAACAAGCGCCACGACAGGGGGGCACAGGCCCTAACACAGTTTCTTATGTTATGTCTTATAAGCTAACAATAGGTTCCCTATTAGAATACAAGTTCAAATTTCTCGTATTAAGTAATCAGAGTGTAAACACTTATTTCCCACCAAGGGGCCAGGGGCTAAGATCCGAGAGTAAGTAAGTTGCGAGGCCCTATGTCTGTCTTATAAATTAGCATTAAGCCTACTTATTATTATAATACAAGTTCAGATTTCTCCTCATAGATGGCGTCACAAACAGATTCAAATTTTTGGTCGATGGGCGAGGGCCTGAAAGTAAAGTGATAAGCCCTACATCTGTCTTACAAGTTAGCATTATACCCGTTATTATAATACAGATTCATATTTTCAGCCATAACCTGCAGATACTTAAATACAAATACAAATTCAAATTTTCCGCCATTGGGCCATCGAGAAGGGACAAAGCCCCGAGAACAAGTTGCGCAGCCCTACACCTGTCTTACAAGTTAGCATTAGGCTCATTATTATTATAATACAAATTCAAATTTTCCGGCAAGGGTACCACGACAGACACGTAGGCCTACGAACAAGTTGCGATCACGACAAGGGGCAAAGACCCGAGAACAAGTTGCGACACTCTACATCTGTCTTACAATCTCGGTTATGCTCGGGGAGGGTTGGAGTGGGATTACCGAAACAGCCTTCGCCGAAAGCCTCGCGTCACGAAATTTTACCTATATGAGATATGATATCGCAAAGATCTGCCGCAAAATGTTTCCGTAACTATAAATCTAAAAACCCTTTTTCGACAGTTCATCCGAAACAGAAACTGTATGTAAAGTCGTCTTATGTGATAGCATGGCAGGCTCTTATCGGTAAAAATTCAAATATTAAAAGAGGCCGGTATATTTAATTTGATTATAACCCTTTTTTTTGGCAGAGGTAATTAAGCTAAGATAGAGCTTGTATGCTGTATAGAGGCAAGATCTAGCTTAAAAAAGAAGAAGGCACAAGTCCTTTTTTCGGCGTATACACCACTATATTGAAGATGCTGTCTTGTGTGTATTAGAAAAGATGCTACTGATCCGGAGTTGGATAAAGAAAGATGTATGCGGTACAGCTTCAGGGGCAAAGAAGAATTGAAAGCCTATGTAGTATTTCAAGGTAACATGGGGAGCTCAGCTAATTTTTTTTAAGAATAATCCCATATCTGTGTAATACTAATGGTAAAATATAATATTATACATTAGCCTTTGGTTGTATTTAAAGTACAATTACTAACGGTTGAACATTATTATGAAGCAGCATCAGGGTATTAGATGTTTTTACTAGTTAATAAGCTATAATCGCTCAGGATGAAACGGAGAAAGAAAATTATTATTATTTCACTTAATATTTTTTACAACAGCAAATTTTTTAAATAAATTGTAAACACATTAATTAACACGACGCAACTTCCCAATCGTAATGAAGTTGTATGTCTGTTAAATAACAAAATGCATTCCATAAAAGCAGTTTTATCATATAGGTAAAATCTTTTAAATGTATATAAATAACCATCCTTTTTGAATGTAAATTTATAAGTAAAATATAAATGCTAAATACGAGCTGCAGTAATCCAGTTTTGTGTATTACTTTCTAAATTAGATAATGATGGTAAAACAATAGCCAGTTTATATCTAACCATTCATAAGTACAAAACGTATTTAGTGAGGCTACGTGTGGATACGTTGTATGAAAAAAATATTTCAGTTCAACATATGGTTATTATTAGAATAGTTGAAAGAAAAAAACACATCTGAAGGTATGGGTATTATTTTTGAATATATGTTTCACTTGATATTGCTAACAAAAGGTCGATAAAGATTTTTAAATATTTTAAATATTATTATTAGAACAGTTGAAAGAAGAAAACACATCTGAAGGTATGAGTATTATTTTTTATATGTTTTACTTGATATTGCTAACAACAATGTCGACTTTGAACTTGTAATTATTGATTCGTATATAATAATAAACTATTAAAACCTTTTGTCTTTTATTTCCATTGCATCAATTTGATGTTTTTAAAACATGTTAATTTAATTTAACTCTGTGTTACATATATATATATATATATATATATATATATATATATATATATATAGGCTTTTCACGATGAGCGTTAATTAGACGTTTCTGACAGACAACGGATTAACCTGAAAATTTGACAGTATGCATAAATTAATATGATCTACACGCCTAAAATATTTTAGATGATGCGGCGTTACCGCTTCTACTATAAAGTAGCGACTACAGGGGGGAACGCCCTGTATATAATATTATATTATGATTTCCTATTACTTTGTCAACAACTTCATGTACTATTTCCCTATACCTATCTATTACCGTTTAAGAGATATAAATTAATTTCGATTTTTTTTTACAAAACGTACTTTTATAAGCGCTGATAATCTTGAACTCTCTGGTACTAAGACGATCAAATTCGAAATGGAGTGGAGTGATACCATGAAGATCTTCACTTTGAGTTATATTTTTATTTACCTCATACAGGGTCTTTAAAAAATTCAGATAATTTGTTCACATGAAAAAAGTAGTGGAAGTAAATTTTTTCAAATGGAACACCCTGTATATTTACACATTTTTGAGCTATACATCCAATTTTAGATTGACTTTAATCAGATAATGCTATTTCGAACAAGTTTTGAAGATCTACACGTGTCTTACAAGTTAGCATTAGGACCCCCTTATTTCCAATTTCCCGCCAAGGGGCCACGACAGCGGAGCAGACCTTAACACGAGATCGAATGCCTACATGGTACTTCTTACACTTGTCTTACCCGCTAGCATTAGGGTCCCCTTATTATAATACTATTTTCAGTCAAGGAAGCCGGGGTGCAGACCTAACACAAGTTCTTATAGCTGTCTTATGAGGTAGAATTAGGGCCCCTTATTAGAACATTGTACGCGCACGCCTTTTTCTGCCAAAGAGGCTCTTAATACAACCAAATTAGGGTGAAAATTCTATCAAGGGGTCAAAAATGACCGCCGAAAAGGATCCATAGGACAAAAAACTTCTTAACACAACTAAAAGGGCTCTAATTAGGGTGAAAATTCCATCAAGGCTTGAAAATGGCCTACGAAAAGAAACCATAAAAAATGTTTTTAATACAACCAAATCAGGGTGAAAATTCCATCAAGGGTTGAAAATGCCCTCCGAAAAGAAACCATAGGGGTCAGTGTTTTCAATGAACATTGTTTTTTTTTCTTCTCATCAGTTTTTCGTCCATTATTAATCTTATATTTCAAGTTTTGTTGGTTATTTAATATTACAAGTCATTTTTAACATTTTACATAACAAACATTTGTTTGAGTGTTAAATGGTGTGCAGGAGAAGAAAGAAGGATACGATTGGCGAATCAAGAAAAACTGTACAGCCATTACAGGCAAGCTCTTAAGGCCACATTATAATATTCCATCCATATTAGCTCACTGTAGCTTCATAGTTGAGTATCCAATTAATCTAACTTTGACAACCGCAAATACACAACACTATCTATAAGCTATCTTTAAAAAATCTCATACATTTTCATAGTCGATAAGTAGTTTAAAATCCAGAAAATCCTCCAAAAAGGACAAAAATGTGATTACAAACGCTGGGCGTGGTGGATAGAGTGATTGTCATAGCTGAAATACAGTTATTGGCCACCGGCCAAGGGTTGACCAAAGCGATTTGACAGCAAAAAGAAGCGTTTTTTCAAATATTGCAATAAGCACTTTTGACATTTATAGAAAAAAAAACAGGCGTAGCCAATAAGTAAATAAATACATACATATTGGCCATCATGGTCAATGACTGTTAGTCAGATTTTAGCTATTGGCCAGTGAAATAGATGAAAATATTTTAACCTAAAAGGTATTCTGTTTAAATAGAAGGTCAAATTAACATGTTAACTAACAACACTAAAACCATCAAACTGTATGATTGAAAACTTGTTTATACATAACCCTTATTCCTATAAACCTTATAAGACTTACCTTGAATATGGCGTCCATTCTGCACACTAAAATGTCGCTTTCATTTAATGCATGTGAATAATCACTAAATAAAGCAGCGTTATAACAAATGTTATAACAAATTTACCACCAAGGTTGGCAGGTTCCTATATCTTGTAAAATGGGTAAAAATTGAAAGGAAAAGGCCATGTGTTTCATTCATTCAACAAAAACAATACTAACACTAATTCACTAACAAAACACAAAACGTAGGTAACTAATGGCAACAAATAAATAGTAATAAAAAGTTCATGTAGAATAAGCAACAAATTAAATATTTACTCATACTATTTCATTTCGAAATTATTCGGTAACTTATTCATTGAATTGTTCAAATTAATGTCCATTTTACCTAACACACTAAATACGTCTTAATGCATTTAAAATTATGAAAGGCCGATTTTGTAAATTCTGGAAAACTGCCTCTGTTGTTGCATGAAGTTCTCCAATATTATTGTGCCCCTTACCGTATATTTTACTTTTCAAAAAACCCCACAAAAAAAAAGGCCAACACTGACAAATCAGTTCATCATTTGTTTCAATCTAATGGTCCTGGAAAGTTTCTTCTAAAAACAGCACAATCAACCTCGAATTGTGCGCAGGGGTACCGTCTTGTTGGAAGTAAATGGCATTAAGGTAGGCGAGGGGAACATTCTCCAGGAATGCTGGTATTACTTCTTCTAAAATTGCCAAATACCTATTCGCGTTGAGAGCCCCTTCAAAAATGCGGTATTTCATTGATGTCCCAATAAGAAACAGGCTACATTAAAACTAAATCGACACTATTGTTGTTGCTCAAAAATTAGGTGTTGCTTTTCATCATACCATCATACAAGGCACCATTCAGTGCCTTGTATTTTGCCTGTTAAATAAACCGGCACTGCTTATATGGGCTTCGTCTGACCATATGACTTTACTCCCAAAATTATTGTCCTTCCGAGTTTGGTTCAAAAACCAATTACAGAAATTCACACGCCTCGCTACATCACCAGGGTATAAATGCTGAACAATATTCACTTTATAGCGTTTCAATTTGTGTTTTTTTAAAATCCTTTGTACCCTTGATCGGGGAACGCCAGTGTCATTTTCAAACTTCGTACAAGAAGTCTGAGGAGGCACACGGGCGCTGGCTAAGACATTTATTTCATCCACTTCATTATTTTCCTTGTTATACGTCTTGGGTCGGGGTTTAGAATACGCATCATAATTTAGTAGATTATTCTTTAGTCGAAATATCGTTGCTCGATTAGGTTGACGGCTCTCTGGATTTCTAACGTTTTAAAAACAATATGTCATATAATGTCTTATAGTAAATTACTAGTTTACCTGTTTAAATATAATTCTAATGCTTCGTCAACATTTTCATGGCATTGATTGAAACATTGTATGATATCATACTTTTCGTTGTTCTGAAAAATCTTTCAGCCATTATAAAATTTCACAAATTAACAAAATCGCCAAACACAAACACAATAAAACGCATCAAAATTTATCATCATGACAGCAGATGTGTTGATTTCTCCACAGTCATTTGATAAAACAATGCTCCAAAAGTCAACAACAGTGTTTGTAGCATCCATGACCTACTATAAAAAAATCACAAATAATAATCCCTGTAGTAAAACTTTGAAATCCATGGCACTCTATTAAAATTCAATGTTTTAGTAAGTTTGGAGCATTTTTGAAAACTTCATGTTTATATATTATATATCATTTCGAGCGAAAAAATAAGTAATTTAATGAGATAACAAAATACAGGGTGTTGCATTGAAAAAATCATATCTCCATAACGATACCCCGCAAAAAAAATTGAGTGCGCCCCTGGATTCTACGTAAAATTTCTATGGGACAAGTTTTCAGTTTGACATTATCGCTGAGAAACTTCTTAGATATGGAGGAGATTCAAAACGTGTGGATTTTCAAAAACGCCCTGTAATTTATAAACGAAAGAAGTTAGGCAAAATCCGTTCAGGCCATCTTGAGTTTCACAACAAAGTGACACAGGACCGCGGAAACCGCAAGGCTCTATCTTCAACAACAACCGAGATACTTGGCTCTCTCCAAAATGGGATGAACTGTACATACTTATTACCTAATATTTTGATAATGAATAACAATCGTAATGAGAATAAAAAATGAAACTGATGAGTTTTATAGAAAATGTTTTAAATATTCTACCATGATCTGTATACATTAATTTTTAAAACTTGTTTTTACCAAAATATAGTCTAATAAAATTTATTAAGGTTCTGTAAGTAGTCAATGTTAGCTTTTAAAACTATCTTTACTTTTGGAGTTGTAATTAATTTAATCATTTAATTTATGCATATTCAGTTAATTAATTTAATTACTAACACACAGAATGCATTCTACTTTTCAATCAAGGGCAAAATACTCTTCTGTAATGTAAATCAATTGGAATGCTGATACTAAACCAGTGTATTTGAATATATATACATAAATGAAAACTTGATTAACAAACATAATAACCTTGAAAAGTAAACTCGTACCAGTCAAGTTGAATATTTTCTCCAATCATGAAGTGCTTTATTCAGTATCCAAAATCGTGCCATTTTCCTATTGAAAATTTACCGTATGGTATATTTTCAACAGCAAATGACGTATGTAAATTATACAAATAAGTATTATTAGAAATATTAGATTTAATATCATATGCTTATAAAATTCGTTTGAAAAGCAATGCTCGCCATCTATTAAGTAACGCGTGAACTAAAATTAAAGTTTCCTTTTTTCAGAAAAATCACAGAATTGGAGTTGCCATTGGAAATTTAATTTTGGATTTAAAACAAATATCGCATTTATTTGATGGGCCAAATTTACAAAATCATCAACGTGTTTTTCAAGAAGTAAGTGATTGTATGACAATTTAGCATAAAAATTTATGTCGCTCATTTTAGACTACTTTAAATAGTTTTATGAGTCTTGAATGCGCTGCATGGAAAGAAGCGCGTGAGCGAATTCAAAATTTGCTTTCAGTTGATAATCCAACATTACAACATTCAAAATTACGCGAGAGGTATGCCTATTTTATCCATCTTTACCTTGTACAATTGAATTTTTAGCGCTTTCATTTTACAAGAGGATGCAACGATGCATCTTCCCGCCAAAATTGGTGATTACACCGATTTTTACTCATCAATCTACCACGCCAGTAATGTCGGTATCATGTTTAGAGGAAAAGATAACGCTCTAACAGCCAATTGGTCCGCATTTCTTTCATAAACCCCATTCAAAAATTAATATTTACATTTGCAGGAAACACATACCAGTCGGTTACCATGGAAGAGCAAGCTCAGTTGTGGTTTCAGGAACTCCTATTACAAGGCCACAGGGACAAACTCAACCAGTTGAAGGTGGACACAATTTCAATAACAATTAGAAAATACAAATTTGTTTTTAGATGCGCCTCCAGTGTTTGGTCCTTGTAAATTTATGGATTTTGAACTTGAAATGGCATTCTTCATAGGAGGAGCTCCAACAAAATTAGGGGAACCGATAAATATTAATGAAGCTCAAAATCACATCTTTGGTTTTGTATTGATGAATGACTGGAGCGGTAACAGTCTACTGAGCATGCTTAGCGCAATAACTGTGCTATATTTGTTGTAGCGCGAGATATTCAAAAATGGGAGTATATTCCACTTGGTCCATTTACAGCAAAAAACTTGGGAACAACAATTTCGCCATGGGTTGTAACTACATTCGCTTTAGAGCCTTTTATTGTGGAGAATTTCCCTCAAGACCCGTTACCTCTCACTTACTTACGTCAAAAGGATAAATTTAATTTTGATATTAACCTTCAAGTGGATATTACTCGTGAGGTACTTGAAGGTATCATCCACATTATTAATCGCTTTTATTTCAGCACAAAATTGTCCAATTTCGACGACAGTTTGCAGATCAAACTATCGCTATTTGTATTGGACAGCTAAACAACAACTAGTTCATCATACAATTACGGGTTGCAATATGAACCCAGGAGATTTATTAGCTAGTGGGACAATTAGTGGAGAGGTTTAATTTTTAATTGTATGATAACATTACTTTATTCTTCATTTTAGGCGTCTGATTCTTTCGGATGTTTGCTGGAATTATCCTGGAAAGGTACGAAACCGTTGACTATGACAGATGGTAGTCAAAGAAAGTTTTTACAAGATGGAGATACTGTTACAATGAACGCAGTTTGTGAAGGAGATAATTTTAATATTGGATTTGGAAAGTGTATCGGCCAATTGTTACCTTGTAAAGATTTGTAATTTAAATCAAGGAAATGAAAATAAAAGAACATGTTTTTAAATTAAATTTCCTTTATTCCATTATGGAAATTTTCATTGTTTAAGCATTACCTTCTTGTTTTAAGTAAGAATTGACAATAGTTACTTGTATCACTGGGTCAGAAACGATAGTTTTACGAGTATGAGTAAAACCGCAATCCGAGGCCTGCAATTGCGAATAGTCGCATAAATAGTTTGTTGACGTGTAATACACAATTTTTTTGTGTTGACATTATTAATTCATTAAATATATTATTGAAAGTTTGTTTAGTGCGTCATCATATTACGCTCACTGAAACAAACATCAACATACGAAACGGCTTAAATATACACACCACGCACGCACCACACACACATCACACTACACACACACACACACACACACACACACACACACACACACACACACACACACTCACACATCACACACTAATATATATATATATATATATATATATATATATATATATATATATATATATGTATCAGCTATCAGCAAATATTCATATACAGGGTGATTCACGGTCGATAGTGGGTTAGACGTTTACGGAAAACGAGACATAGGATCGTTCTGAAAATTTGGTTATTTGGGTAATTAACTCTGCTCTATCCATCTAAAATATTTCCAATTGTCGACGTGAGCGCTTCTATAAAAGGTACCTTCGATATTTTAAATGGAACATCCAGTAAGTATATCATTGCATCTTCTATTATTTTTGTATGATACTTCCCATTACCTATCTTCAATTATTTTTGAGAACTAATTTCCATGTTTTAATGTTCCAACATAGATTAATTTAAATGTTTGTTACTGCGGAATTTGGATTGATGTAAAGCTGAGATTTCGTGTTTAGTTTACCAAGTTTATCAGTATCAGTTCTGTGTGAAGAAATTTTCAAAAATGGTGAAAAGTTTATATTTTAAAATAAAACACCCTGTATATCACCAAATATTCTAAAAGAGGATTGAAGTGCCCTTCAAATAATGTAACATGTTCCTCTACCTCATTGTAAAGATTCCAAGACAATTTTGGGACGTTTCATGTAAATAGCCATGAAATATCAAAGTGGGACATGTTAGAGTGAAAATTTGACAATTAGTGCATTATTGATAAAACACTCGGGCGTTTATCAACAATAGTTAATTGAAAAGATTAATAATGGAGGGAAATTGATATTCAAATGAAGGTTTCATAAAATTTTTCAATCTTCATGGATAATGTAACCAAATTATAGCAAGGACATGCAGGAAGTTCAGTGAAATGTGCCCTAATTTACAACCAATAATCGAGAGAATTCTTGTACGATTACAAAATAATTTCATTAATTATGAGTCGAAACTGAAAGCGCAACGACATTTACTGAAGCTTATAACTTCAGATAAAGACAATATAATAAATGTTTTAGCCTATTTTCACGCTAGTCCTCAAGTTTCCACAAGAAGTGCAGAAGAAGATTTACACTAACTCGTGCTTCTGTTAAAGGACCCTGGATACATATGATATGCACCCATACAAGTTTACAAAAGTTTAAGCCCTGAAATCAGAAGATCATATAAATAAAATACGTTGCTATAAGTTTTGTTATGATCAGCATCCAAGAAGATACTAACCTTTTAAAGAAAATAATTTGGAAGCTAAATTTACCAGCGAAGGCATTTTTAATAAGAGAAACGAGAAGTTCTGGGCGGACCAAAATCCAAATGTTGTCAAGGAAATGAGATTTCAGAAAAGGCTTAATTTTAATATTTTTTGCCTTTTGATAAACAACCGAATAAGATTTCTTTATCATTTGAAGGACACTTCAGTTCTCTTTCAAGATATTTGGTGGTATACAGAGTGTTTCATTTGAATAAATGAACTTTTCACTATTTTTGTACTTGGTAAACTACACACGAAATCTCAGCTCTTGGTGAATCCAAATACCGCAGTAATAAACATTTAAATGGAGCTATGTTGGAACATAAAATATAGAAATTATTTTCCCAAAAATCATTGAAGATGGGTATCGGGAAGTATTATATGAAAATAATAGAAAAGGAACCGCGGAGCCGAACATGCAATAATATAAAGTGTGTTCCATTTAAAATATCAAAGATATAGTACTTTTTTTTGTAGAAACGGCAACGTTCCATTGTTGGAAATATTTTAGATGGATAGAGTAAAGCCATTACCCCAGTAACCAAATGTTGTGAACGATCTTATGTCTCGTTTTCCGTAAACGTCTAACCTACCATCGACAATGAGTCACCCTGTGTAAACAATCAGTGTTGGCAAACTAAAAATGTTATCGTTTTTCGGGCTTAGGCCACAAACAATAAGTTACTGGACGATTTTAAGGATCGGAAAGCCAGAGTAGCCGGACAAAAGTACAAAAATTTCACGAAAAAACAGATATACTATTTTTGGCCACTTTTAAATTAGGTGTTTGTTTTTTTCTACAATAAAATATAATTTTGGTTTTAAACAACACAAGGTATCTAGAAGAAATTGAATATTATTACAATTAGAAACAAAGTCCTCTACCGCCAAAACGGTAGTCAATCATCAATCAAATCTTTACAAAACTGCTTTCTTTCTTCTATATAACGTATGATGAATTTGCTACCAGCTGTTTTTTCAATTAGCGTGGAAACGTTCCTCTCCGAACAATCACGGATTTCACCAATAAGATCACAGCAATTAGGAACATTTTGGTTTCCTTTAATATTAAGGAGATTGGTTGCCTTCGCACATTTATTGCCGATTTTGCACGATAATAGTAATTCATGTAAGAAGGATCATGACGACGCTCATTATGGTACAAGTCGTGTACCATAATGATTGTTTATGATCCGTATTACAAACAAAATTTTATCTGATGGCATTTATATTAATAAATTTTCGAAAAATTAAAAACTGCATTTTTGACATGTCACAATGACAACTATTTTTAAAGCGGTAAGTATACGTGTAGTTTAAAATATTAGTAATAAAATACTTATCTTTTTTGGGATTTTTTAATGGTGTACTTTAAATTATACAATCTAAACGTTTCGATAACACTTACAGTTATCTTCGTCAGTAGTAATGTTTGTTAAAAATTGTTAAAGATGTAGTAAACAATTTTGTCAAATTTGAAAAATTAAAACATAAACATAAGCCTGCTATTAGTATAACAGTTTGGGAAACATAAAGCCAACTATAAAATTTTTAGTAAAGAATAACTAGGTCATAAAATTAAATATTATTAAACTGCCTCAAAGATGACAAACCAGAACACTCTCTACGACGAAAGCTAACGATGAAATTTGCCAGCCAAAAAACACATTTAACAAAATTTAATCGAGTTATGATGTAAGTGTAAAGTTGTGAAAAACTTCAATTTTAAAATGATAGAAGCATTCAAAAATCCAAATATTACATCAAATAAAATAACCCAGTTAAATCTAACAAAGAGATATCTTTATCAATAATTGGAAGTGTTATTAATAATGAAAAGCACAATGCAGAACGTTCTTTGTAATTTTTAATTTCAATTTAATCTCAACTACTTATGTTAAATTACAGTGCTGTGGTAATTTAACATATAATTGGTAAAGCATTTGCTTCAAGGTCTAGGAAAAACACAGCAAAAAACCTAGACATACCAAAACAAATTAAAATCAAGGCGTATCAGTATGCCCTTTTTTAATTATAAGATGCCAAAACCTATTTAAACGGAGATTTTCTTCTTGTCTATTAAAATTATTCGGGTGTTTATATATTTCAATAGCTTCACGTTGCAAACGAACATAATAATGGGTTTGTCTTGACAATATTTCCATATTGTCAAATTGAATGTCATGATTTAGATTATTCAGGGCATGGTCAGCCACAGCAGACCTCTCTGGTTTATTTTATTTTATAAATGGTATACATCCTAGTATTCAGTTTACCATGGAAAAAGAAACTAATGGAAGTTTACCATTTCTTGACATATTAATATCTAAAATCTAAAAAATGTTTCCCAAACTGTTATACTAATAGCAGGCTTATGTTTATGTTTTAATTTTTCAAATTTGACAAAATTGTTTACTACATCTTTAACAATTTTTAACAAACATTACTACTGACGAAGATAACTGTAAGTGTTATCGAAACGTTTAGATTGTATAATTTAAAGTACACCATTAAAAAATCCCAAAAAAGATAAGTATTTTATTATGAGTGTTAATGGTGAAAGTTTAAATTTTCATAAAATATTAGTGGGTTAGTGAGCTGTACTTTGCCAATTCTTTGACAACGTCAGATTGTAACAGCAATAGTTATTTATCTCCTGTCAAACACAATTGTCACGTAGAATTGAACATAATTTAAATAATAATGAGTGATTCTGAAACTGGTAATTTACCTTCTGAGAAATGACGCGAAATATCGTGGACTCCCTTTTGCCGGAAAAATTACGGAGTGCATATGAAATAGCGTTTAATCGATACGAAGAATGGTGTTCTACTAAGAAAATCAAGAATATCATTCATGAAAAAGTATTGTTGGCTTACTTTGAATGCTTATCTACGGAAAGAAAACCATCTTCTCTCTAGCCGTATTATTCGATGATAAGAAGTATTTTATTAGCAAGAAATAACGTAGATATTAGTAAGTACCTACAGCTGGTTGCATTACTAAAACATAAATCAGAAAGTTACAGAGCTAAAAAATCCAAAATTTTTACTAAACAAGATGTCACGACCTTTTTAAGGGAAGCATCAGATGATACATATTTATTTAAAAAAGTAGCTATGATAATTGGACTAAGTGGAGCATGCAGAAGAGAGGAAGTGACAAATATACTTGTTGAAAATGTGATAGATGAAAGATCCATTTTTAGAATTACTTTACCGAATACAAAAACAAAGGTAATACGAGAATTTTTTGTAACATCGGGGAATATCCCAGGATTGAATATGGAGGAACTTATCAGACAATATGTGAAAATACGACCTTGCAACACAAACCATCGACGTTTTGTTGTCACTTATAAAAATAAGAAATACACGAAACAACCCGTTGGAATTCACACCTTTGGTAAAATGCCAAAAGTTATTGCCACTTTTTTGAATTTACCTCACCCTGAAGAATATACCGGACATTGTTTTCGGCGATCGTCTGCGTCATTTTTGTCCGATTCTGGAGCTGATCTGTGTACCGTGAAACATCATGACGGATGGAAAAGCAACTCTGTTGCTGAAGGTTACATTGAAAATTCGAAAGAGCAAAAGAAAAAAAATATCAGAAGCAATTTTTGGTGCCAACAACCAAACAGGATTACAAGTTTACCAAAAAGCATCAACTACTGATGTAAAAACTCTAGAATCCATTGGAATTAATATTGCAAATTGTAGTAATTGCTCTTTTACCATTTATAATAAATAGTTTTGTACATAGTTATGCATTTTGAATAAACTTTTTTGATCTCACCATCACATGTTTTTCATATAGAATTTCATTATGGTACTTAGTTCCATAATGAATTCATTATGGGACCATAATGAGCTTTCTTATGTCATCAAAATTGAGTGACATAGCGTTGTCATTATGACATGCCATCAGATAAACATTTTTTACTGTACCACTAGAAAGTTGCTACGATACCATTCATTCCCAAAAAAGGATCCAAAAGTGTAAGTCTAACTGCAATACTATATCTCTATTTTCAATGTGAAAGAGATAAAAAAGGACAACTGCTCTGACCTGAAGACACCTCTCGATGTTAAGATATTGGATGCAGTGCAATATGGCTTCTGTAAACTCTAATTCACAGATGACCTAATTTAAGTCGTCTGCATATAAAACATATCTATCTGGAGATTTGAATTTTTCTTTTCATACTCGAGCCCTTCGATTAAGTATGCCTTACACTTACTCCAAAAATAATTCTATTCGCCTAAATACAGACAACAGCACACCTACACAGCTCTGTCAATTTTACTTAAATAAATCAATTCGATTGGCTGAAACGGTTAAGCTATCGAAGAAAAAGTCTTGCTTGGATTGATTGGTATCGAATTAGTACAAAATATTCTTCGACACACTAAAACCTACCTTAAGTTCCTTTTGCACCTTAAAAACTAACGGCTTATTCTGGAGTCCAGAAATATATCTGTCCAACCTAATCTAGAGCACTACTCTCACATTTGTAGATTGTCTCTCCTACCGCACTTACCATGCTTTACACATTCGAAAACTGTCTCATTAACGGTCTTGGTTTCACAAAATCGTAATCATTTTATCTGAGAAGCGATCCTTCTTTATTCTATCGCTACCATGGCGTTTGCTTCTCCAAATTTCACTCCATAATTTTATCCTTTTCTAGACTTTGTCTATAATCTACATCTATTGAATGATGATATCTTGGTGGTGGTAAATAGAATCCAGTTGCGATTATTGAAAGATTTTCACGGAATCGAATTGATTCTAATATCACGAAAATCCGAATCAAGTAAGTGCTGGACGAATACCCACCAAAAAAAGCAGAACAGCTATTGTGGAGAGACATTTATAGAAAATCAGTCTTGTACAACTTACTAAATAATAAAAGGAAAACTGATAATAAGTTCATTGGAGCATATCGGCGGTAAGCAGGAATCAATAGCGGTGCTTGGATGTTTGGATGTAAAGAAATAGGAGCATGAAAGTATGCTAGTATTAACGGTTTTGTATAGGATTGAAACATGGGTGTGTCGAACGGAAGTATTTCAAAAACATGTTGTAAAACAAGCGAAACGTACAATGTAGCGTATGAAGTAATGAAGTACCTATAGATGGTTCTGGGGATGCCGAAAGGATGCCTAATGACCAAATGATGGAACTAATGTAACCGAAACAAGGAAAAGGTTTATCAAGAGAAAGATGAATGTCTTAGATAAACAACAATTGATATGAAATATAAATAACGTGCAGTTAAAATAAGAGAAATAGTCGACTACACTGTATTCGATGCCAAAACGCGTGAAACTCGTGCAAGAAGAGGTAAGTGTGCGGAAGACCGAGTACTCATGGTAATTCGTTCAAAACTAATTAATATTGTTATGTTAGTGCGTACTCCATAGGAACATGACGTGTGTATGTGCGCCTGTGTGTTACATTTACAAATAGGTGCTTTATAGGGGCCATTAAAGTACTTTTGTGAATATCTCGAAAACTGCTAAATATATTGAAAAATGATTAAAGGCTGTTATTAAAAATAGTCCATTATTAAAGAATTTCCTCTGTTTATAGGGTGATAACAACCCTAAAAGTCAGATTGGTCTGTAAATTTACCTATGTCTGATCGCAAAAAGAGGGTGCGTATGTGCATGTGTTCCTGTGTGCATGTGTTTGCTGGTGTGCGTGCGTCTGCGTGTGTGCTTGTGTGATTGTGTGCGTGTGTGCTTATGTGCGTGTGGGCGTGTGTACGTGTCTCGGTGTGTGTTAGTGTGTGCGTGTGCTCGTGTGCTTGTGTGTACGTGTATGCGTGCGGGTGTGTGTGCGTGTATGTGCGCCTGCACGTGTGTGTGTGCGTGTGTGTGTGACTGTGTGATGTGTGTGTGTGTGTGTGTGTGTGTGTGTGCGTGTGTGTGTGTGGCCTCAATAACTTAAAAAATGCGTAATTAACTTTAATTCAACTCTACATTCAGAGTTAATTTTAAAATACCCCAACTCTATGAAATTTTGATAAAATTATATTTATAACTAAGTGCTCTATAGAGGCCATTAAAGTACATTTTGTGAATATCTCGAAAACTGCTAAATGTATTGAAAAATGATTCAAGGACTTTACTAAAAATAGTTCATTATTAAAGAATTTTTCCTATAGATCAGATAGGTCTCTAAATTTACTGTCTGTATCGGAAAGGTGTGTGTGTGTGTGCGTATGTGCATGGGTTCCTGTGTGCATGTGTTTGCTGGTGTGCGTGCGTCTGCGAGTGTGTGATGGTGTAAGTGTGTGAGTGTGTAAGTGTGTGAGTGTGTGAGTGTGTGAGTGTGTGAGTGTGTGAGTGTGTGAGTGTGTGTGAGTGTGAGTGTGAGTGTGTGAGTGTGAGTGTGATGTGTGAGTGTGTGTGTGAGTGTGTGAGTGTGGTGAGTGTGTGAGTGTGTGAGTGTGTGAGGTGTGGTGAGTGTGTGAGTGTGTGGAGTGTGTGAGTGTGTGGTGTGTGAGTGTGGAGTGTGTGAGTGTGTGAGTGTGTGGTGTGAGTGTGTAGTGTGTGAGTGTGTGAGTGTGTGAGTGTGTGAGTGTGGGTGTGTGAGTGTGTGAGTGTGTGAGTGTGTGAGTGTGTGATGTGTGAGTGTGAGTGTGTGATGTGTGGTGTGAGTGTGTGAGTGATGTGTGATGTGGTGTGTGAGTGTGTGAGGTGTGGATGTGAGATGTGAGTGTGGAGTGTGTGTGAGGAGTGTGTGAGTGTGTGAGTGTGTGAGTGTGTGAGTGTGATGTGAGGTGTGGTGAGTGTGAGTGTGAGTGTGAGTGTGAGGTGTAGTGTGTGAGTGTGTGTGGTGAGTGTGGAGTGTGTGAGTGTGTGTGAGTGATGTGAGTGTGAGTGTGGAGTGTGTGAGTGTGTGAGTGTGTGAGTGTGTGAGTGTGTGAGTGTGTGTGGTGGTGTGGTGGAGGTGTGGTGTGAGTGTGTGAGTGTGAGTGTGTGAGTGTGTGAGTGTGTGAGGTGTGAGTGTGGAGTGTGTGTGTGAGTGTGTGTGAGTGTGGAGGGTGAGTGTGGGAGTGTGAGGGGAGGTGTGTGTGGAGTGTGTGGGGTAGGTGGAGTGTGGGAGTGGTGAGTGTGTGAGTGTGGGAGGTGTGAGTGTGTGGGGAGTGTGGAGGGGTGTGGAGGTGGAGTGGGGTGGGAGGTGTGTGAGTGGGGTGTGGGTGTGTGGAGTGTGTGTGGAGGTGTGAGGTGGTGTGTGTGGAGTGTGTGGTGTGGAGTGTGTGTGTGTGAGTGTGTGAGTGTGGTGGTGAGTGTGGGTTGTGGAGTGTGAGTGTGTGAGTGTGGAGTGTGTGAGTGTGTGGGTGTGAGTGTGGAGTGTGTGAGTGTGTGAGTGTGGGTGTGGGTGAGTGTGTAGTGTGGGTGTGAGTGTGAGGTGAGTGTGGAGTGTGTGTGTGAGGTGGTGGTGGAGTGTGTGTGTGGGGTGTGGAGTGTGTGAGTGTGTGTGTGTGTGTGTGGAGTGTGTGAGTGTGTGAGTGTGTGTGAGTGTGTGAGTGTGTGAGTGTGGTGAGTGTGTGGAGGTGTGAGTGTGTGAGTGTGGTGTGGGTGTGTGGGTGTGTGTGTGAGTGTGTGAGTGTGAGTGGGGTGGAGTGTGGGGTGTGGGTGTGTGGTGTGGGGAGGGAGTGTGTGGGGTGGGGAGGTGTGTGTGGTGTGGGTGTGTGTGGTGGTGTGTGGTGTGGAGTGTGAGGTGAGTGTGTGAGGGGGGTGAGTGGAGTGTGAGTGTGTGTGTGAGTGTGGGAGTGTGGGTGGAGTGTGTGAGTGTGGGGTGTGTGATGTGGGGGGTGTGTGAGTGTGGAGTGTGAGTGTGTGAGTGTGTGTGTGTGTGTGTGGGTGTGTGGTGTGGTGTGTGAGTGTGTGGTGTGTGGTGTGGTGTGGTGTGGGGAGTGTGGGTGTGTGTGTGTGATAAGTTAGTTGTGAGTGTTCTAGTTGTGAGTTAGTTGGGTATATTACGGTGTACTGTGTATTGAAATTTTAGTTTGAGTTAGGTTATTTGATGTGTGAGGTTAAAGTTGAGGATGTGGTAGTGATATGTGATGGTGGATTGATTATTGATGAGTATGTGATTGTAGTGAGTGTGTGATGTGTGAGTGTGTGAGTGTGGAGTGTGAGTGGGAGTGGAGTGTGATGGAGTGTGTGGTGAGTGTGAGTGTGAGTGTGTGAGTGTGTGAGTGTGAGTGTGGTGATGTGTGATGTGGTGTGAGTGTGAGGTGTGTGTGAGTGTAGTGTGGTGTGAGTGTGAGTGTGTGAGTGTGTAGTGTGTGGAGTGTGTGAGTGTGTGAGTGTGTGAGTGTGAGTGTGTGAGTGTGTGTGAGTGTGTGAGTGTGTGAGTGTGTGAGTGTGAGTGGTGAGTGTGAGTGTGTGAGTGGTGTGTGTGTAGGTGTGTGATGTGTGAGTGTGTGATGTGTGAGTGTGTGTGTGAGTGTGTGAGTGTGTGAGTGTGTGAGGTGTGGTGTGTGAGTTGTGAGTGTGTGAGGTGTAGTGTGTGAGTGTGTGAGTGTGTGAGTGTGTGTGTGAGTGTGAGGTGTGTGAGTGTGTGTGGTGTGTGAGTGTGTGAGTGTGTGTGTGTGGGTGTGTGAGGTGTGGGTGTGTGAGTGTGAGTGTGTGAGTGTGAGTGTGGTGAGTGTGAGTGTGTGAGTGTGAGTGTGTGTGTGTGAGGTGTGAGTGTGTGGATGTGTGAGTGGTGTGTGTGAGTGTGTGAGTGTGAGTGTGTGGTGTGTGGATGTGTAGTGGTGTGTGGAGTGTGTGAGTGTGTGAGGTGTGTGTGTGTGAGTGTGTGTGAGTGTGTGAGTGTGTGAGGTGTGTGAGTGTGGAGTGTGAGTGTGTGGAGTGTGTGAGTGTGGTGTGTGGTGTGTGAGTGTGTGGGTGTGTGAGTGTGTGAGGTGTGTGATGTGTGATGTGGAGTGTGTGATGTGTGAGGTGTGGAGTGTGTGAGTGTGTGAGTGTGTAGTGTGTGAGTGTGTGGAGTGTGGGTGGTGGAGTGTGTGAGTGTGTGAGTGTGTGAGTGTGTGAGTCTGTGTGTGTGTGTGTGTGTGGTGTGTGAGTGTGTGAGTGTGTGAGTGTGTGAGTGTGAGTGTGTGAGTGTGTGTGTGTGTGTGAGTGTGAGTGTGTGAGTGTGTGTGTGCGCGCGCGTGTGAGTGTGGGTGTGTAAGTGTGTGAGTGTGTGCGAATACACAAACACGCATTCAAGATATGTGAGCTATGTTACCTTAGTTTTTAGTGATTAAGTATCAAGTTTGGGTCACTTATTTATCCTGGTGCTCACCTGTCACACGTAATAATTGAAAATCATTTTAATGTTATTTGCAGATATTCAGGCTTAATCTATGAATGTGTACCAGCGGTGGCATACAAAAGTCATAGTTCAATGACTGTATATCACCGATGGTACCAAAAAAGTCCCTATACCAACATAAAAATGTACAGAAATTGGTATGACAATTCATTTATTTATTTATATTTATTGCCAACAGAATAATTCCATATACAGGACAATACATAACATAAACTAACTATTAAAATATTTATATATATATATATATATAAATATATATATATATATATATATATATATATATATATATATATATATATATATGGGCGCAAAGCGCGAAAACGGCCAATGGTCGATTTTTTTGCTCAATCTTAGGTTTGTACGTTCTAAAGTAGCCCGAATTTGAATTTAGTTTCCGGCTTTGGCCGTCTAAAATCAGGCAAACGTAGGATTGTGCAATTGCGAAGCGACCAAAGCTGGAAATAATGTTCGATTTTTGGTTTAATATTACAGAAGCCTAAAAATTAGTTGTGAAATCATTGACAGGGCAGCTTCCTAGCAGGAACCAGAATTCTTTTTTAATTAAAAAAAAACACACACACACGCACACACACACACACACGCACACGCACACACAAAGGGTAGGAAGCTACAAAGGTAAATTGGAGGCATGTTTTATGGAAACTGGTAGTGTAGTTTGCTTAAATCTATATTTAGGAAGGAACACAATACATAAATAAGTATGAAATGAACAAGTTAAACATTAAAATAGAAAATAAAACAAAACTCAAGTTTACAACAATGAGAAACCAAACAAGATGAGTATTATAATAGACAGTACTTGAAATAAACAGTATAAAATACTTCAAAACAACAGAAACATATTTTCATAAGTATTTATTTCTGCAACTTGACGATGAGTGACATTTTGAGTTACATTTTACTAATTTTTTCAAATAGTTACATCTCTTGTTTTCGCAGTTCTTTTTACACTCACATTTAACCAAACCTTGCTTTGATTGAGAGTCTACTGCAGCGGCGGTTCTTAATGTAAGCTGTTCGCTTGGAACATTTTCTATTTCGATGAAGTTATGTTCTGCTGTTTGAAATTCGTTTCTTGCGTACAATTTGTCAAGGACCCCTGATGGTGTTCCTAACTGGCAAAGGTCAGTTTCGTCTTTCCGTTCCATAACAACGGCTATTACATTTCTTGGTGCAACACGCCCTCTGTCTACATCTGGAATTCTTATCAAAACGTTTTGGCCAATGCTAACAGAAGGAAACTTTTTGCTCGACCTCTGCAGCATTTCATCAGCTTGCCTTTTTTGCGATGTGCACGATGCTTCACGTGATTGTGTGATTTTTTCTTGGCGAATCCAAATCTCCAGCTCTTCTTCTCTGGTAATAATTTGCAGAGTTTCCCGAGGTATATATGAATCCAACAGGCCATTTCGTATAGGAACCCCAAACATTGCCTCATATGGACTTCTGTTTATCTCTCTATGGAACGATCTATTTTTCTTCAACTGAACGAATCGCAGTCCGTCAGCCCAGTTAGTACTTTTGTTCTCTGCAATCCAAGAAACCAACATGTCCCTAACATCATGATTCGCTCTTTCGACACTCCCCTGGCTCTGAGAATGCCTTGGCTTCAAACATATCAGCAACTTCCCTTATTACAACTGCTCTAAATTCCCTCCCATTGTCACTTTGGAGGATGTAAGGAGCACCTATTATACAGAAAATGTCTAACAGATTATAAGCTACTTCCGAAGCTCTTTTGGATTTCAAAGGTTTCAAAAACACAAATTTTGTCAAGTGGTCCTGGTAATTTAAAATAAATTTATAATCTCTGTCTGCTTCGGTTTGCATGTCAATCAGATCCACCTGCCCTCTAGAGTTCATGTTCTTACTCAAGATTGGCCTAACCACTAGTCCCTTTCCTTTATGTTTTTTTCTTAACTGACATTGTCCACATAGGCTTAAATAAATAGCAATCACATCACGCGTGATATTGCAGTATCTTCTTTTAAGTTCTTTGTCCATACACCGTGTTCGTTTGTGTCCTGTATCTACATGGGCTTTGTGAATAATTTCATACAACTCATCTGTATGGCAAAAATATTTTAATTCATCCTCATTTGTCGATCGCTTTTTTATAAGTTTCTCGACATTACCAATGGTTAGAACGTCGTACCTCTTAAGTCGTCGATAATCCAATGACGCAAGCGGCTCTTTTTCTCTTGTTTTACATAGAGAAGCTTTTACCTCGGATATTAGTTCATTGTACTTACACGGAGTTAAGAGGAATTTATTATTCGATTCACTTTTGTGGATATAAGCATCCAATTTCAACTTAAATTCATGTTCACTTACAGCAGACATCGTAAACGCATAAACGTAACAACACGTGTAAACTCCGTCAAGAACAATCTCAGACTGGCACCACAATGCTATACCACACTGCTATACGCAAGCACCAAATTACGCGCGACGAGAAATAACAATTAACCGTTATTTCCAGCTTTGGTCGCTTCGCAATTGCACAATCCTAGGTTTGGCTGATTTTACACATCCAAAGCCGGAAACTAAATTCAAATTAGGGCTTTGGCTACTTTAGAACGTACAAACCTAAGATTGAGCAAAAAATCGACCATTGGCGTTTTCGCTTACACACACACACATATATATATATATATATATATATATATATATATATATATATATATATATATATATATATATATATATATATATATAAATACAATAACTAATAATGCATGGACTTGAATAGTACTATTCAGAAAGGTAATAGAAGAGCTATTCATATCACATTCTGCCTATGTTTAGTTATGTATTGTCATGTTAAACTATTAACTATACAGAAATAAAATAATAAAGAATACATATATGTATATATATATATATATATATATATATATATATATATATATATATATATATATATATGGACAAGTACAATAACTAATAATGCATGGACTTGAATAGTACTATTCAGAAAGGTAATAGAAGAGCTATTCATAGCACAGTCTGCCTATGTTTAGTTATGTATTGTCATTTATTGCTGTAAAGTAATCGAAAACATGTATAAGAAGTTTAGCGATCTTACTAACCCATTCCGCATCAGAATGCCGATTATGAGATAGTTCTAGGGAAAATCCAAGAAAAATCAGTGACTCGTACTTAGATAATCACTAGAACTGGATGCTACGACTAAATGGAATGTAAGTTTTGAATGCATGTTTACGTATTTGATAGTTTCCTTGTTTTCGGTTTTGTTCGTGTTTGCATGTAGTTCATGTGTTTTTTCACGTATTTGTAAATGAGTGTGTTGTTAGGTACTCGTCTACTGTTTACGTGTTAAATAGCTAGTTTAGTTTCTTTGATTTTAGCGTTTAGGTTGTTTCTTAATGTAGGTCATAGCTTTTTTAATGTTTTGTTCCCTGTCTTGTGTAAGGTTGGTGCGATTGGGTTTGTTAGCTAGTTCCTTTCGTTTTAAAGAATTATGTGTTTGCATGTTCAGATGTTTGTGTTTGTATGTTTACGGGCTCACACGCGTTTGTGTTTGGGTGATAACTTGATTGCTGGTTTATTTGTTTGAGTGTTTTTAGATTTTCATGTTTGCATGTTTTACTTGTTTGCGTATGTGTTTGTTCACTACTAGTTTTCCCGCACGTTTTAGTTTCTTTGATACGTTTTCTTACTAGTTACGTGCATGTTTGATGTTCTTGGATGTTTGCAGTGCATTATTTCCTTCTTTTGAGCTTGCGTGATACTTTTGTTTATTTATCGGTAATTATTACAACTTATTACCTAATTATGCCGCTAAATGGTGATGCAAACTGTATGTTAACTTTTAATTATACAATAATAAGGCGCTACAGTTACTTATGACTCAGACAGACAGACGTAAATTAACTTATTAAGAGGAAACGAGAGTGGGTATTTCTATTCTATTTCATCAACATGTTTTGTGTTTGGGCATTCTGGGCTTGGTATCGAACGTAAGCCTCTACTCGCGTAAGAGCCTTTGTGATTTTTATTACAAATCTCTTAATTCCAAGAAAGAATTTAACATTTTTACACTCATCGTTCCGGCATCGTGATCTTCACCGCTTCGCAGTTAGATCTGTCACTGCTTGCATACAGATAATACAAAGAAGCGGTCATCAGTAGAGGAGCCACAGCATAGCAGCAAGCAGATGCCGCCGGAATACACCAGGAGCAAAGAACAACATAAAGAAGCATCCAGGACATCGCCACCGCCAACTACAGGATCGACGTCAGGTAAAGCAATAGGTATCGGTTTAATAAAAATATTGTTTTAATTAATTTTAATTTATTGTTTTATTTTAACACTTATTTTCCTCCTTCTTCTATTTGGGTGTCTGATTTCCAAGTCTTTATTCCGTAGGGTGTGAGACTGCACCTTGGCGGAGACCCGGCCTTTCTTTAAAACAATTTCTTTCTTTACTCCTTTTTCAAAACCTTATTAACAACCGCGATGGTTAAGCACGGTCGCCACCGTGCTACCGTAACGGTTGTATCCCCAACCCCCGATGCGCCCGTCCACCCACACCTACACACACAGCACACAGAACACACACACACACACACACACACACACACATACGCACAGACGCTAGCCTCGCCACCATCATCCTCACGTACACGCTCCCATTCAAACGCCTCGTCCATTTCCACCTCATCCGCACAAACATCTCTACACGTTCCACCGCCTCCACAAATCCACACAAACCACACACACACACACACACACACACACACACACACACACACACACACACACAAACCTGCTATCTTACCCACACCCGCTCAGCCACCTGTACCTGGCGTGATTTCTACTCCCGTCGCCCTTAATCCTAATCCCACCCACTCTCAATCTTCGAGGTATTGTATCCGCAATATCCCGAAATCCATATCCACACAGAAATCCCTATTCAATTCCCTTAAAACTCCAAACCTTTCCTGGTTAAACTTAACGTGTAATCACAACCACACCTGTCTCTTAGAGACCTCCCCTCCCATACCGGATGGTACGCAGTTTAGGCTGCGACACTATTTCGGTGAACCCACTGTAACCTTATCCCACCTATCCGGTCCCCGTCTTTCCTACTCCAACCCTAGACCTCCCTCCATTTCCTGCGTGATTCGTCACGTAGATCCTCGGTGCGATCGACCTTCCACACGTAAGGAAGGCCGTTCGCATCACCGCTAAGGCGAGCAACACCCCCACATCCCTTGTCCGTATCATAACCTCGTCCCAAACCACCCTTGAGTGCCTCCTCGCACGCGGTGTCGTCATGTTCGGGCGACACTACAGTTACAAACCCTCCCTTATCCCTCAACCTCTCCACAAGTATTGTTCCACCGGCACGCAGGTGGGGATTGCTGCTGAGAAGTGTCCAACCCGCGCAATCCGTTGTCCCAACTATGGCGAAAGCCACAGATCCTCGTCCTGCTAATCTTCGGCTAACCCAAGGCGTAACAACTGCGAGGAAGCTCACCCTACCTTTTTCTTCAAGTGCCGGAAGCGGCGGGAACCTCCCAGTTCTCCGTCGAAGATGGCTTCCCTCGAACCTATCCTGTCTTCCGAAGAGTCCGGCTCGGAAGGCACAACCCACCTTAAACCCTCTCCCGACACCGAATCCCTTTCTATTAAAGACTTCCTTCAAATCCTCACCCACTCCCTCTTCCAGATGTTTCCCGACCGGAGAGATAGGGTTGTCCGCACCCTAGATTCGCTATCCCAAAGCTTCTTCCAACGGAGGATCAACCTCTGCGTATCCGGTACGCGAAATGAAGGTCGCCGTAATCCGCCAACCTAATCCTTAACTCCTTCCACAATGGATATCCTAGTAGAGACAGTTAATGCCAGGGGCGTTCGTCGGAAACGCCCCTTACTTAAACACTTTTTACACACACATAATATACACATCATAGTTTCCGAACCCATAGCTTACTATCACTATCGTGAGTGCTTGCTAGGCACCATGATCACATCAGATCACATACCACTACTGGTCCCGCAAGTGGGACATACTGCTGAGGAGTGTCCTACCCGTGCAATCCGTTGTCCCTACTATGGCCCTGCAAATCCTCGGCTAAACCAACGTGTAACTGCGGGGAAGCTCCCCCTACATTTTACTTCAAGTGCCGGAAGCGGCGGGAACCTCCCGGTTGTCCGTCGAAGATGGCTTCCCTCAAACCTATCCTGTCTTCCGAAGAGTCCGACTCGGAATTCACAGCCCACCTTAAACCCTCTCCCGACACCGAATCCCCACCCATCAAAGACTTCCTTGAAATCCTCACCCACTCCTTCTTCCAGATGTTCCCCGACCGGCGAGATAGTGTTGTCCGCACCCTATCGCTATCCCGAAACTTCTTCCAACGGAGGATCAACATTTGCGTATCCGGTACGCGAAATGAAGGTCGCCGTAATCCGCCAAACCAATCTCCTTCCACAATGAATATCCTAGCAGGGACAATTAATGCCAGGGGCGTTTGACGGAAACGTCCCTTATTTAAACACTTTTTACACACACATAATATACACATCCTTTCCATAACGGAAACAAAACTCACACCCAGATGCACACTTAACTTCAACACATTCCACACCTATGTAAACAATACACAACACGTAACCGCCCTCTTAATTAAAAATTGCTTCCCATCCACTCCTTTCCAACTTCTTGCGCATCTTGAATGCGTTGCTGCGACGGTGCACTTTCCCATTTCTATAGTATTTATGTCATACTACAACCCGCCCGGCCACAATACCCTATCCGTTTTAATCTACGCCTCTAGCCTCCCTAATGCGGTTATGCTAGGTGATTTCAATGCCCGCCATATCCAATTCGGTGACACGGCAACTAATGGCAACGGTAACATGCTATCATCGGCTCTGTTGCAGTTGCCGCTCTTGCGAATCGCTAACACAGAGCCAACATACTTCGAACATTTAGGTGCCTCATTAGTAGATCACATCATAGTTTCCGAACCCATAGCTCACTATTTCGATCGTGAGTGCTTGCTAGGCATTACGATCACATCAGAACACATACTGCTACTGGTCAAAACGTCATTTTGTTCAGCTCCCCCTACACCTCCTCAATACACAGTCATTAAAGATTTTTCAAAAGCAGACTGGAATGTGTTCTCCGAGCACATCTCCAACAACCTTCCTACACCCAATCTGCAAACGCCATTAGAGACCTAACTTCCGTAATTACGGAAGCGGTCGATATCTCTGTACCACTAAAAATACAAGGACACCTCCCAAAAACCTCTCCCACAACACATTGTGAACAGGATCAAAGAGAAAAGACGAATCTATCGTCAATTCTTGCGATCCAGGCACCCGACTCTCAAGACCGAATACATTCGCCTTAACGTCTTAATAAGGCGAGAAGCCAACAAACACGCCGAAGACTCCTGGACCAAAGCCACCTCCCAGCTAGATTATAGAAATGGTAACAGTTCGATAGACTGACCAGAAGGAAAGTCAACCCTAAATCCCACCTAACCGACCTACAGGGCAACCTAATCTCCTCCAACCAAGGAAAGGCCGATTCCTTTGGTCCAATCCCCCGATAACCGGTTCAAGGCATTCCTCAAGGGTCGCCTTGAAGAATTCCGCAACTTTAACCTTCCTGAAATCCAATTCGATAACGAGAATCCTTTTTATGCCCCCAGCACGCCCGACCAGGTCCACAGATATTTCATAAAAGGGAAAAATTTTGCCCCAAGTCATGACGGCCTAAATCGAAAAATCCTGCGTCATTCACTCGCCCAGCCCTCCGATTACTCTCCAACATCTACAACCAATGCTTAATCCTATCCCACTTCCCGACGAACTGGAAATCGGGCACGACCGTCATACCCAAACCCCACGCCGACCTAATCTCATCCTCCTACAGACCAATCTCCCTCCTGAGTTGCCTCGGAAAATGCTTTGAGCAGATTCTAGCCAGGCGACTCAGGGACCACCTCCAATTTAACGACCTCCTTCCCAACAGCCAATTTGGCTTCCGTCCCAACCGAGCGTGTCACGATCCCTTGTTGAAGCTGCTTAGAGAGACCACCAGAGCATTCAATCACAAGCAGTGCTATCTGGCTGTGTTTCTGGACATTAAGCAAGCATTCGACAGAGTCTGGCACGTCGGTCCCCTGCGCAAGATCCGTAACCTCAACATTCCTGACCCCTTCTCCAAACTCCTACTCTCGTACCTGATCAATCGGTCAGTTCGGGTCAAAGTAGGGAAAACTTTCTCAGACCCTTCCCAACCTGCAGCAAGCGTACCGCAGGGTTCTGCCTTAGCCCCGATCCTCCATATTATCTTCGCATCTGACATTCACGAAGTCACACAACCCGGAGTAGTCATAGCGCAGTTTGCGAATGACAGCGCGTTCTGGACGAACGGCCTCTCGCCTCATATCCAAAACTCTTCGGAACTTGTCCAACTGGGCGAATCGGTGGACAGTCTCCGTCAATTCCACCGAAACCCAAACAATCCTCTTCCGACATCTTAATAACACCGAAGATATGTTCCCACCTTGCCTCCAGAAACGTTTCCCTCACCCTAAACCAAGAACAAGAACACAACAAGAACACTACAACCTACCTACGAACCCTCTTTACTAGAACTCTTAATTGGCAGATGTACAAAGAACACTTAACAGGATAAGAAGCCGCGCAAACCTACTGGGCGCCCTCCGGGGTAGAATCAGAGGCTACCACCCCAAAACATTACAACACACTTACAAAACATATATTCGCCCTGTTATGGATTTCCGGGCACCCATATACTCTTACATAAACCCCAATCACCTTTCATATATTGCTTCCTGTGAACGCCGAATACTCAGACGCATACACAGGTTACCTTTCAGGTACCCTAGCGACCTCACAACACAACACGCAAACGTACCAACCATCACACACAGAATCCAAACAATACAGAAAAACTTTGCACATAAAAGAATCTTCTGCGACACTATCCCTACCAAAGAGATCCTTACCACACCCTACAACTACCGTTTTCCCCAATTCCCACCAAGAAAACCTAAATTAAGATTTAAGCATCCCCCCGCGATCCTTACACAACTCCTTGACGACCTCCCCGAAGAGATAGGAGAATCTCTAGACAACACCCCATATGCCCTCCGCATCCCTCCGTTTATTCGATGACGACCTAACATGAAACCGGACAACGAATCGAATACTCACACTAATCACGCTACACCTCACTAAACAACACACACGTTTAAACCAATTTACGCATTATTAAATACTCAAATAAGCATAAATCTTCTTTTGTTTTTCTTTATACCAAAAATAACCGCATCTCGTGATTGTAAACTATACAATAACACAAAACATCGCAACACCAACAATCATGGATTTACCGGGGCTGAAGAGGAGGACTCCTGAACAGTTAGGAGTAATATATATATATATATATATATATATATATATATATATATATATATATATATATATATATATAAGCTATAAATAAGTGATTACTAACCATAAGCATGAGCACAAAAAAAATGTTTGGGCGTTTAATTGTGTGCTAACCTTTTCTGTTTGCGGTGTTCACGTGATTTGGTATTTATTTAATGGCTTTGGCGTATGTGCTTGTTTGCTACTAGATTATTGCATGCATGAAAATTCAAACGATTATTACTCATAATTAAAATACTTATCGTATGTATATATATATATATATATATATATATATATATATATATCTTTACAAATTTCGATAACCATTACAGTTATCGGTTTCAGTAAATAGATAATAGTTTAAAAAAATTAATTACGATGTCAAATGTAAATCTGAAATATGGAAACGCCAAGATATTTAGTTTTGGGAGTTTGTAGGTGTACTTGCTGAAAAACTTTTAAATTACACTACAATATTGCGCAAACTGAATGTTGAAATCTAATTAGATGGTTCTACGTTTACTTCTAAATCAAAAGAGTTAGATATCGAATTGACCCATTAAAGTGAGTGAGTGAGAGTGAGAGAGAGAGAGAGAGAGAGAGAGAGAGAGAGAGAGAGAGAGAGAGAGAGAGAATGGGAACTTTAGATAGTAAAACATGTTTCGAGATGTTGAAGGGGTGGCAGGATCAAAAGGACTCTATTTTCAGATACTGAGACCAGCTTCAAAATGTAGGCATAGGGTTAGGACCAATTCTGCTAAAAGGTCTTATTTCTCGATGTTAAAACTAGATTCGAGATTCTGGCAAAAGTACATTAGTTGTAGAAACAAGATTCAAGACACTGGGGCTAGACCAAGATGTTTAATTCAGTCAAAAGAGTCATGTCACAAAAGCCACACGGAGATAGGATGGTAAAACCAAGGTGGTGACATACAGAAACAAAATGGTGGAGACCCAAAAAGGTACACGGAACGAAAATAGCGGCAAGTCAAAACGGCACACCGAAATGCTGGACCAGGATTCTTAATTAAGGTGCTGCATCTAAGGCGTTGAAAGTTTTGAGATGTTTATCCTTTCTAGGTATTCAACCCGCAGAGCCTGAAGGCGGATCCATAAAAAAGATGACAAAAGGCAGGGTTGAATAATGGTCCGAAGAGAATATGGTAGGGAATGTATAAGGATCTTTAAAGAAGGAGAAGAAGAAACCGCCGCATAAAACCAATCACTAAGTCATTAGTAGCAATTTAGAACCCAGCGTCATAAATGCAATTAAGATGCAAGTGTCAAAAAAAAATTATTCATTAAAAGCAGCCAATAGGAAATAATTTGTACCAAAATTTTATAAACACTAAAAACTTCATGGAGTCGCGAACTTTTGGATTGCTTTCCTATGCAATAATTAGGGGCCAATTATGTGGTATTTTGCTAAGTTAAAATTAAATTTTGCGCCCCAATAAAAAATAACTTAGCAAAAATTTTATAAGCACGGCTAATTTCATCGCCTTCTGAATAAATTAACCTACCGTGATCCGTTTTGCGCTGCATAAGTTAAATTTTGCGCAATTTATTGTAAAAATTATATCATACGGTTAACTACACAGCAGTGAACATTTGCACAAATCATTTTTTTTTAAATTAGTAATTAGGCACCATAATTGGCTCTGTTTTGCGCTGCTAAAATAAAACTCTGCGCACTCACAAGAAATAAGTTGTTGCAAACATTACATCGGCACGACTAACTTCACAACCGTGAATTGCATAAATCATTGTTTCCTTATTTAGTAATTAAGCTCTAATTATGCAATAGTCATATGAGGTTAACATAGTCTTATGAATAAACTAATCTATTCTTGCGCCATAATTACGCACCCATTGCGCATAATTAGCGTCTATTTATACATAAGTTTACGTCACATTATTCAAAATAGACCCAGGTATCTGCACTCACCTCCCTTCTACAGCTTCGTACTAATGTATAACGTATAGGTAAATTCATGACCTTAAAATCAATAGCTTCATTGTGTATTTGTAAATTACATCTACATCAGACTTCAGTAAGATGCAGAAAATGGACTGCCTGGCGTCAGGGCTGACACGAATACAGTAGTCCATTACAGTTTCACTGTGATGGGCAAGTTTGTAGTAAGAAATTATGCAATTTTCTTAAATCTTCTACTGCATTTTAATTATTTAAGAAAAGTGTACATAACAGTTCAATAACATTTTATATCTCGTACAAACGTAGGTTAACGACATAATAAATTAACGATTAAATTTTGGAAACTAGATTGTTCGCGTCGTGCTATTTTATGCATTTTAGATGAACATCTAAATGGATCAATACCAAAACAGTACAATTCAATATTTAGAGTTAAAATATGCTTAAATTTTTTTTACACGTGCTTAATTTAAGCATTCAGAATCATCTTCATAAAGTACGCCATTAATATACAACTGATGCACAACCCCTTCCTTCTTCACTGCTGAAGTAGCCCTAATGGACGCTGTATTATCTCCCAATTGAAAATTAATTTCACTTCCATTTTTATTAAACTCGTGCTCCACTTCTTCCTTTTCCCCATTCACCCACACATCTAAGGTTTGTTTTTCTAAAAACAGAACCTTTTGAGTAACATAGCATTGTACACTATTTTCCAATACCTAAAACTATTCGATATCTTTGTCCATTCACTAGCACCCCCCAAGATCTCATTGATTTACTTTGATTTTCAGTAAATTTTTCTAAAGGCTTTCCATCAACTATTAAACTGTAACTAAAGGCAAAGTATGGTAAGGGATCGACATGCAATTGACATTTTGTTTCCTGTTTTCCTATTTTAAATTTTTCACTTCCCACAAGCTTGAACATCCATTCACGACGTAAAATTTCCTATAAATAAAGTATATAGTAGCAATTAATTTTTTTTAATTAATTACTTGACCGTTAACACGTAATACTCTTTTGCCGGAAGTTGTTCCATGTTCAAATTCAATATTGTAAACACCATCTGATAAAGGTACACTCCAATACGCCACTAGGTCACCTCGTTCTTTATCACTGTTATCCATTTTCTGAAGACACAAAACGATTATGTTCACGTGGATAGAATAATGTGCTTTTGTACATGTTTGTGTTTGTATTCTAAAGCAATACTATGTAGTTTTCAATTTTCACCTTTATATTAGTATGTTATATGGAGAAGGGGTTCAAATGATCAATAATTTTCCTGTTTTTCATGCGTACTGTCTCTTATTCGATTTTAGAACGCGATTGCCTTTATGCAATTAATTTTTAATGTCTTGATGGTATTGCGTTTGATCAACAACCAAAATTGACTTTTATGCTGTTTATTAACGACAGTAATACATAAAATAGTTCAATATTATTTAAAATACTGCACACAGGCTTTTATTGCAGTAAGTTTAATATTATGGTCAACATTAAAATCTATTGTGACACCCTGTCTTATTATCTGCAACTAACATAACAATCACCACATTCCCTTGCGGGTTAGGGATGCTTTCCGTGCTTTCCTATCCTTGCATACCTTCCTAGCTTCCGCAGGATTCATACATTGTCTCTGACATGTCCTATTCTTAAAACTCCTTATCTTTCTTTTAACATACATTCTACTGCATTCAGTCAAGTTTTACGCGGTCAACCAAGCCCGCCTTACCTCTAACTTCACCAACATAAATTTGCTTTTTTAATCTTTCTTTGTTCTCTCTTTCGATGACCAAACCAACGTAGTGTACTACTTTTATACCTATCTATCATCCTCTTTTCTTCGCCACACTCCCTCATTACACAGTCATCTTATCCCTTCTCGTTTTACCGCAATTCATCCACTTGTTCCACAATTACATCATGTAGGGTAAATACTCTACCCTCATTTTCACCTTTCGATTGAACACCACGATGTTTGTTTTGTTCACGTTTATCTTTAGGTCCATGGTCCCATAGACTATATCAAACTTCCTCAGAGCTGTTTGTAGCTCATCCGCATTCTCACTTAGTAAGACTAGATCATCTGCATGCTCCAGAACTCATACATTTACGTCACCAACCATTACGCCATTTGTATCGGTACATGGTTGCCTAACACAATTATGACGGTGACTTCACACAGCCTTGTCGCACTCCTTGCTCAGTACTAAAGTATTCACTCACACCTCCTCTCACCCTAACACATGGTTACCGTTATACACTGCCCTTATTCCGTTTATTAAACGTTTACTTACGCCATATTTATTTAATATTTCCCACAGCTTCTCTCTATTGACTCGATCATATACTTTCTCCAGATCTACAAACGCATAATACAGCTTCTTTTTTACACTTAAACACTTTTCGATCACCTGCTGGAGAGCAACCATTTAATCAACACGTCCTCTCCCTGGTATGAAGCCAACATGCACGTCCCAGATCTTAGTTTGGGTAGTTTCAAGTACTGTATCAATCAGTACTTATCCAAATACTTTACAAGTACATCAGTAAACTTGTTCCTCTGTAGTTTTTGCAATCACACTTATTCCCCTTGCCCTTATACAGTGGTTCAATGATCGCGCTCTTCCAATCACTTTTCCACACTTAAGGCATACGTTGAATAATTCACACAATCTTCGCATAAGTTTTGCACCTCCATACTTTAGCGTTTCACCACGCCTGCTCCTTTGCCGTTTTTCAGCTTTTCTACCGTTTTCTCTCTCATAGGAAGATCTTGGACCTGTTCAGTTTCATTCCCTATTCCTTCTACATTCTCCTTATTAAACTTATCAGTCTTATTTTCCTCACTACTGCGCAGCTTTCCGAATATTTGCAGCTTTCTCCACTTCCAATCGTCATGGAATGATCTTGGACTGTTCAGTTTCATTCCCTACTCCTTCTACATTCTCGTTATTAACTTATGTCTTATTTGATCCTAATTGCGACGAGTTTCTTTTCCAAATATGGATCATTTGTCACTTCAATCGTCCTTCAACTATTCTCTTCTTATTCATCACTGCCTCATGCGTTCTTGTTTTACAATAACAGTTTTGTAACCTATTACGGAGATTTATTTCAAATAGTTATCTGCAACTCCAAATATTCTATCACATACTCCTCCTTATATTATAGCATTACGTTCTTTGATTCCTTAACAATCCCAAATGGTGGTTGAAACTAAACAGTTATAGCACTGTTCTAATTTACGAATACGGTCCAATCATAAAAACAGCCAAATGATTTCATAGTTAATTACCTAAAGGTTATGTTGTGACTTAATTATCAACATAGTGTTAAATGAAGCCTGCGAACACTTTAAAGTTTGAAAAAATTAATAAAAACACTAGTAATAATCACTGGGCATTCTAATAGGTTATAGGGCCCAGAAGCCAATTCTAAATTATAGTTATAAGAGTAATATTTCAGAATCTAAGGTGCTTTTATTATAAGAAACTAATGTATCAAATCAAACATATTAAGCCGTTGTCTGGAGACGCTGATTGGCAATGTGCGAAAATCACTTTTAAATGTCAGTTGAATAAAGAGTTTTTACAATAAAGAACACTATAATAATATCATTCATTAGGTTATGGGCCCAGAACATTCTTTATAGTTTAAGAGTAATATTAGAAGTTACGGTGCTTTATTATAAAGAAAACAGTGGATCAAATCAAACATGTTAAGCCGTTGTCTGGAGACGCTAAATGGCCTATGTGGAAAAACAAGATCCGTGATATGTTAGATTATCATGAAGGTACGTTGGATGTAATTGATGGCAAATTAAAGAAGCCTGAACCACTTGCAGAAGGTACAACGGAAGTTGAGAAAAGAGGAACCTGATCTCTACTCTAAGGCAAATAGTTATGCCCAATTTATGCTTACCAGTGCATTAATTGATAATGTGTACCAGAAAATCATGGATAAGACCACATCGCATGAAGCATTGTACGCTTTAGAAGATCAACTCGAGGCATCAGCTACGGATCAGCTGTTTAAAATGTGCATTTATTTTTTTGCTTTTAGTTGGACCACAGGAGAAGATGTTCCGACACATATAGCTAAATTAAAGAGCTTCTTTACTGAGTTAAATAGTGGCTTAAAGGTTAAGAAAGAAAACATTCTTCCTAAATTAATGGTGATATGTAAAGCTCTCCATATTTTACCTGAGCAGTTTAATACGTTTAAGTCGAGTTGGATGTTGCTTTCAACCGATAATAATAAAACGTTAGATAAGCGGGCAGTACAAATTTGTATGTTTGAGAGGAATTTTGCTACAAGTAAAAGCACAGATCAAGAAGCTTTCATCGCAGACAAATATAAAAAGATACACAAAAATAAAACTGAAAAAAGTAGTTGTAATTATTGTGGAGAAAAGTCACATTGGGCAAAACAGTGTAAAAAGTGGATTGCTGATGGCAGACCTCCCAAGAACAACCCAAAAACATCATCTATGACTAAGGCAAACGCAAGTATAACAGTACTGTCACTAGAGGAAGAAGTCGTGTTCGTGGAACTGGATGATAAATTAATTTGGTGGGTTGACAATGGGGCAACAAAGCATGCCACTAATACGCTCATATACTTTAAAGAGTTTAAGAAGTTTGATTCTCCATGTAGTATAAAGGCTGCAGGTAAAGAAGTGCTTGGAGTTGATAAGAAAAGGTACTATTCAAGTGATGTCGAAAAACAAGTATGGTGAAGAAGATTTGCTTACTTTAAGCGATATATGGCATGTTCAAGGAATTTCAATGAATCTTTTTTCAATAATAGCAGCACTTGACAAGAACGAAAGTAAAAGTATTTTTACATCAATAGCTACAAAATGTACTTTTAAAGTTAGTAAAATTGTAGTAAATGGAACAAGAGAAATCCATGGAAGTTTATACAAATTAGACATTAAACCTATCATTCTAGACACAGAAGTTCACTGTAATTTAGCTGAATATGATAAGTTAATGTTACAGATGTACCATGAAAGATGGAGACATCAGGATAAGCGTTACGTAAAGGCAAAACTTGAAACAGAAATGATACTTTTTTTATGATTAAAGTGGCATTAATTTTCGGTCTGTATGGGGTATGTCGTGGTGAGGAGCTAAGAAAGTTAAATGTGAAGGATATCGAGGATACCGGCTCTATTTTGGTTGTCACTCTCTATGACACTAAGACGAGGAAGAAGCGTGTATTCACCGTTATGACGGAAATGAGAGGAATTAATAAGATGTACAGGAGATATGTAAGCTTGCGTGCAAAACATATCAATCACTCAAGATTGTTCATATTTTATATGAACAATAAATGTACATTGCAACCTATGGGGATCCACAGTTTCTACAAGATGCTGAAGAATGTGGCCCATTATTTGAAATTGCCCAACCCAGACGGTTGCACTGGACTCTGTCTACGTCTAACGTCAACTGCTTTTCTTGTTGAGGGTGGAGTGGATATCAGGAGGCTCAAAAATCATGGAGGATGGCGATCAATCACTTCAAAAGAATGTATAGAAGAAAGCATTAACAATAAAATGGCTACTTTGAAAATGATTTTTAATCACCCATCATTAATCAAACGGTGAATGTCAGAATTTATCAGATGTTGCCCTAGAACGTACTGAATTACAATTGGCTCCTGCATGTAGCGATTCATTATTTTCTACGTCACATGCAGGAATTCATCAGGAAGTTTTATCAAAATGATGTAAAAACTGTGTACAAGCATAAGTTTTTCTAATGTTAATAGTTGTACTTTTAATATTTATTCCAATAAATAATTAATAATTCTTTATAAAGAAATGGTTACTATAAAGGAAAGAGATACTTTTCTTAACAATTTGTAATAAAGAAATATGGTCCATTTCCATTGAGTGTCCGAAAAATAAACGATTTGTTTTGAAGTAAATTGGGTTTTAATTCACTAATTTAATACAATCAAATATATTTTTCGGACACTCAATGGAAATGGACCATATTTCCTTACTACAAATCGTAAAAAAAAGTATTTCTTTACTTTATATTATAGCAACCATTTCTTTATAGTAACCATTTCTTTCTAAAGAATTATTAATTATTTATTAGAATAAATATTAAACGTACAACTATTAGCATCAGAAAAACTAATGCGTGTACAATGTTTTAACTGTAAATCATTAAATGATAGTGAGGAGTAGAAGGGGCTCACTATAGGGACGTGACGTCATAGTGGTGGGAGTCAGAGTGGGCGTCGGGGCGAGGGTCTGGGGTGGGGCTAGGGGTCGGGTCGGATTCTTTTCGAGGGCCTTTTTCAACCCCTAGGCAATATTGAAAGCCTTTGTGGCAGTCCAGCCCTCTGCTTAGGGGTGTGGTGTGGGCGTGGATAGCAGATTAAGGCTATTTTGGTTGTGTTAAAGAGGGGCTAAGACTAGATAAGGCCCTTATGGCTTTATTAAGGCTGGCTAAGACTATACCACACTCATTCCTTTTACCTGATTGGTTGTGCGAGCGCCCACCCCTCTGGCTTCTGATTGGGCCTTAGCCCCAGTACTCATTCGCTGTGATCTGGTTGGAGGCTAAGTCTCTGCATTATGATTGGTTATGGTGGGAAATTTGAATTTGTATTCTAATAAGGGATCCTAACACTAACTTATAAAACAGGTGTAGGGCTTCGCAACTTGCTCTCGGGCTGCCGGCCCCTTGTCTTGCCCCCTTGGCGGAAAATTTGAATTTGTATTTCAGTCTACAGTTTATGGAGGGAAATTTGAATATGTATTGTAGTAATGGGAACCTAATGTATTTGAGTTTCTGCATTCTGCTTGGTTATGGGGGGAATTTGAATTTGTATTCTAATAAGGGGGCATAATTCTAACTTTTAAGACAGGTATAGGTCTTCGGCACTTGGTTTCGGGTCTTAGCCCCCTTGTCGTGGGCCCCTTACCCCAAAATTTAAATTTGTTCGTGGCTCTAGTTCTAACTTGTGGGGTATGTATAAAACGTTTTCACCAGCTTTCGGGGCTTAGTCCACCGTTACGAACCACGTATTATGGTTTTTATTATGAGTCATAATTAAAATTATAAATAAAAAAGATAAAGGTTTTTAATCATTTATTATAAGTAATACTATTTTGAGATTTAAAACTAATGAATGTTTTCTGTAATAGGGGCTGGCGTTATTGAAAATGGTAAAATGATAGTTAAAATATTTTACATACAAGATCTACCTTAACGGAAACAGCTCGGTAAAAAGGGTCTTAGATTTTATAAGCAAGCTTGAACTTTCTAAATCGTTATTAATCTGTTTTTAATTATTAGTCTTAATTAAACTTTGACAGCCACTTTGTTTTGGTGGGAAATTTGAAATCTCCCCTTGTTAAAATGCAGAAATTAATCAAATAAATCGATCGGCCAATAAAATTAGCCGTAGCATATCAAACCCAATCAATCAACCGCGATCAAATCAAAAAAATCAATTAGGCAAATCAATCTCAAACAAATCACTCTCGATCAAATCAATCAAACAAGCAGATCAATGACAATCAATAAAAACTATTAACCAAATCAGTCAAATCAATGAACCTCAACCAAATCAAACAAGAAGCTGAGCTAACAATTCTTCATAACCTTCAGGTAACTATTCTCCCATTGTATATACTTAGCTCCGATGAGCGTCCGCCTACTTCTATAGTGTTTTCGTAATGGAACTGTATTAGCGGCTTACTTCTATTGACATGACACCCTATTTAGGACAGCAGTGACTAGCCAACGTTGTATATTTCTTAATTGCGTACTTATTATGGTGTTTTATTCATTTCCTTTCTAAACTTTTGTTTGTTGATGTTCATGTGTAGTTCTGCTACACTTCCAAATGCAGGGCTACAGAAGCTGGCTCTAATTTACTAAATGCAAGTAAATGAGTTGAGCTCGATATGCAAAGTCACTCTTTTCCTCGTAAACACGTTCGCAAATAATTAAGCTCTAAGCCGTAACATCGTTCATTCCAGTCCTACCCTAACGTTATTAAAATACTTATCTTTTGGGTATTAGATCGTGTTATTTTATATAAATAAATACTCGATTTAATACCCAAAGGATACATATTTTAATTATACCTAATAATCGTGAAAGTTTACATTTTCATACTACCCTAACGTTGCCCATCTGTAATTTCACCACGTATCGTTATTCAAATCGATGACGGTGACTGCAGGAACCATGACGCACAAGCAGTCACCTGTCTTCTTGATGAGAATGAAACATTGATTTTTTCCTAGAGAACACTCAAAGGAAAGTTATTACATTTTTTTTACAATGAAATGTTTCTCAAAATAATTCACAATTATTTTGAAAAACCCTATATGATAATTGTGGAGTAATTCCGTAATCACGGTATTGAACGCCACTGTTGTAACGTTTCATATAACAACACATAAAATATCAAAACGTCGTAAAAAAATTGGTACGATATATTTTTTTTTCTAATAGATGTTCAACTCAAATAAATAATAGGTTTGCAATGTGTTCATCCAGAAAAGGTTTGTGCTTTTATTAAATAAGATACAAAAAAATTTCCGGTACCGGGAATCGAACCCGAGCCTCCTGGGTGAGAGCCAGGTATCCTAGCCACTAGACCATACCGGATTTGTGTGAAGTGTAGAAACTATCTGTAATATGAAGAATCTCTTGAAATAATATAATTTTGGTATCAGGATTTGTAGTAATTTAATAAATTACCAAATTATATAATTTAATTATAGATTCTTTTTTAAATTTAATTACATTAATATTAATTTAGCATTAATCGGCATTGCATACAAACTATTAGGCAACACACATTACAACTTCCAAAATAAATTAAGTTGCAATGTTAAATAAGATTGAATTTACAAATGTCTAAATTATCTCCATCTCTGGAAACTGGTAAATTAATACCTTAAAATTAGAAAATTCAATAAATGCAAAGGCACAAGTTGAAATGAGGCAATTCATTATTTTATTTCTGCACTATCGGAAACAGTACACTTGATGCTAGTCTAATAAGTAACATCTGATTACTCGTGCAATAATGTTTAACGTTACATATTAAATATTAAAAATGTGTTCTGCAATTTTTTTTGTATCACTAAAATAATAGTATACAGAATAATGATGATTCTAATCAAACTGCCCAAATAACTGCAGCTGTTTTAGACTGGCCACGAGCAACTTTTGCATCACAGCTTGAAAAAGGTGATAAAGAATTAAAAGTAAGCAGGGAAATTGATGGGGGATTAGAAACAATTAAATGCAAAATTCCAGCAGTTAGAAGTGCTGATTTACGTTTAAATGATCCAAGACACACAACTTTTACCTAACATAACGAAAGCAAAAAGCTTATTACAAAAATACCCCTAAGGATTTGTACGTTGATATTTCACCTAGAATTAAAATTTTAAGTGTTGAAGATCCACTAACTAGCCAGACTGGTGTAATTTTACCAGATGATGACGCACTTATATCCAAACCGAAAGAAGGTGGTCATATCCATAAATATGTTAAAACATCTAATTGTGTGGTGCCTTTAATTGAATAATGCTCAAGATTGCCTTATTTACTTTTACACTGCCACTACCACACATGCACCGATGCAAGAAATTAAATTATGTCATTTCTTTTTAACTACATATATCTATTTCCCAGAATCCGTGAACCATAATTATAATTGAATTATTCTAAAAATAGATACTAAAAATTTATCGATTACAATACACATTGTGAGTACAATATTAAATATATGTAGATTAAGTAAATCAACATATCTCAATTATTTTTACCTCACCCATGATATTGGGATATCATCTAATTCATTTAACTATAATTTAAGACCAAGACCAATTTTGTATGCTTCTCTGGAATTTCAGACCATCAATTTTCATGAAGCAGATAGAAGGAGTTAAAGGGCCATTTATAGGTATGTTCAGTACCAGTTTTCAGGTATTTAATTCTGGGTCATACCGCAAAACTTTGGTTTTTGTTTAAAAAAAGGGTTATGCAGCAAGAATACTTCGAAATATAAAAAACATCATTTTAAGTTCATTTACACATTGAAGCAAAAGAATAACTGTTTTGAGGAATTAATAAAATAAAATTTGAATTTCCTCTTTGTGTATGTCATAACTAATGTAGTAATGGTATATTCTGTCCGTAATACTTAACATTGTTTAATGAGCATCGTTTAGTTATAGAATGTTTTCCGTACATTGAATTTTGACTCATGCACTTACATTGACAAGTTTTTAAATAAAAGTAAACATCACTTTCTAAACTTTTATCGATTTCTAATAAACTCAATTTATATTGCACATTTCCTCAAATCCATAATTTTTGCAAGTCAATGAGTGCAACACATAACATGGTTAGTGGTTTTATACAAAGTTTACTTTGAGCCTGATATAACCACATTTGTTATAAATGTACATTTAAAGCACATGTAACTTTCATCTAAAAGAAAATCAGTATTTGCATTTAGTCTCATAATCTGATAAAAACGAGAATAACCTTTTGCCACTATAACACTAGTTAATATGTTTATGGAAACATGTTTTCTAGGTATAAATTATTAACACACAACTTACGTACATTATCTTACCACTTTCGTTAAAAAAACAATGGTTGAATAACATTTTATTCGTTATTCTGATTTTTTTACAATTTTTGGATTTAACAATTACAAAAATTAAGCAATACTGCTAGCGTTAGATGCGATCCTAGGCCACAAATCTGCACATTCTTTTGCTACAGGTCCTGTAATTGCTGATCCTTTCATTTCACCTTTATTATTTACAATTACACCAGCGTTATCTTCAAAGTATATAAAAACACCATCCTTCCTTCGGAACGGTTTACGTTGCCTAATTACAACTGCAGGCATAACTTTTTTCCTTAATTCTGGTTTGCCTTTTTTAACAGTTGCTACAATCATATCACCTGAACCAGCTGCAGGTAATCGATTTAAACGTCCACCAATTCCATGTACGGCAATTACAAATAAATTTTTTGCACCTGAAATTTTAAGGTTATGTACCCATGTGAGTGTGTAATGAAAATAATTTACCAGTGTTATCTGCACAATTTATAACTGCACCAACTGGCAAACCCAGAGAGATCCTGAATTTCGCTCCAGCAGAACCACCACGTCCTAAAATGTAAACATTCGTTAAACTTTCTGTATGGAATTATAAGCAACTGGGAACATTATTTTTAACAAAACTGAATTTTAAAACATCATCCTGAGCGGTACGTTTGTTGCTAATCAAATTTTGATTTTAAACAATGATTTTGAAAATATAACAGGATTAAAGTTATACAAAACATACCTCTCTTAGACATTTCTGTTTTGTGAAAGACGGAAAAAGGAAGCTATTAGTCAGGGTTGCCAACTTTATGTTTTGATACAACCTTAAAACTAATTTAAAATTTTTATGAAAAGTTTGATTCAACTTTTAGGTAAAATTTCTTTCTAGCTATCAACAAGTTTATAATCATATTATTTCTGTACAATAAAACGGCTTCGAATGTAAATGAGCCTAATAAAATATTTCTACAATATAGGTATATTATCAAATGGGGTCAGAGGCGTCACTTGAATATTTTCCCGTTGCGTAGCTAATGTTTTTACTTTTTAAAAGTCAGGGTCGCTCAGTATGGAGTACTATTTTCAGAGAAGTAAAAATAATTTTGTGAACACAATTTTTTATTAACAAATTTGACGCTCTTTAAATGCATTATTAGCGCTAGGAAAAATACGTTTAGTGTTGAAAGATTCAGTTTTTCGTCTAAATTTAGTTTGTGCTAAAATCAGATTACACTCAGAGCACGTTTTTGAAGCATAAAACTGTTTTTCTTCAGACGTCAATAAAAGATGAAATTTTAAATTTCACCTAACAACGTAAAAGTTTGACATTTTCACCGGCGGCTGCAAAAGTGTTTTGCATCCCCTCGCAGCGGATGCAAAAGTAATGTAAGTTAATAACCCAAACACCAAATTTGTAAAACAACGAAAACAAGTTTATTGTTTAGAGTTATAAAGATTAAAAGTACAATGATTAAAACTAACATTTTCTCCAGAAATAAAATCCGCCACAGGTAACAGTGGAGGTCTCGTTGCGTTCTAAGGAAATGGTTTTTAATTCTTCCTCTTGTACATGAACTTATATACTCGTAGCGCTTGCACTAGGTGCAAAAATATTTAAGGCTACCTCTTTTCTTGTTGCTAGAGAGTCTTCAATATAACGCACAGCTACAGTGCTGGATTTCCAGCCACCATGGCGCTTCAAGCACATTAAATCTGAGCCGCCGTCCACCAACAGTGTAGCTGAGGTTCTTCTTAGGCAATGCCCTGTGCATTCTGTATAGTTCGCTAATTTTAAGAAAAAAGCTACCTCCCTAGGAACATTACTTATTCTATGAATTTTCATCACCACTCTTGAGCATTTTCCATTTCCATATTTCAAAAAAAAATCGGCGATCTTTCATATCTCGTGGACGCAAAGCAACATATTTGTTATATAAATTTAGGAAAGATTCCCCTACAACTATAAATGATTTAATTTTTTTGTTTTGCCATCTGGAATTTTAATATGTAGCAGAGTTTTCAGGTTCTTAATGTCGTCTACCTTCATCTTCACCAATTCATCACAACGACATGCCCCTGAGATACCAATAATCAAAACTATCTAAAAAATACAAAATATAAAGACTTGTTTTTATTCTGTTTCTAAAACTTACCTTCATTGCCAAGTATTTTTCGTCCGACGCTTCCGATAAAAACTTGTTAAATGGGTCTTTTGTAAATACTTTGGCCTGCTTTGGGGTGTATCCTTCATTCTGTTTCTTTAGATATGCACGAAGTTTCAAGTATTTGCTTATATCTACGCCATGTCGAATGCTCAATAATGATTTTATTATCGAATATTGAGACCACATTGTCGAGCTTTTCATTTTCATTTTTGTTGCTAATTCGGCAAAATAAGCTAACATTACGGTTTCAGAGTATTTTTTAATATTTTTTTCATCCCACCATTTTATAAATTGCTGATATACGCGTTCATAGATTTTGCTCGATCTTGTAGGTAATAGAACATTTATTGCTGTATTAGCCGCTTCAGTAATTTCTGACGGCGTGCAGTTCTCCAAATCCATCATACTCCTAACAATGTGATATTTTAATTTACACAAATAGGAACAAACAGTTTAATAAAATACATACAATAACACGGAGAATCTTCACAATTTTCAACTTGTTTAATGCATTGTTTTCAACGAAACCTAGCAACGTCTACTGTTGCTTGGCCAGAACACGCTAAGTAAATCTAACTATTCCTCATTTTCACAACCTAATTATTTTTCCTTATTTCACATTTAAGTGTAAAAACGTCAAAAGAAAATAGATATTATGCGAGAAAGTGATTTGTGGCTCATCTGTATTTGCCGGGCTCACTACGTTCGGCCGTCAAACCTACAGATTCGCCACAAAAAGTGTCACTTTAGCTCCTTATAAAACAATATACTATTATTTTCACTTTCTCATGTGAAATTTACATTACCCCTATCACAAAACCTAAAAATGCCAAAATTAATTACATTCATAGCAAAAGAACTACTCTGTGACAAATACTTGTCAACCTTAATACAAGTTTCTCGTTTGATACAAAACAAATTAACAAAAAAAATTATCTTTTAAAAATGTAGGAAAATCTTGTACTTTTCAGTCAAAAAATCATAAAAAGAAAGTATTGAAAAATAAAGTTTCTACAATTCGTGCTCAAAACATCTACAATAGGCTGAGCGGTGCGAAACCTCCAATTTGGCCGGAGACTGGTACAACCCTTAATGTTCGTGATGCTCATACTGTTTTTTGCACGATTATATCAAATTTACCACAATTGAAGTTATGTAATTTCTACTAAATAAACAAAATGTCAAAAGTGACGTTGTAAATAGAAATGTCCAAATTTTTTGTTCTTATTGTTGTGAAATATATAGATTTTTACTTACCGCGCTACATGCACGGTAAGTGAATTACTTACCCGACTTGTGTATCCTAGTCACCAGTAAAAACAACCTTCTGATCTCGCAACAAACCCGATAACTAACTGAAATCGTCCTATCGTGCAAAAATTATTCTGTTAAAATATCGAGATACAACACTCCATTGTCGGGTTTAAAAAAACCAATAGAATTTTTTCTACGAAACTCTTGCAAACGCTTTTCAATTAGCTGCTGGATAGCCCCCTTAAGTCGCCACTAATTAAAAACTACAGCTTGGGTTCGTATAAATACGCACCGTGTCTTGTCATTTACGAATGTGTTTATAATAATCTCTGTCTATACCATACTATACATATACCTCAATACATCAAGCAATAATTCTTATTACTGTTATTTAAACGAAAAACGGAGGGGTTTAGTTTTATTGTGTTAAGGGGTCCGTTTAAGAAGTCGCTGCACTCATTTTGTAACATACAGTAGGTATATTTTAGTAGCGTTTTTCTATTGATTACCCGCGGAAGAAGGCTCGTTAGTTTTAATAGTTTATATTCATTTAGCTGAAATAGAATAGCAAAATATCGTAAAAAATGAAATAAATATAGTATATTGAGTATCAAGAACAGTAAGGGACGTTTACCGGTCGACGCCCATGTTTGGAGGCTGAGCGATAGCGAAGCCCCAATTTGGCCGGAAACCGGTATAACCCTGAATGATCCTGATGCTCATACTGTTTTTTGCATGATTGTATTAAATTTACCACAATAGAAATTATTTAATTTCTACTAAATAAACGAAAAGACAAAAGTGACGTTTTAAGTAGAAATGTCCAAATTTTTTCTTAAACTCAAGTACTGCACAAGCCAGCGGGATTACAATTAGTAATTGTAGTAATTGTACGTTTAATTTCAATGCCAAATAAATATTTTTTTGAATTTTTTCTGAATTATATAATTATATATTTCGATTTTTACTTACCGCGCTACATGCACGGTAAGTGAATTACTTACCCGACTAGTCACCAGTAAAAACAACCTTCTGATCTCGCAACAAACCCGGTAATTAACTAAAATCGTCCTATCGTGCAAAAAGTATATTAGAACAATTTTTTTTAAATATCTGGTGTGGAACAACATTCGACCTTCCAACCTACAAAATGGAAATTAAAAGAAATGAAATAATTTTAATAATAATGTTTTTAGATAATTATGAAAACTGTTTTTTAATACATTTATAACGAAAATAGATAACCTTGTTAAAACAAAAACAATAATTTGGGGCAGATAGACGTAAAAAATTTCATGTCAGATAGAGGCTAATAAACATATAGATGCTAATAACAAAAAATTCCAAAGTTACCCGTTTCTACAAAATATCGCCAATGCATAAGTATTGCCATTCTTATTTAGTTAATTTATATACTTATGTTGCTTTACATTAACAAAACTTTTAAGTTAAAGCATTGATTAATAAGTCAATGCTTCTAATCATTGAATAAGTCGACCACACGCCAATACAGAAAAACACTCCAATAGCTCTGTTTCCGAAAAAGAACTAGATTTATTTTTCAAATTCCATTCCATAAATTTTGCACATGCGTTTTCGTAAATTTTTCGTGATTTACTTGGCAGTAGCTTCAATCATGCCGCTTCTACTGATTCCGGTGAAGCAAAACAAAACTCAGAATCGGAATCGCTGTTTATTATTTTCCTCATTGAAACTAGAATAACTTTCTGAGAAACTAAATTAACAAATCTATTTTTATTAGAAAACTAACGTGACCGTTATTTACATAAGTCAGAAAATTATTGATGTTTAGTAGTTATTTTGAATAATATAAAGTTAAAAAATGTGTGATTCCGAGTTTTCTTTGACTCCACCGGCGTTAGTAGCAGCAGCAAAAGTAGCTTTACAAAAATTATTGCCAGCTAAATCACAAAAAGTTTACCAAACCGCGTATTCAAGATTTATGGAATGGAAGATGAAAAAGACATGCAGTTCTTTCTCAGAGACGGAGTTATTGGCTTATTTTTCGGAACTTGAACAACAACAAAAGCCATCAACAGTGTGGTCATTCAATGGTTAAAAGTATGTTACAATCCAATAATAATGTAGACATTTCAAAAGATTTCAAACTAATTACTTTCTAATTAATTTCTGAAACAAAATGGGAAAGGTTACACGCCCAAGAAAGCTGCGATTTTTACGAGTACACAAATTAGTAATTTTTTAAAAAAATGCTCCCGATGAAGCATATTTAATGAACAAGGTTGTTGTTGTATTTGGGATTGTAGGAGCTTGTCGAATTTGTGAAATCAGCCAAATTACATTAGATGATATTGAAGATTCGGGAAAGTTAATAATTGTGAAACTTAAGCAAACAAAGAATGATGTAAACAGGAGATTTGTAGTTACCGAAGAATATATTAAATATTACCGAATGTACATAGCCCTTCGTCCAGTAGCAGCAAGGCATCGCCGCCTGTTTTATACATATCGCAATGGAAAATGTATCAATCAGGTTGTGGGTAAAAATCAATTTTATAAGGTACCTGAAACAGTAGCTAATTTTCTTCAACTTGAAAATGCTAACTCATATACAGGTCATTCATTTCGAAGATCGTCTGCTACACGTTTAGTTGAATCTGGGGGAGACTTGATGACACTAAAGAAACATGGCGGTTGGAAATCATCAATGGTCGCTGAAGGGTACGTTGATGAATCCGTAGCACACAGCACAGAAATTGCTAATAAAGTGTTTAGAACGTGTGGCATTGCTGAAATAACACCCAATTTGCCACCACGTACATCAACGGCAGCTGTGTCCATGGCAGAAAATATATTTTCAACACAAGAAAATTCGACTGTTGTACCGAATAGTTCAAGGAACATGTCATTCATGCAATGCACATTTAATAAAGGATATAAAGGATATGTAACTTTTTTATAATAAAACTTTCTAAAATATGTTTTTTCAATATTAACTCATCGTTTTTCCCGTCACAGAAAAAAATAGTGTATTATACACGGGAAAAATATTAGATTTTAGCTCTCGGTGTAATTGTCTCCCTCCGCTTCGCGTTAGGAGACAAACTAACACCTCAAGCTAAAATCTATTACTTTTTTCCTTTGTATAATAAATATTTAATTTTAACAGTATGAAACACGCCACTAACACCTTCTCAGTAACACTAACATGATTTTCATCACACCATTTTTAAATGTTGTATATGTCGCTTTCTACCTCAGTTTTGATTACTTAGGAGGTATTGAATTGCTCCCGATGGCAAAATATCTTCGATTTCATTATCTTCGCATTTTAATTTTGAATATTTATCGTGTCCATCGTGTAAAAACTACTGCAAGCATCACGAGCGTAAAGGGTTTTACCGGCTTCAGATCAAACATGGTCTTCGACCGGTAAACTACCCTTCCGATCTTAATAAATAATATACTAATAAAGACCTGGCGTATTATAAGTATCATAACTATCGAGGGGAGAGTACCGCTATTGAATTATAACACATAGATACTACCAATTCTAATTTTAATTATTCTAGTGGTCGTGGTATTTAGTACCACAAAATTCTATGGCAACAATGCTGACGTGTTCATTTTTACACTAAAATCTGACAACATAGCGTTAATTGTTAGGTTTCATGAATTTTAATTATTTTTAAGTTGGCAGTAACAGAAACATAGAATTAAAAATCAAAACAATATTAACAAATTTGAAGTTAATAAATTCAATTTTCCAGTATGATATCAAGTACCCCCATAATGGATAAAATACACTTCGAATTAGGGGGTAATTAGTAATGAAAATTTTATGGTTCACTTCTTACATAATGCATTTCAGCCCAAGAGCCTTGGCCGAAAGATGTAAAATTATATCAACCGTACGAAGTTGAACAAATTTTACTGCCAGATAACGCCAATTGTCTAGCAGTGCAAGCTTTTTTACGTATGTGTAATTTAAGTTTTGAAATTGTATCGAAAGCAAATGCAGAATTTATGTCGCTTCTGAAAAGTACCATTTATTAAGTGTGGTGCTTTTGTTGTATCAGAATTGGAAACAATAGTACAATTTGTTAATACTAAAGGTATATCGTTAACTTCAGATTTAGAAAGTGAGCAAAAATCAGATATGCGTGCTTATATGTCATTAGTCCATAATGTACTTGAAAACGCTGAGGTGAGAATAATATAATTACCATAAGATAAATCATGTTTAATAGAAACTAGCTTTATTTATGTTGGTGCGATAAAGAAACATATAATGAAGTAACCAAACCACGTAATGGTTCTGTTTATCCTTGGCCCTTAAATCATTTACAAACATGGACAAAAAAATCTCAAGTTACCACACGTTTAAAAATTATGGGTTGGTATTATAAAACTATGGAGCAAGTGTATCAAGAAGTAGATAATTGTTGTCAAGCTCTTGTGGATCGTCTGGAGGGCAAGGACTTTTTCTTCGGAAAGAAGTAAGCATACAGTCCCAACCTTTCCCATACCTTATACCTCCTTTTAGATGTACAGAAATTGATGCTTTAATTTATGGTCATATTTATTCAATTTTTACGTTTTCCAAAAAAAGCAGTGCTACCACACGATTTTCACTAATTATAGGAAGGCATAAGAAGTTACTCAATCATGCAAGAACAGTACACAATTTTGTAATGCGTAATAACAATAAGTTCCCTTCTGTGAGTGTCCTTTCAAAATTCAACCCCAGTTTAAAAGTAATTGGCGATAATAAAATAAAACAGAAAGAAACTGATAGAAATATTAGGCCTGTTGCAAATGTAAGGTTTAAGTTTTTATAGAGTTGATAGTAATTCATAAAATTATTAGGTAAGAAAGGCCAAAACAAAGAAAGACACAAAATATAGTTGTTGTGTTGATGCAGTTTCAATCTCGACAGGAGAATCATCTGCTAGTTTATCAGATATTGATTCTACAGATTTATCTGATAGTCTTTGATTATTTTATATAAATTTTGGAATACAATTGTTTTAAATAAATATCTTTGTTTCAGCCCGACAGAATTAGATGCATTGATATTTGGTCACTTATTTACAATACTCACAACTCCATTACCAAATAGTCGTATTGCAAATATCGTACGAAATTATCCATCTTTAATTAATCTAGTTCAAAGAGTTGAAAAGTATTATTTTAAGCGTGATACAATGCGTTAAATAAACAGCTTTAGTTAAATGTACTTACATATATTTTTGTATTAATTATACAAGGTAAAGCTTCAGCAAAATGTAACTACATATAAAGCTTTATTTTTTAATTAGTACTTTATTTGTTAATATATAATAATGTTGAGGATCTAAAATAAAGATTAATTTTTGCAAATATGTTTCAATATCCATTTCACTTGAGAGAAGTAGTTTGAAAATCAAAGTTCCTAAAGGAAATCAGATTTCAAGGAGGTAAGTATCAAAGATTCCTAAAAACAGCAATTCCCATTGCATGTAAACAGGGTAACTTTTATTTTCTGTATGGGATTGTTGAAATCTTTAAAAATTGAGAAATAGCCAGTGGCAGTATTGTGACGTATCAGATGAAAATATCTTGATACTTTATCAAGATAATAGTTCTGTTCTGTTTTATTCAGTTAACAGACATACCTATTATATATACTAGTTTCATCATATGCATATCTATTATGAAAATAAATATTCTAAATTAAAATATGACGTATTGTGATGACAGCCCTTGGTTAAAAATGTGTGTACAGTCTGGTATTAAATACGAATTTAAAAGCAACTCCAACAAAGCAGCAAACTTGTAACTGGCAGAGTGCAGAACAAGGAGCGAACTCTGACTTCGAAACCAGCATTTTAGGTAAAATGAATGAACAGTATAATCAAGGCCAGTAATTGCATCCCCTGTCGTGCTGTGACGTCACAATTGCCGATCCATTTCGGTGCATCAATAATATTGCCACGTGCTTAATTTGAGTGTTTATAGCTTCGACGGGGTAGCGTTTAAGTGTAGAGCCCAAGTTTTTTTTTTTTGTAATAGACATAATGAAACCAAAGGTTTTACCAAACTATTTGTAGCGCATTTTCTCAAAAAAAGGCGCTATTGTATTGTATTCACTAATGCACTTTTCCGGTGATGTGGAGAAAAGAAATCAGTGGATACACGCAATTCATAGCAAACATTTTGTGCTTACAGAATTTTCAAAAATATGCATTGAACATTTTGCAGATAAATTTGTAATTCCCGAGGATCGGGCAGTTAGACAGGATGGTACCGTTTGATTTGTTTCACGAACATAGTTAAAATTAAGCGACGATGCATATCCAACGATATTTGAAAATCAAACCGATTGTATGACGGTTAGTTTGCAAAAATACGTACAAATCCTAACATTAAAGCCGAGGAAACTTTCAAAAGGAAGAAAGAAACTGACCAGTTGGCAAAAGAAAAGGATTCAATTAGAGTTTTAGTTTGTTTTAAAATATACTATACGGAGCTGCTTGTGCCAAATGGCATCTCAGATTTTCACGTAAAAATTGTTAGACTTTGTATGCCTTTTTAAAACATATATAGATTGTCGGTTTCAATTACAAATTATCGATCACTACTTATTAAGCAAGATTTAACTGTCCAATTATATTTTAAAAATTACGAAGTTATCAATGACGAACTGAAGAGTATTTTAGGACAGGATTTTATAAGTTTCTATAAGAATAAGAATATAAGATTTTGTCTATGAATGTGACTGAAATTTAATTTTTGTGCTTTTGTTTGATTTTTTAATAGTTGACATTCACAAATATGAGTTTATTTCAAATTGCATGTTGTGGTCGGTGTGGACTTATTTTATTCCTTTCCTACTGTGTTAATTTTTTTGGTTTATTTCATAATATGTGTACCTACCTAATAAAAAGCTTACATATTACAATAACTAATATTATATATTTAAGCTGTTGTCAATTATGGTAGAGCTGCTTGAGCACGCATTTAGTTTATAAAACTGCGTTTTCCCCACGCACAACTTTACTAGCATGGATCGGCAGCTGTGATGTCATGCGATGCAGTTCCTGGCTTCTACTAAAGGAGGCCTTGGTATAATGCTTTTCTACTCAAGCTGAGGGACAAATTTAACAGTTTAATGAAGCTATCAACAACTTGCATATTATTATAGTGAAATGTTATAATGCTCACTGTTACAAAGTTGATGCCCTTCTGGTTTGGTAACACCAACGCGGTAATTTACTTGCCTCTTTGCTCAATCGGGTTTATTTGATAAACGTAGGTGGACCGCAATGAAAAGTACTGGATTAACACTGTAACCTTACAATAAAACTTGGTAAAGCATTATAGGACTGGATGATATTAAAGAAATAGCTCAATCGTATATATAAATGGAAAGCCGTCGAGCTGTAACATGTAAAATCTATTTGTCAGATCAATGTCAGAGGTATTCAGAAACAAAAACGTCTTCAAGAAGTACGATTCTGTCATCAAAGATAGTCTTTTAATCTAGCACCTAAGAGTAACAATTTAGATTACGGTCCTATGTACAGTAACGAGCGTTATGTGGATACCGTTGTTGATCGGCGCCAGCGCATGAACTCGAGTCGTTCTGAAGAAATCGATATCGTGACTTTAGTAACTCTGGAGCGCTGAAGCAAGGATGATCCTCCTTCGACATAATTCACAGCGAAAGTTGCATAGTGCAAATCGAGATCTGCCCTTTCGATCTAAATAACCGGTTTAATGCAGGTAATGCTAGTAATTTATCTAAATAAATTAGAGTTTTGCCATCATCTAAGTTTAATTATTGACAATTAATTGCAAGATAAGTAGCTATTTATGTAAAACTACTCTAATCGGTTCTTACGTAAAGACTATGAAATCTACGTACTCACAATAAATGTTTAGGTATGGACAAACGATTCGTTTACCAGGTATTTTTAGATGGTTCGGTGGACGACAAATTATATACAAGGTTATGGTAGGACTTTAGGATTCACAACCGTCTATGTTCTGTCATGTATACCGTTCAGTTTCGAGCGATCTTCAGTAATGCCTCAGAAGTACAGGCGACGGCCTGTCTTTAAATGGATTATTACTAAGAGCAAGGTCGAATGGACTTAATGCCCTGTAACAACCCTTTCACCCTCAAGTCTGCGAGATACGGCGTATTTTATTAGGTAAAATATGCAGAGAACGGACTCCTGCGTGGCCTTGGCTAAATGTAAAACACATTCTTCCTCTCGCTCCCTGCCCTTTCTAAAAACATCTTTAAATTGGTAATACAAAATATTGACCTCACTTAAGATAAAGTATCCTATTTTTAATTTTGACCAAACCACACGTTTACAAAATTTCATCTACAGTATGTCCCCGGATCGACTTTAAAGAGAAAATTCTCTTATTTTGATTTCTCAAAAATTTCATTCTTGATGATTTGCCCTGCTTGTTTTCAAACCCCGAAACACAAATTACTTTCTATTTTACTCGTACGGTTCTCGAGATAATATCATTTTCTTGAAAAATTGGACTGTTTTTCCTAATTTTTAGAAGTAACTTTAGTAGGCGGATTTCATTGAAAACCCCACTGACAGAAATTGTCAAATGTGATAATTCTGTTGAACTGCAAATTAATTCATGCTAATTTGAATTGTATGCTATAATGTTGACTTTACAACAAAGAATTGATCTAATTCAATATTACGGAACTGGGGAAGAGTGCTACCGAGTTGTTATCAGAAAATTCAACCAAAAATACCCGGAGGTTGCCATTTCGAATGCCGGAGCAAAAACTTGGTAACTAAATTCCTTCAAACAGGCTCGGTTTTAAACCTAAAGAAGCCAAAGAAGTTGTTCGATGAAGAAGATGCTGCTACTGTTCTCCCCGTTCATTCCGCAACAGAAGTTCCAAGGTTGTCTTTAAGAAGGAGGGCACTACGAATTGGGATAGGTAAATCTCATTTACAAAGAATCTTCAAATAGAACAAAATTTTACCATTTAAGCCGCAATTTAGGCAAACTTTAGAGAACGGTGATGCAGCTAAACGTCTGGTTTTTTGTTTGGAAATGGGCAATAGAGTTTTGGATGATTCAAATTTTCATAAACGAATAATATTCTCCGATGAATCAACCTTTTCAACGAATGGAGTCGTTTCCTCCCAACATTGCCGTTACTGGAGTAGGACGAATCCAAACTTCCGAATTGCTAGTCGCAGACAATGTTTGAAAAAAGTTAATGTGTGGTGTGCGGTTTCGTACCATGGAACTATTGGCCCATATTTTTTTGATCAAAATTTAAACCGTTATTCATATTTGGAAATGTTGCAAAATTTTTTAACTGATAAACTGGATGAATTGCCATTGAACTACCAATTTGAAATGTTCTTCCAACACGATGGGTGCCCTGCTCATTATGCAGGTACTGTTCGCCAGTGGCTCAATACAGAGTTCCATGATAACTGGATAGGAACAGATGGTCCCATTTTATGGCTGATCTCACAATAATATACTTTTATCTGTGGGGTCGTTTAAAACAAATTGTGTACAGTGAGCCAGTAGACAATGATGAAGAGCAATTGAAAAATAGGATACGGAATGCTGTCCAGTCCCTATCAATCGAAGAAATAAGGCGCAGTTTCAATGAATTCAGAGCTCGCATTGAAATCTGTGCAGAAAAAGGAGGAGCATTATTCGAATAGAAAATTAATAGTTCAGTTTTTTGAGAATTTCATTTCATTTTACCATCAATTGTTAAATTTATTAATTAAAACTTGTGAGACCAATTTGATTTTTCCTTTGAAACAAATCAATTTACTTCAAAAAATTACGAAAAGCTCGAATTTTTCAGGAAAAATGATATTATCTCGAGAACCGTTTGAGTTAAATAGCAAGTAATTTGTGTTTCGGGGGTTTGAAAACAAGCAGGGCAAATCAGCAAGAATGAAATTTTCTGAGAAATCAAAAATAAGAGAATTTTCCCTCTTTTAAAGTCGATCCGGGGACACTGTATATACAGAGTCAGTCAGAAAACATGTCCACCCATAATTTTCTCGAGATCTGTTAATGATAGCGAATTGCGGTAAAGAGCGTTGGATTTAGCAGGATTTTTTATGGAGATTTAATATTCTATCAAAATTATTTCACTAAAACTCTGAGTACAGGGGCACTTCAAAAATTTGGCCATTTTTTTACTTCTGCACAATATTGAGTGATATATCATTTGAAACGTTTTTAAAAGTCCTATTAAATCCCACAAGTTCGGTGAAAAATTTCCGGTGGTTCAAGAGTTATAGAAGAAATTTAAAAAGCAAGCTTCGACGTTCTTTTTTTTTCTCGCGCTAATGTGATAAAATATTACCGAACTCTTTGGTATAATTAAATCCTCTAGGTTAAGGAAATCCTACAGATTTTAAATTTTTACTAGATATTTGCTCTTCTGCAAATATCGAAGTACAAAGAGCTAAAAAATGGGTTCTTGTTTTATACGCTAAAATATGTATTTACAGCTCTTGTCATATTATAATAGATTCCGATTAATAACAAATGACTTTATTGATTGAAACATCGATGAGAATAAGTTCGAACATGGATGACCGTAAAAACTGTTTAATAAATGTAAAACAAAGTGTAAATTATTGCATTCTTAGGTCTGAACATATCAAGAATATTAAACATACCAAGTGTGCCGCGAATACGACTAGATAGTGTATAATTTTTTGTTGTCAGGATTGTAGTCTTATCTAAATAATTTTTGCAAATAATGTTTTCCCTGAAGCTTTAAAATAAGGCCAAATTATATTGTTAGATAAGATATTATTTGATATAAATAACTATAAGAACAATTTATTACTAATACAATTTATTATAAATTACTTATTCATAAAAGATGTTGAATCAAACCACCATTCTCGTTTCAACAAAGTTTCAAACGTTTCATCGACGATCTATTCGTGGCATTTCTAGGCATCTGTGGAGTGAGTGATCTGCATGATACTTCAATCTTTTTAGTTAGTTCCTCTTAATTTTGTAGCATTGGAGGCTTATCGTACATAAGGTATTTTAAATAACCTCACAGAGAGTTATCTAACACGGTTAAGTCTGGTGACCGCGGTGGCCAACGTATGGGTCCGTGGGTGCCAACCCATGTCTCAAATCGTTCATTCAAGTAACGTGACACAGCATTGGCTGTATGGGCTGGTGCACCATCGTGTTGAAAAATTACTTGGTGTCGAGCATTGATGGAAAGAGCATCATCTAGGAACTCTTCGAATCTATTATTTAAAAACTCTAGGTAGTCTCTGGTCTAGGTTGTATTCATAAAAGAATAATCCTTGCAATCTCCTGTTAATTACACCACACCATACGTTGATAGAAAACCATCGCTGGTTATTTACAGGACGTTTGAGATGTGGATTTTCATCAGCTCAGTAATGTAGATTGTGGTAATTGGTTATGCCATCTTGATAAAATTTGGCTCATCTGTCCAATATATTTTTCCCAAAAAATATGGATCGTTCTCAGTCAAGTTTATTATTATTTGACAAAAATTGAGTCTTATTTCAGTATCGCGCTCGTACAAGCAATGTACGTTTCTATATGAATATGCATGCATCTTCTTACCTTTAAGAATTCTTTGAATAGAAGAGCAGGATATGGGAGCGCTTTCCTTAATTTTTTGAATGCAGGTATTTGGATTCGTGGCTACCGAAGCTAATGTAACGATAGTATTCACCTCATTTATCACTCTTCTGTTGATTTTTGATTTTTTCTTTGTTTGCTCGAAGCAACAATGTTGACGCAAATTAGTCTCCATACGCGAAAAAAATTTTCTAGACGGGTGGTTTCGATCAGGAAATCTTAAGTATACGCCTTCGCAGCAGCTTTCGCATTTTTCTCACACTGAATATAAATTTCAAACATATCAATCTTCTCAATATTGCTATAAACGACCATTTTTGTTGCTGTAACCTTACATGTACTTAACAAGCAACAATTATTAGTTTAACAATTCTACAGTGACAAGTAAATTGTTTTGCAAATTTAGTCTGCCAGATCCATGGCTCGCTAAGTCATTTTCATATTTTACTAACTAAGAATAGGACTATGCACATCACATCTTTTTTTATTCTTATTAAATAAACTGAATAGCTTATCTGTTAATCTGTATAGACGTAATTTTTATTTTGTTGTCGCGCCATTCGATTTAATAATTTTTAAACAGTAATCTGCCAAAATTAGAAAAAAAACTAAGAAAGCGCTATGGCGTAACATTTTAAGGTATGAATATTTTTTCAAACTGTAAACGGTTATGAATAGAGTTTACAAAGACGCTTTCAACAATGAATGATTTAGTATGTGTTGCCATTTGAAAAAATTGAGTTAATTTAGTTCAATTTATTAAAAAATCAAATGTTTCCTATTTGTGCTTCGATATTTTGCATAAGAGCAGATATCTAGTAAAATTTTAAAATCTGTAGGATTTCCTTAACCTAGAGGATTTAATTATACCAAAGAGTTCGATAATATTTTATCACATTAGCACGAGAAAGAAAAAGAACGCCTAAGCTTGCTTTTTTCAAATTTCTTCTATAACTCTTGAACCACTGGAAATTTTCGTTTCAAATGATATATCACTCAATATTGTGCAGAAGTAAAAAAAAATGGCCAAAATTTTGAAGTGCCTCTGTACTCAGAGTTTTAGTGAAATAGTTTTGCTAGAATATTAAATCTCAATAAAAAATTCTGTTAAATCCAACGCTCTTTGCCGCAACTCGCTATCATTAACAGACCTCAAGAAAACTAGGGGTGGACATGTTCTGTGAATGACTCTGTATTTTCAGCCGTTCCGAGATTAGCGTAAAATAGACACAGCTGTCACAAACATAAATTTGTTTTTTGCCTTTTTCAGCTCTAGAGCAAAACAAATGAACCCATGTTTCACACAAGCAACACTGAACCATATCTTCAACCATTTTTTCATTACAAATGAAACAGTACCATTATTCCAAATTTATCCTTTATTTACACACACACACACGCACGCGCGCGCGCCCGCCCACACACACCACCCACACACACACACACGCACGCACGCACGCACGCACGCACGCACGCACGCACGCACACACACACACACACACACACACACACACACACTCACACTCACACTCACTCACACTCACACTCACACTCACACTCACACTCACACTCACACACACACACACACTCACACTCACACTCACACTCACACTCACACTCACACTCACACTCACACTCACACTCACACTCACACACTCACACTCACACTTACTGTCACACTCACACTCACAGTCACACTCTCACGCACACATCTCACTCACACTCACACTCACACTCATACTCTCACTCACACTCAAACTCATACTCACACTCACAGTCACATGGGCGTAGCCAGCTAAGGGCAGGGAGGGGCAACTGCCCCCCCCCTGGAAGAGCAAAAATAAATTAAATAATTTTTAAATTTTAATAAACAAAAAATTAAATCTAAAATATACATATTTTTCTGTTCTGCATATTTTTTTGTTATCTGTTATTAGTTTAATTTAAGTATAATTAAAATCTCAAAGCTTTGTTTTCATTTGCCTTTTCTTTTTATCTTAAAATTTTACATTTTGAACGACCATGGACCATGGTTTGCCCCCCCCCGTTATAAATCCTGGCTACGCCCTTGCACAGTCACACTCACTTTCACAATCACATTCACACTCACACACACACACACACACATTCACACTCACTCACAGTCACACTCACACTCACTCGCACTCGCACATGGACTCACACTCATACACCTCAAACACACACACACACACACACTGTGAGCCTTGAAAATCGCTTTTTTTACTTTTTCTTACTTTATTCAACTTAGCTTATTAGCTTACAGCCCCTCTTTGTAAGGGGTGGATGTGAGCTCAACTGCTTTTTGAGCTGGTTTGGATTTCTTTTGTTGAGTCGATATTTTTGGCAATGGCTTTAAAATTTCGGACGAAAATGTTTTCCTTATTTAGATGTCTGCGAACTATTAGTGTGTTCTTTTTTTGAATGCTGAGACGTTTCTCCCACTTTATTTTTGTCACCTTCCGGTTCTATCTATAAAATTATCTTTTCATGTGTAACTTCTTGTTCTTGAGCATTTAGGACGTCTGCAGCTACGAAGTCGTAACCTTTGAACACATACCTGCTCATAGGCCGTATTCCTGCACCCCTAAAAGATCCCACAACATTTGAAATATTTGCTGCTTTTGCGTAAGCTTAACATAATAATTCTGAGACTTCATACTGTGTAGTGACAGAGGAAGGATGCATTATAAGCCAGGTCTTGTGAAGGTTAGTTTTTTTTCTCGTTTTCTTCGCTAATAAAAACTTCAGTAATTAGCACCGCTGTTTAAAAAATCTGTAAACGTTCCGTATTTAGTAACAAAAACCGATATTGATAAGATATTTGAATTAAGTATTATAAATAATCACACCGTAAAGCGTAACGAATGAAAAATAATATTAAAGTTTGGATATTCAAAATGAAATTACTCATGATAAGCAAACTTAAAGAGTTAAAGATTACATCGTTAACTGTGTAGCAATGCAAATTTAAGAACAAAAAGTGATTTATCTTGACTTGACTGACAATAATGTTACTATTACCCAAATTAATTGCTTGCCTTACTTTGATTCTCCTGGCAATAATTAAAACATTAGAATTTATTTGCAAATCTGATATTTAATTACTCGCAAACCTCAAATCTGATCAAAAGAATTGGCCGTCTAGTGGTAGGTACGTTGTGCTATTTGATTGAAATAGGCTGGGCGAGGTTAGGTGTTGCATCATGTGGGCAGGTAAACAATGAAACTACTCAAATTAAAATTAACGAGCTTTGCTCAATGGTGGTTCAGCCCGTTAATATACAATAATAAATAAAATAACAAAAAAAAGCAATGGAAGGGTTCAACATATAACAAAACACCATTAAATCCGGTTAAAGTGCGTACAAAATTATAACATTAAGAGACAATGAATAAAAAGCAGTTTAGTTACTCATAAACACACAATAAAAAAAAACATGTAGTCACACTCACAATTGTGTCATATATAATCAGAATAAAAATCGTAATACCAAACATGTGGCCCTTTAAAACCAATCATGCCGGTCTTTAAGTAAATAAGCACATAAAACAATAAGGCAAATTACGATACATATAAAATGCAACAGTAAAATTGCACGGGTGATAATAAGGTAAAGGCAAGGACAAAAGAAAACAGACAAGGAATTTACACTTATACAATCTTTTAGTGACTACTAAAGCACAAAATACATCCGTAAAATTACAATAAATTACATGTAAAGGGAATCGCAGGCAAACAGTTCTACTTAAACAAACTGACAAAAAAACTCATTAAAAACAAAGCCTTACAAGGGTAAGTTGTAAATAGATTATAACATTGTGACCGATATATAGGTTTCAGTGCGTTAGTAAAATATAGCGCCCTTTTCACAGGTAACCCATTCATCTATACAACAATAAAAATAAAATTCGAGGTGTTTGATGGTTATCTGGACCCGGGAGTATGTATACACTAGGCAATTGTCTATTACAATTAAAAACCAAGCGTTCGCCAGGTCGACCTCTACACAAATATAAATATAAACAACAATGCTAATTCACTCAAATACCAGAGTGAGGGATCCCTACACTGTCTTTTATTTTAGCAAATTTACGCTTAACGAGCGCGCGTGCGAATGACATACCTTTGCAAGGCAATGTTTGATTTTTAATACGTTACATACGCTTGTAAAATTATTTGCTGTCAGCCTAAATTTATATAAAAATAGATACTTACACTACTATATATATATATATATATATATATATATATATATATATATATATATATATATATCCTTTAATTGATTACAGACACAAATCGTTAACCTACGCGGTCTAACTTCAAAAAGAGTGACTGTTATTTATAAATTAATATTTGAAAAACACATTAAAACTAACACTCGAAAGAAAAGATAAATTAGCGTTGGCTAATTCAAAAGAAAATGTACACGCAAGAAATATTTTAAAGACAAACTGTTTACAATGAAGGTATTTAATTAACCAAATCGATCTGGCTCGATCCACGCTCTAACTGTACCTCACTTTTCCTCCGATTTCAAACCATTTTTCAAAAGTAATAAAAAAAACAAAGTTATTATGTTGGAACAGTTTCATATTAATTATTGAACGACATCTTAATTTTAAAAATATGCATTGTCCGTAACAAGCGTTACATGTAGGTCTCAAGTTTCAACTTACCAAACTAAGACGTCTTTGATTGCAGTGTATACCGACGCAATTAATGATCAAACTAGTGACATTTTTACATCAAGAGTGTGCGCCTAAGAATTTCCAATAATTCGTTACGCTCCTTCAGTAAAGCAGTTTTAAGCCTACACCTGCTAGTTAAACCTCAACATGTGTTTTTCAACCCTTAGCCAAATGTCAGTTACATACATTCACACATTTCTTACATAAAATAAATTATTCCGAAAACATTAGCAAATTACGACGTATTATCAAGATATTAAACCTCCACTAATTATCTTTTCTATCGCGGTAACAATGGCGATTTGACAATCGTTTATTCAATAAAATTTTTGCGGGCCGCTACCTACAATTATAAATACAATTTTTTTTTATATTGCACAATTAAAGTTTGACGAATCATAATTTATTTTGTATTAGAATACATGTGTTGAATGGAAAATTACACTCAAAACCTTTTATATTAATATTAGTTACAGATAAGTACTCCAAATTATTCAAAGATACAATTTTAAATGTAATAAAGATCATTAAGAGAGTCGCAAGTGAATCAAATAATTAATAACTAAGACCGTTCCTGTAAATTAATTGAGTTACTTCTTAGAATTGCATTTCTAAATAACATTTGTGAGTGGAAAGTTTATATAAATGAAACATGTGAATCGCAAATATACTAAAATATAATTTTGCCACCTGCGACTACCGCTCAAGAATAAATTCGATTCTGTAATTATAGAGAAAACAAAGTTCATTAAATCACGTCCGAAATTAAAACTTAAACTTATGGATGTAATAATGTCTGTAATGTTGACCAAATAACTTTGAGATAACAATGGAATGTATTAATCTATCTGAATTGTATAAAATTTGATATATTTTAAATAATACAAATGCAAGATATGGGCAGGACAGTAAATGACTCCTGAAATTTTGTGATTATGATATGATAAAAGTGTGACTAATTATTAATTAACCCGTTATATAGGATATATGTTTTTTTTTAGGTAAAAGTGGAAAATTTTATATCAATCGCACCGTTATTTAATAACCAGTAATTTGTGATTATTGAAATAAGCATTGAATCTATAATTAATATAGTTTTAAGAAAAATAACTTTCGACGCGTCCGCCTGACCATAAGTTACATAGGAAAATTACTCAGGCCCCCGCCGCCAACGTCTTTTATGTTATATAGGCAGGTAGCGCGGCCGCCTCTTTATCTTTTTCGTTCTCACTGCATATTTGCATAGTTGAAGCTGCGTAAATTCTAAGAGTATGAGGTAAAGAGTAGTTTAAATTATTGCATTGAATTTAACTTAATAGATACTCGCTCTATAACTAGTTCTGAGAGCATTCCTCTTTTTTCAAAACTTAGAGTAAAATTTTCATTGCTACTGATAACCGTTTTACGTTTATGTAAATTTTAACCGCTGCTGTTGAATTAGATCTAAAAAGCTCGTGTCTTTGAACAACAATCATTTATTTATCATCACCCATTGGTGAAGGGTTTTTGTTTGTCAAAGGGACCTTAGACCTTTGTCTGTTCCTATCCGCCGTCCGTCCGAATTAACTCTGTTTTAGGATATTACCCTAAATTTTTCCTCCACTGACAGACCTGGACCAACCATTTGGAAACCGTACAAATTTAGGAATGGACCCAAGACCGCCTGGATATTAGCTTATAATTGGGTGGCCCCCGAATCCGTATAACCTGCTTCAACCCCTGTAACGAAGAAACCATCATCCGCATACCACCCAGGAGTTGACACTGAAATAAAATAAATAGCGTAAATTATAACTAAACTCAATAAATTTATTTCCAAACGAGTTTAATTTTTGTATTGGTGCTCGTTGAGGGTAGGCTTCACTTGCCACCACCTAAAACCCCTTACAGTCTTCGCAGCTTGTTGGTAGTAAACTTCCATCGGCGCAAAAAAAACAACGTCAAGAGGCTGCAGGCGGTGGGTAGTGTGGCCTGGAAGTTGCAATATTATTACACTATTTGACTTTATCAACTCAATTGCTTCATAATTTTTTGAATGAGTTGTATGATCATCAAGAAGCAACAACACTTTGTTTTTGAGAGTAGGTATGACGTAGTCAATGAAGTGCTGCAAAAATCCTGCAAACAGTTCAGACGTAATATAGCCACTTTCAGATGTCCTAATTATACTTCAAGGCAGTGTCCCCTTTTTTAATCCTTGTGCATTCTGACCGTTTTGAAAATTATCATTGGTGGAACGAACAAGCCAGCAGCACTTCTGCAATATAAAATAGTTGTGTTTGTCCCTCGCTCACCACTCTGCACAGTTGAGAATCCTGATTCATCGCAATTAAAAATTTTAGTTTCACCCAACTTCTTTTCAACGATATGTTCATACAGGTCGAAACTATTTTTTTTCTGTTAAAGTCCTTAACTCTGGCCATTGACGTGGCTTCTAGTTTTCGAAACATTAGGATTTCTTTTTATAAATCCGTAATACCGCCGGTCATTTTATTTCCACGATTAAGGCTGTGCCATATTTGATTTTTCTCTGCAAGCTGATATGTCAATTCTCGAGCCTTGTTAATCCAAACGTAGGCTCCTGCATTGTAATTATGTTTTTTTTTAAATCAGCTAGCCTTAAGTCCTTCATCGAAAAATATTGGAGCACCTTTAATTCGTTTAGCATCGTTAGGTTTTTTTATCTAGCTTCAAACGGTGCATGCGAAAAGTTGGCTTTGGAATGTTGTATCTACAACATTAATTAAATCCTAGTTTTTGTGTTTGAAAAGCAGCCTACATATCCCGCTCTGTCAGTGTGTAATATTCTCTTCTCTTATTGTTTTCTTCTCTTTGCTCCATCTAAAAACAAAATATCTTTCACAGTTGTGTAGGTACAGTTGCCTTCATCGTACCGGTACGGTATAGGGAACGTGAGAGAGGTACGATGTAGGAAACTGACATCCATTTTTCTAACCTACAATTTTTACTCTAAACTTTACAGACAAACCACAATTTCAAACTGGAAAAACAATGTTGTGTTTAACGAAATATAATGGATTTTATTGCCTTAATAGCAAAATAATACAATACTTACATTTTAGATCGAAAAACATTAGCGGTCACGGTTTACAAGAGAATGCAAAGGTACTATGTAGGAGCCGGTACGATGATGGCAACTCTCCCCTATATGAAAATGTAAACTTTTTACCATTATTACACATATTAAAATACTTATCTTTTTTGGGTTTTTAACTGTGATATTAATAGCAGCCTTTGTTTATGTTTCCAATTTTTCAAATTAAAACGTATTTTAATATAAATAGTTAAATTATATTTATATGTTATAAGTTTTTGTTATGAACGAATAAGTTCAAATTATATTTAGAATTTACATAAGTTCTACATACACAAAGGCAAAATTTACATCGATTAGGGCTTGTACTTCGATAGCGCAGTTGGTAGTGTGGTAGTCTAGCAAAGTACAGGTCGTAGGTTCGAATCCTACTCGAGGTAAACTTTTTATTTATATATTTAATAAAATTAATAATAATTTTTGATTATATTTATATGTAATTATGTTAATGTTGAAAACTATGCTTAATTTTGGTTTTACTGCTTTATTGGTTTATTTACTTGTTTATTTATAACAAGTATGAATTGTCTTTTTAAATACTACTAATTAGTTATTCAATGATAATACACGGATGTAGAATATAGAGTATATCTTAGTGAGCACAATTTATTTTTCTTCGATACCCAGAGGAAATTGTAGGGGGGGGGGGGACATGCTTGGGTTTGCCATAACTTATGGGAGCCTGTCTATACACACATTAGAAAATATTCTATTAGAATTTCTATCAAAATTAACCATTTTGATTGGAAAACTACACGGTGTCCCCTAGTGAGAAAGGTCTGCAGCTCTCATAATTATTCTAATATGAGAAAAGTTTTTCGTAAGCTAGAAAAGTCACGAATTGTGAAATTCTTTTAGAATTATGTGACATTTTGACAAAAGTCATAATGTTAACCTTACATTTCATCAGTTGAAACGGAAGAATAAAATGTATGTTGTTAATAGTGCACAGCGGTTACTCTGTAAGTATAACAAATCGCAATGTAGTTGAATATTTTTATGATGAATTTTGTAGAATCCGAAATCTTTGCTGCTGTTTTTTGTCATCATAGAAGCGTAGAGGTTAGAATTGCGGTTCTACCATTACTGATTACCATACTTAATATGAGTAGTGCTCAATACATGTATTGCGGTCAACGACGTCCTTTAATCGTATACATAATGTACTTTCATTTGGTCCGGATAGGTCCATGTTGCGAATGAACTCATCTATGCGGCGTATGCTGATCTTCAAATTCCCAAATTCCAGAATTACGACCTTGGCATATAATTATTACTGTAGCGTCCCCCAGGTACCCTATCTTGAAAATCGTAATTTGAACTTATTTGCAATAATGCAAATTCAAGAACAAAACAATCGCCAAGTGATTTATCTTAACTTGACTGACAATAATGTTACTATTACTCAAATCAATTGCCTGCTTTACTTTGACTTTCCTGGCAGCAATTAAAACATTAGAATTTATTTACAAGTTTGATATTTAATTACTCGCAACTCAAATTTGATTAAACGAAGTGGCCGTTTAGCGGTAGGTACGTTGTGCTATCTAAATTAGATAGGCTGGATGAGGTACGTGTTGCATCATGAGGGGCAGGTAAAAAAAATGAAACTACTCAAATCAACGAGCGTTGCACAACAGTGGTTCAGCCCGTTAATCTACCATTGTGGGAAAGAACCAGAAATAAAACCTACTTTATTCATAAATAGGTAATTAATAAATTAATTAATAAATCAAATAACAGAAAAAAAAACAATGAAAGGGTTAAATATATAACAAAACGCCATTAAATCAGGTTCAAGTGCGTACAAAATTATATTATTAAGAGAAAATGAATGAAAAGCAGTTTAGTTACACAGAAACACAATAATAAAAAAAGCACGTGTAGTCACGTGTACAATTGGGTCATAAATAATCAAAATAAAAATCTTAACACCAAACATGTGGCCCTTTAAAAACCAACCATGCCGGTTTTTAACTAAATAAGCACAAAATAATAAATCAAATTACGGTACATATAAAATATATCAACAGTAAAATTTCACAGGTGAAGGCAAGGACAAAAGAACATAGACAAGGAATTTGCTCGTACTCAATTGTTTAGTGACCACTAAAGCACAAAATACATAAATCAAATTACAATAAAGCAGATACAAAGAGAAATCAGCTCGCAGACAAATAATTCCACTTAAATAAACTGACAAAAAAAACTGATGAAAACAAAGCCTTACAAGGGTAAGTTATAAATAGATCACTAACATCGTGACCGATGTATAAGTGCGTTAGAAAAATACGGTGCTGCTCTCTCAGGTTACACATTTACCTATACAACAAATAAAAACAATAGAAATAAAAATTCGAGGTGTTTAATGGTCTCGCTTGGGAGTGTGTACCTACTGGCAGTTGTCTTTTACAATTAGTAATCAGCGGTATCATATAACGATGCACCAGCCACCTCTACACAATTATAAATATAATAAACCACCAACAATGCTAATTCGCACAAATACCAGAGTGAGAGGGTCCTGTACTGTCTTTTTATTTTAGCAGATTTCATTTTAATGAGTCCGAGTACGAATAAGATACCTTTGCAAGACAATGTTTGGTATTTAATATGTTATCTAGGCTGGTAAAAATGATTTTCTGCGAACTACACTAGAATAAATATTCTCTTAATTGATCACAGACACAAATCGTTAACCTACGCGATTTAATTTCAAAAAATGAGACTTATTTATAGATTAATATTTGAAACACACATTACAACTAACACTCGAAAGGAAAGACAAACTAGTGTTGGCTAATTCAAAAGGAAATGTGCACGCACGAAATATTTTAAAGATAAACTGTTTACATTTAAGGTATTTAATTAATCTAAAAATCGATCTGGCTCGATTGACACGCTAACTGTAACTGCCCCCCCCCCCTTCGATTTCAAAGCTAACTATCTCTACTCCCGAAAAACCACCCCCATTTTTCAAAAGCAATAAAAAAAACAAGAAACATTAATTTCCGTTTGAACAGTTTCATATTGATATTGCGCGACATCTTAATTTTAAAAATATGCATTCGTTCGTTACAAACCCTACATTTCTCTTTGGAGTTTCCAAGTAACAAAGATATCTTTTTATCGCGATCTGTACCGCCACAATTAATCATTAGATCTATGATATTTTTACATCAAGAGCGCGCATAAGAAATTCCAATGATTCGTTACGCCCCTTCAGTAAAGCACTTTTACGCGTGCACCTGCAACTCACCATCCAACATGTGTTTTACAACCCTAGACAAATACAAATAATCCGAAATTCCTTACCTAAAAATATATAAATAAAATATTTTGAAAACATAAGCAAATTATGACGTATTATCAAGATATTAAACGTCCACTAATTATCTTTTCTATCGTGGTAACTATGGCGATTTGACAAACGTTTATTACAATAATAAAATTTTCGCGGTCCGCTACCTACATTACTTATTCTCTGAAGATAATCCTAAACTTGAATTCAGGGTTGTCACTTATTTTTATTCTAGGAAAACGCATACAATAACCTTGACAAATAATCATTATATATTACACGCTCAGGACACAAACCACTTTGCGCTTCGACCTGGATCTGGTTCGATTCTTAGCTAAGACTATAAAACTACGTATAGTTTCTTTCTAGGCTAAGACAATGACTTTTAAGAAACCGATGAACTTCAGTTTCTCGTCTGGGTCAACAAACTTTATATTTGTTTCTTGGCTAGCTCGCTGAGATTGTAGATCCATGTAGTTTATATTTGTTTTTAGTCTAAGGAAATGCCTTTGAAGATGTAAATACAATGTGTGTGTTCATTTTAGACTTAGGCTAAGTCAATGAACTCTATATCTGGTTGATTTCTGAACTATATTACCGCGGTTTGATTTTTGGTTAGGCCAATGAACTGGGTTTGTTTCCTGGTTAAGGTAACAGCCGTGAAGAGGTCAATGAACTATGCATACTGTTAGGTAAATGAGTTTGTTTCTAGACTCAGTCGATGATCTTGCGTCCGATTTATCTTGGCTATGTCAATAAACTGTAGGTTAGTTACCAGTTTAAAACACTGACCTTGAAAAAGGCGTGCCGATTTTTAAATTTTACTAATTAGTTCATATATTTTTCTAATAATGATTTATTAATCAAGCTTAATTAATCTGCGTAAAAGTGCATTTATAAACGTTCACAATCTTGAAAACTAATTTTTTAAATGCGCCGCTAATAAATTTGCATAAAATAACATTAGCAAATTTCCAAGACGGTGAAAATAAATCCTTTCAGTAAGTCCCGAGCAAGAAATAAATTTCAACAAATAATTCTCATATCTTTGTACCAATAATTTATTTTAATCGTCTCTCTTTAATCTCAGCGCAATCTCCTTTGATGAATTTGCATAAAAGAACATTAGTATGGTTTCAGTATATTTCCCCAACAAACCATAGTAAGAAATAAATTTCACCAAATAAATCATAATTAACCATATCTCTTTATTCCAGCCTAATCTATGAATATATTAAGATTACAACTCGATTTGTATCAAGCAATTAGATGGCGCCGCGGAAACAATAATATTAGGAGGAGTCATTATGAAGCAATTTATACCAACGGTGATTTTTTTTGTAAAAATAAAGTATAGCAAAATATGGACTGCATAACTAATTTTAAATTACACAGCTTTCACTACACCGTTGATTGAACCCCATGCATAGTTTTTCCTGTGAATGCTCTAGATAATTACGGAACACACACAGATAAGCAATCAAAAAATTCATCAAATCTATTGATAAGTTTGCGAGGAGGTGTTGATATAGGTTTAATAATAAATTAATCATGGAAAGTGAAGCAATTAATTTGTTTATAGCAAAGCACATATCGAATTACGGGGAAAATGTAAATTTCTCAGCTAATACATTAGAACACATTTTGTCTGAAAATTTCTCGGCTCCGCAAGAATGGTAAGCATATAGATGCATTTTTATGGTTTAAGGCTAAGTACTAATTTTTAGCGAAGGCCGATTGCTCTTTATTTACATAAGGACGATCATCCCTTTTCTAAATCGTTTTGTTCAATATTCAATGACGCAGAAGCAAAAACATTCTTGGAAGATGCTTATGACGTAATTGGATGGGACATTACCTTGGACAAATATGAAGCTGAACTGCAAGCTGTTGTGAATAAATGCTTAAAATTGCGCCTTGCAAATTTTTGTATTACGGATAAGAATGCTTGTTTAATAATACTTCACCCTTTAGATAAAGAAACTGTCGATGTGTATCGCACATTTTTGGATGGTAATGTTAAAAACATTGAAATCGTACAGGCTTTACATCAAGGTAAAGATGCTTTTACTCAACGAATATTAAAGTTAAGAAGAGAAAATGCTCAAAATCAATCCAGAAATGTGTTAATAGAAGAACCAGATGCTCCACGAGTAGGTGCCATTTTCAATGAGAAAACCAATAATCTAGACATAGAATTAAAAAAGTACTCATCAGAAGTCAAAAATATACCAGAAATAAAAACTGAACTTACATCTGATTTACTACCGCAAGATAAAGACGTTGTTAGTGGAAAAACGTCAAATTTTAAAAAAGAAAATGCCGCAACGGAAACGGATGCAATTGATTTTTTTCTTGCAAAGCTTGTATCACGATATGGAGAAAACATTAACTTCTCACAAGATACTTTAGAAGAAGTTCTATTACTAAACTTTTCAGCTCCTGCAGTAATGGTGAGTGGAGTTGCGTAATTGCAAACTTGAAATAAAACATTAAATTTCAGCGAAAGCCTATTGCACTTTATTTACATAATGAACATGATACTTTTTCTGAAGTGTTTTGTTCAATATTTATTGATGAAAAAGTAAAATTATACTTAGCAGAAGTGTATGACATGATTGCATGGGACATGTCTTTGGATGAATGGCAACATGCATTGCTAGCTGTTGTGAATGAATGTTTAAAGAATCGCCAAGTAAATATTTGTATTACTCATAAGCAAGCCAGTTTATTTATACTTCATCCTGTAAGTGTGGATAGAGTGGATGTTTATCGTCCATTTGTAAGTTCAAATGTTAGCACGGCTGAAATTATATCTAGTTTAAAGCAAAGCAAATCAATCTTTAGTGAAAAAATAGCAAATTTAGGAAAAGAAAATTCTTCCATAGTGTCTAAAAATGTGTCAGTAGAGAAACTAGGCGCCTCATCTGTGGCTGAAGTTTCAAATTCCGAAAAATGTTCGTTATTTGGGTGAGTGGTCTTAAATAGAAAATATTGCATACTTGTTTGAGATTTTTAATTAATGATATTAACATACGCATAACACACAATATAAACACACTTTATCAAGATTATTATTTACTAAAATACCAGTTGATTTAAAATACCTAGATGCCTCACGTTTGAAACAAACTTTAAGTTGGTATTATGCGACAAACAAAAATGCAACATCAAATCAAGGGGTATATTAATTTTTGAATCACATGGTATGTTATACATACAGGATGTCTTAAAAGTATGGAACATCCCACACATCTCGACAAATATCCATTTTATAGAAATTTTTTTTCAATAAAAGTTTAAAACAAAGGCGCAGCAGAAACTATTACAATTTTTATCCTCGTCTGATTGATATTTGTTCACATTACACCAATGTAAAATACCCTTACATGAGAAAAACTGTTTATAGGTGTATTTCAGCAATGCTAATTAATCTAGCCACCCATGACCTTTTTTATGTCTAAAGTTGTTGAAACAATTAAAGGTGTCTTAGTTTATTTTTTTTTCTCTCTTTCACCGCGTAAAACTTAGATGAGTAAAGTTAAAAAAACGCAATTAAATATTCAACAATTTATTTTATCCGCAAACGTCACAAAGGGACACTTTTATGACTAAATGTCACAGGTGAAAGCTTTACTTCTCGGACATGGAGTAAAAGTTTCACTTTTGTGCCTAAAGCCTGTCCGGTAGAACTGAACGGGTATCGGATTAACAAGGAGGATTGTCAATATATGGTTCTATTGTGCTTGAAACCGCCTTAATGCTTTGCTGTCTCGTACTTATTGTACGTGACAAAGAAAGATGGATATATTATGAATAATGCCTCTATTTCTGCCGAACAAAAGCGTTTGCAACTTTCACACATAATGACAAGGCAATAAGAATCAGATGCAGGTAGAATAGAAATTCAATAGGTATAATAAAATGCCAGTGGTTCTCAACACTGCTTTAACATTACGTTTAAAATTTATGGAAGAATGCAAGTTTTTATAATAAACATTTATAAAAGCCATTCATAATAATGAATATTCGATTAAGTATAGGTATTTCAATTTACATTTAGAAAGTTCATTGTATACCTAAGTATGGTAATGACGTTTTAGTGTACTCAATTACAAAAGAATCCAAATAAATATGCAATACTGTAACAATAAGTAATTAATAATAGATTATTATACCATTTAGTAGGTACATATAGGTATAAATAAAACAACTGCAATATCTATATTATCATTATTCTTTGACACTGAAGAAAGTGATGACGATGATCTTTTCCAAGATTTGGATGACTCAGGAAGTGATGAATCTGAAGCCGAATGACAATTATAATTTTTACATTTAATTATAAAAGTATATCTTTGTAATTTAATTAATATTTACTAACTATAATAAAAATGTATTTGTTATTGTTGTTATAAGTATAAGTGAAAGGTGTCAATTGAAATTACTTATAGGTAATTAGTAATCGATTATTATTTTTATTATACAAAAGTTGCATTTCTTCACAAATTATATAATGTTAAAGCAGTGTTGAGAACCACTGGCATTTTATTATACCTATTGAATTTCTATTCTACCTGCATCTGATTCTTATTGCCTTGTCATTATGTGTGAAAGTTGCAAACGCTTTTGTTCGGCAGAAATAGAGGCATTATTCATAATATATCCATCTTTCTTTGTCACGTACAATAAGTACGAGACAGCAAAGCATTAAGGCGGTTTCAAGCACAATAGAACCATATATTGACAATCCTCCTTGTTAATCCGATACCCGTTCAGTTCTACCGGACAGGCTATAGGCAATTTTACTTATACCAATTTGCTTATTTAATGTGCGTTGTTATGATTTCATTAATTGCAAAACGTCCTGATTATTTTATTCTTTTACTTGCTAATTAGCTTTGCTTTTTCCTTTCGATCTTTACCAATTATTTCTAATTTATCTGATTACGTTTGCGGATAAAATAGTATATGTTATTCGGAGTAAAAGTGAGTTTATGTGGCTCAGCTGAATAATGATTTACCTCACTTCGTTCGGCAAAATTAACATTCATAACATAACATAATATACTATTAATTATTAGTAGTAATTTAGACATATGCGTATAACAACTTATCGATTATTTACACCGCCACTGGTAAGTCGTTTTAAACCATTTCACTTGATGATCGTTTCCGAACGCAATGATTTGTACTGCGCGACCCGAATTATCTGGTTCCGCGAGCTGTATATAGGATATTCTATACTTTGAGACACCTTATATATTCATGTAATAATAATTTGTAGGCAAGCAAACGAACACTCCTGTATTAAAATTGCCTATTTTTCCAATTCTTTACAGACTAAATTGTCTGTGTTAACGCATTTACCTCCTAACAAAGTTTTACCATAACTAAATATACCTATTTTTTTTAGGGCAAAAGAATTTCAGCAAATGATGTGTGATTTGTTAGGAGATAGGGAATATGATTCCTTTGAATACAACGAACACGAATATCTTAAAAATAAAATTGGATACTCTAAATTTGGTCAACCAGTCCAAGAAACTGGATATGATGATATGCAAAAAAAAGAAATAGAGAAAACTTACCTTAAGATTGTTGAGCAAAACAGTGAGTACCAGTAATTGGATTTTAGAAATCAATAAATAAAAGTATGAAAATGTAAACCTTCACGATTATCATTGAGATTCTTAGCTTTTGGACACAAAATCATGTGTTGTTACCAACTTTTTACAAATGTAAACGTTTCAATAACAATAGTTACCTTCTTCAGTAGATGATAATAATTGTTGAAAATCATTTGATATGTCAAATGAAGTTTTAAAACACAAATGTAAGCCTGCTGCAGTAGTAGAAAACGTATATGAAAAAGCCAACTACGGAATATAATTACATTTAAGTAAAAAACTTTAATGGGTTAATAGTATATTACATACCGAGGGGGAAAGTGTTCCTCATTCCTGTCGAGAGAAGTATAGTTCACCGCGAGGTGAAGCCTCAAGGTGAACTAGTTCTCGAGATAGGGGAGTGGCACTTTTGCCGAGGTTTGTATACGATTTGATTCACAATTGAAGAACAGGTAACATTATATAGTTCAAATCAAAAAATTTTGCAACACATCCAACACGGCTTCTCGTTTAATATTGAAGGTCGTGACAATGCGACTTTTAATTTTTACTTTAATGAAAAGCCATAAATGTTATGCTTACTATTTTTCTATTGGTTTTGTCGTTACTTATTATTAATAATTCACTTATTGAATATGCTTATTAAAGAAAACGTGTTGTTTGTTTCCACCTATTGGTTGCGTTCACTCACCATCTAGGCACGTTAGAAAAAATGGTTACATACTCTTGACCCTTTATTAAAATTGGCAAGTTGCTAATTTGACATTGATAGTTTAAATCGATAGTAGGTCCCCCACAGGTTGGAAAGTGGTCTATTCATCTCATTACTGTCTCCTTTTTTGTTATTACTGACCGCTTAAACTAAACGCGTAGAATCATTTACTTTCCAACCTTTAAAGGGTTAGAAGAGGGGTATGTTACAAACTTATTGTGAATAAATATTATTAATCGCCTTGTAAATAATACATCAGAACGGACGAAGGCTAACCATGAAAAAATAAATTTAACAAAATTTAGTCAAATTATACCTAACGTAAGTCCAAAGTTGTGAAAAACATTAAAACTTTATAGCGGTAAAGGTACTCACAACTAAACACATCACACCAATTAAATATCTAGTTACATAGTAACTGTATATGTTAAACTAATGCAATGCTGTGATTACTTAATATACTTAATGGAAAAAGCATTTACTTCCAGGTCTATGGAGAAACAGCGAAAAACCTAGACATACCAACAGTTAAACTTAGGACATACCATTTTGTCTTTTTCTAATTACCAAATGCCAAAACCTTTTTAATCTGATATTTACTTCTTACCTGTTTAAGTTATTAGCTTCTCGATGTAAACGAGCATAATAGCACGTTTGCCTCGGAAGAATTAACTTATTATCAAATTGAATGGTATGGTATAAATTAATTAAAGCATGGTCAGTCACAGCACACTTCTCTGGTTGGTTCGGTCTACATCTCATACGTTCTTTATGTCTAGTGTCAGACCTACGTTTTGTGGTTCCAATTTATATTTTTACACAGCAACAACATAACTTATACACTACAGAAGCTAATAATGAATTTAAAGCGTGTTTAGGTGATTTTTAATTTCTTTTTACTTTTCTTCTAGTTTTAGAAATAATTCTAATTGCATTGTTAATTAATATTTTTTCAATTTTATCCGTAACGCTAATTATGAAAGGAAGAAAATCTCTACCAATATTATGTGATAATTGTTCATTAGGAATACGTCTAACATGTATAATTATATTATTAATTTCTTTATTGGAATGATCACACTCATATTTTAAAAATTCTAATTTTATGACATAGATGATTTAATAATTTATGAAGGTATCTTTGTGTGTGTGTGTGTGTGTGTGTGTGTGCGTACATGTATGTGTGCGCGCGTGCGTGTGTGTGGTTACGTGCAGGTTCTGTGCGGGTGCGGGTGTGGCGTGGGCGTGTGCGGGTGCGGGTGTGGGTGGCGACGTGCTTTCGCGTGCGCGTGCGTGCGCGTGTGCGCGTGCGCGTGTGTGTGTGTGTGTGCCTCCCACGTGGGCGTGTAGAAAAGTGAAAATCCAAGATGGTGGCGCAAGTGTCTCCTTCTACTTATTTGGCATTTTGTAATTGAAAAAGACAAAACGGAATGTCTTAATTTTAATTTTAACTGTTAGTACGTCTAGTACTTTGCTGTTTTCGTTGACCTCGAAGTAGGTGCTTGTAACAGGAGCTCTAGAAAAATCAAAATTTCGCGCTAAATTATACGAGATTAGATATTTATATATTATTTTTCTGGATAAAAAACGGTTATTGTTTATTTGAATTTGAATGTAATTAATATTAAGATGAAAAGCTAGAGTTTATTTTAATAAGTTATCTATATTCAATGTGAAAATATTTAAAATACGCGGTATTGCGAGTGCATTAATGTGTTGGGAAGGAATAATAATGATACTCAGTTTTTAAGTCAGTCGCAAACAGTGAGTGATCACAGTCATGATAAGTAATCTAACATAAAGGATCGAATAAAAAATAAGCGATCAGAATTCGCAGTCTAAGCGACATTGTATAGTCACACTGCTCTATGAAGTGTTAAATTACAAATAAGAATTAATTAACGGTGATAAGGAAGAAATAGAAAATTACCTTCTATATTAAAATAATAAATAGTGCAAAAATTGGCAATTTGAGTGTAATAGAAAGGTTGCGTAATAGTTTACAATACCGTTTTAAGTGTTCATTAAAAGTGCTCCAAGTTGGATGGTTTAATAGCGAGTTATAAATGTAGAATAAGACAATCGACCCAATTGATAGATCGGTATATAAAGTGTAATAACTAAAAAAACATTGATAAAGAAAGTATGGCTTTCCGTAGTGCGCTTGCAGTTTGTTGCGCCGCCGTTTGTGATTAAATTTGAACAATTATGTAAAAACTGTATGGTGGGAACATATCGAACAATTATTTACTATAATCATTAATTGATGAAAGAAAATTAGTAGCGTATTTAGCTACACAACAGTATCAGGAAAGATAAAGGACAACAATAGAGAAGCGGTCCCAAGGTGCCAGCAGGTGACATCATCGGAAGAGCAGGCTCTAACCTTTCTGAGGCCCCTTATCAGCGGACAAAGAAACGCCAGCATTACAACATCAGTTGCAGCGAAAATAAGTAAGAACCTTTTTTGTTTGTGTTAATAAATAAAACTTTTTTGTGTTTAATTTCTCGAAACTTTACATTTTGATTTACGTTTGATTCTGATAAAGATTTTATTTGTTATATGTTAGTTTTAAGGTTATTGGAGATTTAGGTTTGATTCTATAAATGTTTGTAAACATATTGATGCATTTTCGTTCATAATTAGAATTTAATTGAATGAGTATAATGTTTGATTTACTTTTATTGCTAAAGATTATTAACATTGAGAACTTATACAAATATTGAATATATAATTCAGAAAGAAGTCAACTCAATGGTAATCCAGATAAATAAATAAATCGAAATGAATATAATTTTGGGCAATGACAACAGAAATCGTTTCTTTATCTTAATTTGAGTTAGCCGGTGCGACCTATTAAGAAAGGAGTTAGTAAACATAAAGCTTAAAATTCATTTAAGCAAACCGAAATTAAGTAGCAAGCAAAGTAAAAATTAACTAGTAAATGATATCTTCATAAATTGAACCCATTCAGTTTTAATAAAACGTAATAAAAAATAATCATTTCAGGTATTAAATTTTCTTTAATAATGTTGATATTATAAAAAGGTTTAAAAGAACTCAAATCTTATTCTTTGGAGCGGGTTAAACAGGCATGCTTTACCAATTAAGTACGTTAAGTTATCATAAAATTGCATTACTTTAACATATACAGTTAAAATTAAGATAAGACTAAACATAAACATTATGTTTTCATTGTATAACAACGATTACACTCCTTAAATATTAATGAAATTTACAGTTCTTTGTTGGACATGATTTTCAATTAGATCTCTAATTGGTAGTTGTCAATAGTTTTACCACTTTAACATTAAAGTTTTTCACAACTTTAGACTCGCATTATAGTTTGATTAAACTTTGTGAAGTTTGTTTTTTAATTGTGACATTTTCCATTGTTCGCCTTCATCAGTTAAGGGGTGTCCTGATTTGTCATTTTCAAGGCGGTTTAATCACATTTTTACCTATTAAAGAACTAGTTAATCTTTACTAAAGTAAAATTATATTCTGTAGTTGGCTTTTTCATATCCTAACTATTGGCGTTGGCATTAATATTTTCAGATTTCATATATTTATTTGGCATCTTAAATAACTTAAAAAATATATATTTTATTTATTATAATCATTATATTACGTCTTATTCAAATCCGTACATCGGTTTGGGAAGTGTGGATGATCTTTCAAATATCTTTTGTTAGCAGACGCCTACATTCTATACGGACTTCCATAAAAATTGCAGCACCTAGAATTTGCTGAACGATTTTGTTCAAATTTTCGTCAACGATGGCTTTTATTAGAACAAACAAACGATTAAAATTTGAATAAAATCGAGCTAGTAGTTTTTTTTTGTTTTTTCCTTTGCAGTTAATAACAATAAATTTGAAGAAATAAACCAATCAGTGTGTAATTAACTGTCAACATCAACATTTTTCCCAATTGACTGATTTTGAACGTGGCCATATTATTGGCATGAGAGATAAATTGCTCGTCGTGTAAATCGAAATGTTACAACGGTATTGAGATGTTGGTCCAAATGGTCCGAGGAAGGGGTGCAACAACGTCGCCCTGGATCTGGACGTCCCCGCGGGACTACAGATCGCGAAGAACGTGGCTTAAGACTTTTGGCCTTTTGGCCACAAGAGACAGATTTTCTACAACTCGATCGATTGCAAATGATTGGATGAGAGGTGTAGGACCCAGAATGTCAATGTCATCTGTTTATCGCCGGATAAGGTCTTATGGGCTGCGTTGATATCGTCCATTTTTATGACTTGCCTCTTACACCACTTCACCGTTTACGCAGGTTAGAATGGAGCAACGAAAGAGCGAATTGGGCGCAAGAATGGCGTCGAATTGTGTTTAGTGACGAGTCTCGATTTTGTTTGTGGGCCCACGATGGCCGTAGGAGGGTCAGACGGATGCGTGGAGAACGTAAAAATACAACATTTTTTGTGGAACGCAACACAGCCCTCACACAAGGAGTGATGATATGGGGTGCACATGTTACGGTAGCAGATCACCCTTGGTCTTCATTGATGGCAACTTAAACGCCGCTAGTTATATTGCCAATGTGATAGAACCCGTTGCGCTTCCATATCTTCAGGGGCTGAAAAATTTTGATGTTCAGTGCGGTTAGCATAACTTTAAATGTGATTGCAGTACTAAATAGTTTTTAAAAATGTTTTGTGCTACATCCCTCGTAAATGATATCGTATTAATGATACTGTGCTGTAATAAACATCAAAAAGATCTATAGTAATTTATTTAAAGTTCATTGTATTGGGGTGAATAAAAGTGTTACCATTAATTAATATTGGAAGAGCCACTAATCAAAGGGCGCCAATTTGTTTAGAATCAAAATATTACAGATAGTACACAAATAAACCATAGTACTCCACAACAAATTTTAAAAGCAAACAAAATCTTGCTTCCTTTCGTAGCATTCTAACAGATGGATTAGTAAAAGTACTCCTAGACCGGTGCTATGTTAAAAGGAAGCCTCAAAAGAAGTGCACGCGATATTCATAACTCTTGATTTTAACTATTAATTATTAATAATTGTAATAAATGCACTATGTCAAGTTTAACGCAAAAAAACAGTGCTTAATGTTTTTATTTAAATCATAAAAGCCTAATTGTAAGTCCTGCTCAATCCCAACGATACAAATAAAAAAAAAATGTTTCTGTTTACTTAAATTTCCTGAATCGTTAACTGATTTTTCCATAGCGAGTTGGGTGGAACTCAGATAAAATTACATTTACTATCGAGATAATGCACTTACAAGTTCCAATAACACCAATATATTACAACTGAAATAATCCCAAACAAATCGGTTTAAATACAAAATTGATACCTGAAGTTGTGCGTAGAATTCTTACTTAAATTCTTAATATAAGCTTCATCGAATCTTGCAAGATCAAAATAAACTGGCAAATTGATGCAACTTAACTTTATAATCATGTAACTTAATTCTAATCGCACATTGTTATAACATTATACATTTAGTATCTAACACTTGGCAATCTAAGGCGAAAATACAAATACAAAAAAAAAACAAACGGAGGATTAAAAACGTTTCTGTAAATAGAGTATCCTTACCGGTGGATACGTTAACTCATCTGAAAGACGTTCACTCAAATTACAAAATAAGCGTGTTCCATCCGTTTGAAAGTAAATAAATTCGCACAATAAAATAAAATAATTTCAGCTAAAAAAATGCCAGGAAATTCTAATAATTATACGTTTCAGTATACATTTCGCAAACTAACACGCTATACTAAATCTTAATCTTGTCTTAGTCTTGTTGTCTTTTATTTACTGAATAACATAGTTTTATTCATACAAACTCAACTACTTAATTACCCATGAATCTACTTTATGTATACAGTACGCTAGAAAATGTTATATACACGCAACGGTTGTTTTATTTTAAACAGCTGGGAGTGCACTGTTTACTAAACTATAGAACACTTTCACACACAGAACCTCCCTAACCGTAAATAATTCCACGACATAGGGAAGCACTAACAATAAACACTTAGGTAGAAACAAAGACGTTATGAAAACTAACCCAACACAAGCACAAAAAATTTTCCCTGAGCAATTGAACACTAAACGTAAACCCACATGCTTAACGGTATCTTCAGTGAGCCGCCGGATAACTTAACTTTGTCATATCTAAGTATCCACCAATAAAATCCTCAAAATAAAATTGCAAATTCAACAAGCTACATAGAACTTTACTCACGAACGCCACGTGCAATTTGAAAATGAAAATGAACTAGAATCCCAATACCAACGCGATACCTTTTTTTGTATTGTACAGGGCTTGCGGAAAAAAAAGTTTTACTAAAACGGCCAATACAAAAACCTAGAAAATATTTTCATGTTTCTGAAATGGCCGCTAGAGGGCGTAACTGCAATCTTGAATCTAAAAAAGTGATGTTTTTGTGAATTCTGCTATATTAACCTAATAAAAAAATAACTGATCTTTGAAGTCGAGGATAATCTGAACTTTTTTTGTTTGGCACTTTTTGACGTATCTATAAAAATAAAGTGGTGGGGGGTATTCAAAGTTTTCCTTAAATCACCCCCCGTATCTTCGAAACGACTAATCCGATTTTAACAAACTTGGGCGCGTTGAAAAGAGATTTTCTTGGGCTACAAATGTTTAAATAATTGAAGTTTTGTTAGTTTTACATGTCGTCGATAGAGGGATGTGGCCCTAAAAAGGACCGATTTAAAGAAGGAAGGTTTTTAATGTCCCCGTAAATGCTCGAAATGCTGACCATCACTCTGTGCATTGCTGAGGTAGACAAAACTGCAGCTTCAATTTCGGCTCTGAATAGGTTACCTAGAAATTGCGATTTTAAATGTTTGTAAATTTATTCACCAGAATAAAATCACGCTTTTTGAAATTACTACGGGCAAGTAAGCAATGCTAAAAGTTATACAAAAGGCCTATTTTTTGTTTGTTTAAATGCATATTCACTATGGATGTGTACGAAAAATACAATTAATGGAAGCAGGCAATGAAAACAGACAAATTGTCAATACTTTCGCTTTACTTTGAGCAATTTTTGTGCTTTCAAAATGCGTTTTACGAATAATGAAGCTGTTGATATGCTTGCGGTTTATTTTGAATGTCTTCAGAATGCCGCAGTAGCTAAAAGAGTTTACGCGGCTCGATATCCAAATCGGCGTCCTTGCGATGTAAGAGTTTTTCCCCGATTAGTGGCGTGCTTACGAGCCAATGGTAGTTTTCGGCCTACGTTTCAACGGCAAAGAATTGGAAGAACACAAGAAAATATTAACCGTGTATTAGTCTATATTGAAGGAAATCCTCATGTTAGCACAAGAGCATTATCCACTGAGTTGGGCATATCACGGACAACGGATCAAAATATTTTGAAGGACCATAGGTAAGTTCTAATGGCCATCAAAATATATAGGTATTCGTTTAAACTTTTTTTAATTACTTTAAGAATTCACCCATATCATGTAGTTTTGCATCAGGCCTTGAAAGAGGACGATTTTAATCGAAGGTTAGACTATTGCCATTGGATGTTAGGCATGATACGAAAAAATAGAGAATTTTTATTTCAAATGCTTTGGACAGATGAAGCCACCTTCAGTAGTGACGGGAGAGTCAATCTGCACAATATGCATTATTAGTCTGCAGAAAATCCCCATTGGTTGCGTAAAGTTCAGCGCCAAGGACAATGGAGTTTAAATGTATGGTGTGGCATACTGGAAAGCAGAATTATTGGGCCATATTTTTTCGAGAAACCTCTAAATGGCAGTGTATTTCTTGACTTTTTGGCCAATCAATTACCGTTGTTGTTGGAAGATGTGTCTCTGGAAACAAGGAAAAAAATGTTTTTGCAGTTGGATGGTTGCCTAGCACATTTTGCTATTAATGTGCGAGAGCATATTAATGCAGTATTTCAACAGCGGTGGATTGGAAGAGGAAGTCTGTTTCCATGGCCTCCGCGATCGCCAGACTTAACTTGCCTCGATTTTTATTTATAGCGGCGCTTAAAGGACATCGTGTTTCGGACTCAACCTACTACTAGAGAAGATATGAAAAACCGGATTCGTAACGCAATACGTAACATACCGAGAGCCGAAATTGAAGCTAGTCATGAGAGGCTTCAGCAATGCATAGAGCGTGATGGTCAGCATTTCGAGCATTTACGGGGGCATTAAAAACCTTCCTCCTTTAAACCGGCCCTTTTTAGGGCCACAACTTACATAATAAATAACAAAAATAATATTCGCGAAAAAACAATGTTCTTTTATACCCGATATACACAAATATTAATATCCGATAAAATTTTATTCCAAACTTATCCATACGTGATACTCAAGAGTCTATCTTTCTTTTTCTATAATCGTTTAATATATTCTTTTACTGTCTGCACTTACCCTAACTTATTTTTTTATTTTATTTTCTTTGTTCTTTTAAAAAATAAGACACAAGGAGAAACTAAGTTAGCCGAATATGTAGCAAATGCATAATAGGTGGCCTATTCTATGAATATATCAAAATGGTTACCATCTTTCCCCATTTGTCCGTTTGTATATAATATAGAAAACCAATGCTATTACTTCGCTAATGTTACTGAGGATTTGATAGCAGTAGATGCTTTAAACTAGTTTTCTATTTAAAATACTTGGCTTTTTGTTTTTTTTAATGGTGTATTTTAGTATTTATGTTTACACAATTCTAAACGTTTGGATAAGACTTACAGTTATCGTCCTCAGTAGTAATAAAATCTTTTATTTTACCAGAATGGTCAGTTATGTATTGAATCACTACCGTATGTTTCTGTGTTTCATTGTCTACTATTTCGTTGCTTCGTCGGTTTACCAATGCGTTAATTCGCATCTTGCAACGCTTACTTGAAAGTAGGTTAAATATTTACCTGTGTGAGTGGGTTTTCTATAAATTTGTTTTTATCCCTTGTGATTAGTACAACTAAAAACTGCAGTTGTCTTTCGGACTCTACCTTCATGGTAAAACTCTCTAATTTCCCCTTGACGTATATGGCTAGATCACGTAGATATCAACTACCCACCGTAGCAACACCTGTGGTATTTTTCGAAACTATGTGACCTCATCTCGATCTTTTCCATCAATATGTTACTTATGATTGGGGAAAATAGTAAATCTACTACCATTTCAAACTCTTATAGGTAGAAGTAATGTTTGGTTATTCAAATTGTGCGTAACTTCCTCATAGTGTTAACTTTAAGCGTAATCCAGCTTGCTAGCGTCTTGCCATATTCCAACAGTTTTCTGGTTATTCAGGGCTTCGTTGGTGTGTACGGTTATAAATAAGCTGATATTGAAATTGAGTAGGATGTCATTAGAAATAGATCATGTTTTCTATTCTATCCAAATAGGGTGTCATATTTTTGACAGCTTACGTTATTCTTTTCAGTGGAATTATTATATTCATATTATATTCTTGCTTCCTTGTAACAGGGGGAATTCCTAAAAACACTTGTTAACTTCAATAATCTCATAATATTGATCGTAGACACAATTCACTAATTGTCCGTTTTTGTTGGATTTGTCGCTTAATAACCTTGTATCGTTTTCAATTAACAAAATGTATGGTTATTGCCTTTTATAGTTCGATGATCCATTGAGGCATTTAAATCACTAGTTTCCGAAGTACATTCTGCAGAGCAGAGACAGTTCTAAAGGCTTTCACTTTCACCAAAACTAACAGTGTATAGATACTGACGCCGAATATTTTGATAAACTATAAAACGATAATGTAATAATTGTATTATTTTCTATATTCCTACTGATGCGGAGAGCAACTGTATACGTCCAGCCAAAAGTCGAATTCGAAACGGGTTGACCTAGCCTTGTTGGTACTTTAATAGGTAATCACTGAGCCAAGCATGTTTTGATTTTTTTGAAGTATAGATTTAAGAAAGTGAAAATCAAACTTATGAATTTTGGCAAAAGACTTAGTGTTCACTTCTTATGTAAATATGAGGGGACTTCGTTAAGAAAAAACACACAGTTTCGTTCGATATAACCATTTGAGAAACGGTTTCGGGAAGTGCTGTAATCTACAAAAAGTAATGAAAATACTATTCAAGTATTTAAGGTAAACGTTTCTTTGGGAATGAAAATCGCACTGACATCCTTGAAATTATCAAATTTTATGTTTCGTTGTTTTTTATATCATGCCTCAGTGTAATTATATTTTTAGATAAATTTGCAAAATGGGAAAATCAAGTCATCATTTCGTTTATTTACAATTGCTTAGAGCCATTAGAAGAAGATAAAATTGAAAGGAAGAAAAAATACCAAGATTACGATGCGGCTTCAGACATTACGCCTATACCAGTATACATAATTAAAAAATGTTATGGTAGTAAAAATCCTTGCAGAATATTCATTGATTCGCATGACAGAGTTTACCAATCATGGGAAGATTACATAAAAAATAACAAACTGCATCAGTGCACAATGGTTTTACCTAAAGATGGTCGATATGATTGTGATGCGAGAGGTAACGTCATATTGGAAACACATTTTTCCCCTGCATGTAGTATGGGTGAAAAAGTTTTACGAACAGCGGATACAGCGTCAACTCTTGCTGGTGTAAGCTCCGCCTTAATTTTTGGAGCATCTTTGATACCTGCCGTAGCAGTTGCTCCAATTGCTTTAACAGCTGCTGCAGGTGCGGGTGTTACTGCGGGAGCCTATTCGGTTGCTCGTAGCATAATGAACATTTATGATAAAGCTGTTCATGAGGAGGTAAGTGCATTTGGTCTTCCATTGTTTACTAACAACATAATTCAATTAGGATTTAAGCTTCCTAAATTCCGAAGCTAGAGGAGCTTACTTAAACATTCTAGCTGGAAGCTTAGGATTCGTTGGAGCAGGAGCGACAGGAGCTCTTACTTACTGCGCGTCTAACGGCATCAAAATTGGTCAGGTAAGATTGTTTTCGTAATACGAGTAATAGTAGCGTATTATTGTATAGGGAACTAGGTTAGTGGTGGATAGTATTAGCTTAGCTAATATTGGTATTTCCGCTACCAGTTTAGGAAATAGTACGTATCAAGTTCTTAATGATTGGATTAATGAAGATAGAAGACCCTCACTGTTAACAATTGTACAATTAAGTTCATCAGTTTTATTCTTTGGAAATGCAGTGTACAATTTTCGAACTGCTGGGACCATAATAGAAGAGGCACAGACAAACCGTCTACGTAATTATTCTGATTCTTTACGAAGTAATAGACATAGGTAAAATTTTCATTGTATATTTTTAACAAATTAAGTAGTAATTACCTACTTTTCAGAAAAATGCTAAATAAAATGACTAAAGAAACGATTAGACAACATGGAGGGGATACTTCATCTGGAAGAGCAGAGGTGATATCAACATTGAAAAACATACAGAACAAAGATGAAACATTTGCGATTTTAACCCGAAACAATAAATTATTTAATAAGCATGGCATTAAGTTTTCTTCCGACGGCGGACAAATAAAGCTAAATGGAATATCTGTTGATCTCTCTGAATTTGGAACAATGTCGAAAACTCTAAGGACCGAAATACTTATTGATATACCAGCAAAACCAATATTAACTTCCACTGAAGTTGCAAAGCACACTAAAACAACTCTAAATATATTTCAAGACATCTCAGCGCGTTTGAGTACGAGGGACATGCTAACATACAAAGAATTTTTAATGTCAAACAACGGTATACAAATTGTAGCTACATTATTGAACAACTTTTCAGCAAGGACACAAAAACAGTTAATGAGCATTACAATGGACCTTTTAAAATGTCTAAATTCACAAAACGTTAAGTTTGATCAATATTTTGGAGATCTGGGTACCAACAAATTTGTTATCATTTTACAGACCATAATAGGATACTTTAAGTACGAGTTAAATAAGACAGAAGGAATATATCGCGAGGCAAAGAAAAAAGATCAACAGAAGCCGAACTTTAATGAATATAAATTTAATGAAAGTTGGGGTTTTAGAGGAACTTTGCCTGATGATGCCAAGCGAGCAATGGTATGGTTTGAGAAAGCAGTAGATACGTTTATGAGAAGAAGTAGATATGATAAACATTTATTGGAAGAATTATACTTGTACTTTATGAACGAATTGTCTACTAATATACTGGAATGGATAGATAGTGAAGAAAAAAACAAAAATCGAACAAAAAACACAAAAATTCGAGAATTTTATTTAAAATGCAATATTTGCAAAGGTTATTTCCATACCTTAACTATAACGGTCGAAAATAAAAAAAAATTATAAATACGTACTTTGATTAAAAACAAATAATATACAGTTTGTTTTATTCATAATAGCGCGCATGCATCCAGGCTACCGCACGCGCATGTGTGCGTGCATGTGTGCGCGTGTGCATACGTGCGTGTGTGTGTGTGTGTGTGTGTGTGTGTGTGTGTGTGCGTGCGTGTGGGTGTGTTTTCCATATTTAAATTCTTGTAAAGATGTACTTTTAAAGAAGCTTTCGCTTTCCACGTGTTTTCATAATCTTATTTTATGGATACATCCGTTGTATGTTATGATTGCACTTTTTCCTTTGTTAAAACTGCATGTTTGGTATATACCATAATACAATTCTTTAAATACGAGTAAAATAAAATAGAAGTTATTTATCGCGAATCATAGAAAAAAGAGCTAATTATAATAAATATAAATTTAATGAAAGTTGTTATGATTGCATTTTTTACACTTTGTCATAGCTGCATGTTTAGTATACAGTGTGTTCGTAAAGTAGCGGATAAATTCAATTAAAATTCGAATGGGAGTTTAGGAAAAAAACACTCGGAGACGTCGATCTAAACTTGTGCTTAGTTTTTTTGATAGGCGACAGCAACGTTATCGTAAGTTTATCTAGTAACTACTTTACCGTTATTTTGTGAAATATGAGGAAATTAAGCGAACGTGAAAGAGTTGAGGCGAAAGTTCGAGAATTTGGATATAAGAAAATCTGGTCGAAAGTGCAAGATAATTGTAACACTACCGTTATGAACAGGGCTAATAATATTAGTGTGGCGCGATTTACTGTGCATAAAGCGTTGAAAAAAGAGAATTTCCATCCCTACTCTATATGGTTACTTCACGAGCTGTCGGAAGATCATTTTGATCGGCGAAATGAATTTTGTGAACAAATGCAACAATTATGTTATGGTAACGACTTTCCGACGAAGCAACATTTGCTTTAAACGGCCATGTGAACAGACAAAATTGTCCTTATTGGGCAACCGAAATTCCTCATTGGTTCATGGAATATCACGCCTAAAACCCTTACAAATTGAACGTTTGGTGCGGCATAGTTGACAGAAGAGTTATAGGTCCTTACTGCTTCGACTGCTTACTGCTTACTCTGACCGGTGTGAGATATTTAGACTTTATTCAAGATGATCTTATCCCCGCTCTAATAACGTTGGATTTAGACGAGTCCGATATGCACCAACAACATGAAACGTCGCCTCACTATGCTTATTTACCTGTTCGCGCTTGTTTGGATGAAGTTTTTCCAAATCGTTGGATAGATAGAAAAGGGACAATTGAGTGCCCAGCCAGATTGCCAGATTTAAATCCTCTAGAAGTCTAGATTACTTCTCCAATCCTAACTTATAAATAAAATACATACATAATTATTCTTCATTTTGTCACAGTATTTAAATACCTTCGCTCCCGCTACCCGTTCATAACAGTTTGAATCCAAATTCCTGAAAATAAAGTAATCACACAATAGCACGCATTATCATCTCTACACGGGCTTTGCTAATATATCATTTCTCATTCAAATTTAATTCTTTCAACTCATAATCTCTTTATGCTATGTTTAATCACCCTTTTTGCATAACATTAATCGCTTTATTCAGAATTCCAGTGGTTTAAGAACTTACACTTACAACTGACCAATTTACTAGTCAGTTAGCATTTCGTACTAACATACATCCATTTCATTTCAAAATCACCCACCCAGTCTTTGAAAACGTATATTTTTCTTTACCAGTTTTATGAGGGGAGCGATAATAGACGAAAATTGGGTTATAAAATGGCGGTATAGGATGACATCCCAATTATTCTACGTAACTGTAGCTGGAACGGAAATCTTTAAAGTACCTTCATCTTTCTGGGGGTCCGATAAACCTGTAGCATTCACAACATAACCTAGGCGTTAGAATTAACTCTAGTTTACCCTTTTACGTATTATATCTGTCTATATTATTTTCTTGTTTTATAACTGTGGCTAGTATTAACTGAGTTGATCAGCCTATTTCTACAGGTGTTGTTTCTTGTAACGCGGCGTTTCGGTTGCGCACTCTCCTTACGTCATAATATTTAGCCCTGAGAAAGACTGTTATCACACTTCAATCGAATGCATCTTAATCTGCTTATTTCCTCAGCGCTTGTCTCGGAATCGAATTAGGAATCATCCACTTATAAGTCTGACAATTTGACCACTGAGTAACCCAATATGTATTTATGAGAACTTATATGTATATATATATATATATATATATATATATATATATATATATATATATATATATACATATATATATATATATATAGGTTCCATAGTTAATGGTACATAGAACCATGGTAGAATCCTGACCTAAAATTATGACGATTTACCAAATATGACCTTAATAAAATGTTATAGGGCGTTAAAGTTGAAAATTATTAAAATGTTAATGGCTCTAAACTTTTTAATACCTTGCATTTTTGTACTAAATTTAGTGGAAAATTTTCAACCGTAGAACACTATATTTAATCGCTTTTTGAGACGTAACATAATGATAAATTCACTCCTAAATATTACGCCACTGTGAAATATCAATTTCAACCATAAATTAATATTTTCCAATGCCTTGTACGTAAATATGTACTTTTATTAAGAACCCCTAAAGTGGATAATAATCGAGATATTAACATTAAAGAGGTAAAAACACTGTAATTTTAACTTTTTGGCCTATTTATAGTACATTTGATAGTAGGCCAGGATTGCTCTGTTTACAATCCATCATTTTGACATTAAAATTGTGCACTTTTATTCGGGATCGAGAATAATAAAATAAAACATGGTTTAGTTTTTACCACCAAATGTACTGTGGATAGGCAGAAAAATAAGTTATAATTACTATGTTTTTACCTCTTTAATGGTTAATATCTCGTTAATTATTCACTTTGTGGGTTCTTAACAAGAGTACATATTTTACGTAAAAGGCATTGGAAAATATGAATTTATAGTTGAAATTGATTTTACAAACATTTAGGAGGTGAATTTATCATTTATGTTGTACACTCAAAAAGCGATATATATTGTTCTACGGTTTGTACTAGATCCGTAAACTTTCCACTAAATTTAGTGCAAAAATATAGGTATTAAAAAGTTACAGCCATTAACATTTCAATAATTTTCAAGTTTAATACTGTAACTATATATATATATATATATATATATATATATATATATATATATATATATATATATATATATATATATATATATATTCTAATTGACACATTGTTTTTACACCTCAAAATTATATTATACATCATTCAACAAAATTTACTTTTAAGATTTTTAGTCCTGATGAAGCCTGTAATCACAGACGAAAATTTGACAAAAATCAATAAAAAATTTTTCTAAGCCGATACCAATAAACTTATTATATATATATATATATATATATATATATATATATATATATATATATATATATATATATATATTCCCATAATCGACTACCCATTTTATTTTATTAATAAACTCCCTACGAGATAACTAAATAAGTTCTTCTCTGTGGGATTATCTGCTGTAGTCTTTGGGATTTAAGTTAATTATTAAACAGGTAGGCGCCTGCCACAAATAAGTTATAAATTAATAATTTCATGTCATTTTACTACGAGAAGTTTGTTAGTTTGCATCAATAATTATTTAATTTTTTTGCTTTGAGACATTATTTCAACATCCGTTTGAACTTTCATGGATTACTCAGTCCAACAACATGTGTTTTGTGTAGAAACTTACATAAGAAGCAATTCGATAGAAGAAGTTAGGCGTGCATTCCGGCGTCAGTTTAATAACAACAATAGGAGTCACGCGCCAAATCGTAAAACTGTTAAGTTATGGGTTCGTCATTGGCGTGAAAATGGTTCTGTACAAAATTTGAAGAAGCCTGGACGTCGAAGAACAGTTCGTACACCAGAAAATATTGAAAGACTTAGAATTGCGTTTACGAGAAGTCCTAAAAGGTCTGCTAATCGACAAACCCTTATCCTAGGAATATCAAAGGGAAGCTTGGATTGAATTCTTCAAAGGGATTTAAAATTTCATCCCTATGCATACCAAATGGCACAGCAGCTTAGCAATCAAGATAAAGAAGCAAGGTTAGCATTTTGTCAAGAATTTTTGGATTTACATCAAGGAGCAATTCACAGTCTCCTAATGAGCGACGAAGCAAATTTTTATTTGAACGGCATGGTTAATAAACAGAATTTTAGATACTGGTCAAATGAAAATCCTCGTGAAATCTTTACACAGAACCTCCATAATCCAAAAGTTGTTGTATGGTGTGGAGTAGGATCTTTTGGTATTATTGGTCCATATTTTTTTGAGGATGAAAATAACCGCGCTGTAACAGTATCATCCGAGCGCCACGTAAACATGCTAGAGACATTCCTCATTCCAGAATTAAATAGACGAGGATTACTAAACAATGCCTTACTATTCCAACAAGATGGGGCAACAGCTGATACCGCCAGAAACTCAATGAGTGTTCTGTGAGAAATGTTTAATTGCCGACTCATTTCTCGATTCGAAGATTTGCCTTGGCCTTCGAGGTCCCCCGACTTAACGGCACCCGATTTTTTCCTGTGGGGATATTTAAAAGCCAAAGTGTTTGCGAGTCGTCCAGGTACAATCGAGGAACTTAAAGTCAAAATTCGTGAAGAAGTTGAAGGAATAGACGAAGGTTTGCTACGCCTTGTAATGAACCACTTTTTATGTAATATTGAAAAATGTGTTGAAGTTGGTGGAGGTCATTTAGAAGACGTGATTTTTAAAAGTTAGAATTAAATTAGCCAAATATTTATAAGTTATCATAAACCCCAAAGAGTTAGCTGTAATTTAGTATAATAAATAGTTTGTTTTGTTAACTAAAAAAATTTTAATGCAAATATTAAAATGGGTAGCCTATTATGGGGAACCTGGTATATATATATATATATATATATATATATATATATATATATATATATATATATATATATATATATATATATATATATATATGTATATATATATATATATATATATATATTAAACATCTTCATGGTTGCGCAGTTGTTTAATGCGCATGTTGGGTAGTAACCTATTGTGCATAACCTTTTCACGCATTATTGGTATCCATTTGGGGTTCATTTCTACACTGACTTGGCTTGTCGGATTTTTTGCATGTGAATTGCTTCTCTAAGTTGTCGGCGAGTTTATTCTTATCCATGGCACTATCTGTATGTTATCCCATTGGATTCGGTGGTTCCAGCTATGTTATTCCAATGTTCTTATGTTCTAACCTTGAGTGGTCCTGTTTAGGATCTACTGTATTCGTATGGTGGGTTCTATACACAATTCTTGGAATTCCGGTCTACGCTGTGTGGCTTGATGTTTATTAGTATTCCCTTGAGCATTCTTGTGAACTTGAATGCAGTGTGTATCTACTGTCTATCGTTTGTATTTTTCCGAGGTACCTGATATATATATATATATATATATATATATATATATATATATATATGGGACTACCGCTGTGTATTTAGGTTCTTCTTTTTCAGTTACACTTTCCCCATTTATGTTAGGTGTTAGAGCGGAATAGCCATTTTCTATGTGCCTTAGCGATATTTTCTTTTTCGTTTTTCAGGTCCTCTTTTTCCGAACATAGTGTTTCAGCTCCATCGTGCAAGCATCTTGGTACGCCTACCTTCACACACCTGTGGGGTTGGAATTGTATTGTACCTCCCCGTGCAGGTGGGTTTCCTGTACACACTTGTGAAAGTGTTATCATTCCTGTTAACAAGTATATCCCGGAATGGCGGTTTTTGTTCTGAGTCCAATTCTATTGTGAATTTTGTGGACGGTACGCGCGTATTTAGATGAACTAGGAACTCATCCAGCTTATGTTTGCGTGTTTTCAAACTACGTCACGTACCTAAGCCACATATTTGGTTTTTCCGCGAATTCCGATATCGCTTGGTCTTGGAAGTTTATGCATTATTTGGGGTTTCGCAGGGAAGAGAATGTTTGTGTAAATTGTACGTTTGACTTGGTTGCGAATTTAGTTACACGCAGCCTTAGTCTTTGTGTAAATCAATTTATGTTTAGCGGAGCTGTCGCATATAGCTACATAAATTTAATGGTTTTCTGCGTAGAGGGTGCTTTATTTAAGAGCCCTAAGGACCATTGCAACTTGAGGAATACATTAGCGATTTTGGAGAGAGCTCTCTATGAAACTTTGTTCGGTCTTTGCCTAAGTTGAAATTAATAACATTTTGGTGTGTGCTGTGTTTGGGGCAACGATACCAATTATACAGGTATACCTCCGCGGAACCTTTCCCACCGCATGTTAAATTTAGTTTACCTTATTAATTCTTTTTCTTTTTTTTAAAATAACTTCATACAAATTTTCGCTTTGAGTAAGCACTAATTCGCACTCAAGGTAAGTTTATTACATTATTACTATTTTGTTATTGCTGTGTTTGTAACTAATTATAATGTGTGCGCTATTTCTTTTTTGAATTAACAATATAATTTATTTTACTGTGGGAACCGAATATAGCTAGATGTTTATTATAGACAGTGTGTTTAGGATTGTGGTGTGCTTTATTGTACTTAATTTTAAAGTCGAAATATAATTAAATTGTTTGATTTGGGCCCAGCGGTGCTTTATTGCAGTTTTCTCTTTCGCCTATTATTGTAATTACTGTTCACTTTGTGTGGTGGTCCCTTTTTGGGTTTGAGGGCTATACAAGAGCAAATCAAGTGGTGCCCTAATAATTTTAATTTCAAAGTTTTTTTACAATGCATATGAAATCGTATTTAATCAGCCAATATCGCGAGCATATTGATTTAAATTAATCAAAGGTCATATCTGCATCTACATGCTCATCGAATACATGCTTCAAATTTATGCAATCCTGTTTAAATAACACAACCATATTCATATTATCGCGACTCAATTGCTTAGTAATGTTCGAATATGTTTGACAGAGATAGAAAGAGTCCACGCCCTCTACCGAAATAATCGCGAATTATGTCTTGATTGAGACAAGAGATGTTGTCGAAAATCATTATAGAATTCTTACCGATCTCTTCCGGCATGAGTACATCTGCCTTATCGTTAAATGCATTATACTTAATACCTCTTATCGGCTTAAGTACCTGCTCTAAGTATTTATACTTTGGCTCGAGCGACATAGAGTAAACGTATACATTTTCGAATTTTAAGCCAAGCTGACCATCTAATTAGTCTTCCCACACCCGGAAGGTCCGAAAATAATTGCTGTAATTGATGTCGGAAAGAGGCGAACATACTTTTCTTTTTTTATGATTGTGGATTTGAACAGGCTAAATTAGGCCTATCGTGCTAAAGCACTGAGGAACACGTAGGAGGATGGATAGAGGGATAATGAATTGCCAAGAGATGCCAATTTTCTCATATCATAAGTGAGAGGAAAACAGAAACTAGGGAGATCATTCCAGAGTTTGGAAGCCGTGTAGAGAAATGTGGAATGCGCCCGTTTGGTACGACAAGTGGAGATTAGTACGGCATACTGATGATGTGAATGAGCGAACCGAGTGTTTCTCGCAAAGATAGCCCGAGATGGTATCAAAGAATATTATTCAGCAGCACAATAGCCGTTGTAATAACGATAATGCAAAGAAAGAACTGAAACCGTCCTTCTATGCTCAAGGGACTGTATGTGAGAAGTTAAGGACGGGTCATTTATAAGCCTAATCGGTCTCTTTTGAATACGATCAACGATATCGAGAGCGTATTGGGGAACACTAACCCAAAGGTGAGAATTATATTCCAGATGAGGCTGAATTTGAGGCCTTATACAGCAGAAGGAGTTGTCGACAGGTAAAGTACTGATTAGATCGGTACAAAAGCCTATTTTACGAGCAACTGTTTTGGTAGCTGAGAGAAGATGGTCAACCCATGAGAGATTTGAAGATACAGTCATACCCAACAGAGTAATAGAGTCTGAAAACTTAAGAACTGAGCCATTTATACTTACAACAGGAAATGATCGATCTTTTTTGGCGGACATAAGGCAACACTGAGTTTTGTTAGCATTAAATTTAACTAGATTATTGCTTCCCCATTCGAGAATACGTTGAATGTCTTTGTTGATTGAATTTGCCATTTCAGCTTTAATTTCTTGATTTGACATAGAAGGTGGATTATCACTATGAGTAGACTGAGATGAACTACAGTGAAGAGTGCTATCGTCAGCAAAGCAATGGATGGGGTTAATTGTTGAAGAAATAAAGTCAATTATGTACAGTAGAAAAAGTGTAGGCGCTATAACGGATCCCTGTGGTACTCCCGCGTTAATACTAACTTCTTTTGACAAAAAACCATCAGCTACGACACGTATTCGTCTTTTATCAAGGAAACTAGAAACCCAGTTGATGAGCGTATCATTTAACCCAAACGAGGTGAGTTTGGCAAGTAAGCACTTATGCCAAGTTTGCGTTTGATCCCACGTCATATTGCTGTTCTAATAACCAATTCTACCTGAATTTTTTTGGTTACACACCGATGGATTCCAGTCTTATTCCTATACCAACTGACATCGTGATAAATGATCTCCTAACTGCTGCCAATCATCAAGCTTCTTATGCCAAACTTGGTCAAATGCCTTTGAGATATCTAAAGCGACTACAACTGTTTCACCGGACTGCTCTACTGTATTGTTCCAAACTTGGGTCACATATGAAAGAAGATCGCCTGTTGAACGACTTTGCCTAAACCCATATTGGTGGTCACTAAGGAGTTTGTTAGTTTCAAGGAACGTGAGCAGTTGCTGATTGATGGTTTTTTCCATGATTTTAAACAAAATAGAAGTGATGGCAATTGGTCGGTAATTTTAGGGATCGATCTTATCACCTTTTTTGGGAATAGGATGAACATTTTCTAACTTCCATGATGAAAGGAATTCCCCAGAAGACATAGAGATCGTATAGAGCTTAGATAGGACTGGTACTAGTTCGGGGGATCATTTCTTTAAGGCAATAGCTGGGATACCGTCTGGGCCAGTCGCCTTATTGAGATCAAGCCTACTGATGATCGATTCCAAGAGCTTGTACCGAAAATGAATTGGTTTCATAGCGTATGAAGAAGAGTTGACTAGAGGCACATCCTTTCCAGAATCATTGAGACATGAATTTGATGCAAACAAATCCACAAAAACCTTGGCTTTGTCTACAGAATCAGCAACTACCGATCCTTCAATAGATGTCAGGGGGGGAAATAAAGATGTTCCAAAGTTTTCACTAATGGCTTTAGCAAAAGGCCAAAATTTACGACTGCCTAAAGGAGATGTAGCTAGTTCATTGCATTTTCGTTGTTCGAACAACTTTTTAGTTTTAGTGATGACACTTTTGCAGATATTTCTAGCACCAAGGTATTCTACATGACTGTCAACCGATTTATTAGATTTCCATTTAATGTAACATTTATTTTTTAAAGATATTGCATAAGCACAAGCCTTATTGGACCAGGGTTGGGAACGTGAATGACCTATACGGTACTGTTTTTTGGGAATGTATAACTCCATTCCTATGAAGATGACTTCAGATACTGAAAGAGCGATGTCCGAAGAAGAGAACGACTTAAAACAATATTCACGCCATGGAAAGGTTGCAAAGAAATCCCGTAAATCACTCCATCGAGCTGACTTAAAACACCACAAGGTTCTATCGGTTTTGCGAACAACAGTGGAATTAGGTACAGTAGAAATGATTCCTATTAGACAATGGTCGGAAAGACCTAAAGGCAAAAGAATGGAAATTTTATAAACAAGAGGGTTTGATGTAAGAAAGAGATCTAGAAGATGTGGAGTATGGTTAGGGTTATTAGGGATGCTTGTGAGTTCAGGAATCATTTATGTGAGATCACATGAAATAGCAAATGTTTCTGCACTACGTCCAGCGGGATTTGTAGTAGATAAAAATTGAAGCCAATTAGAGTTATGAACATTGAAATCGCCTACAAATGAGATATCGCAAGATGGAAATTGAGATAGGAGATAGTCAACTTTCATACTAAGGTAATCGAAGAAATCTTGAAAGTTACTGTCATTGGGAGACCTATAAATGCAACAGTAGAATTTCACAAAATTAGGACCAGAATGTTTAAACCAAATCACCTCAAAATTTTTATTTTCTAAGGCAGAAACCCTCTTGCAAACAATTCTATTCTTGATGTAGGCACATACGCCTCCTTTATATCGAAAGTTAGAATGAAGGTGGTATTGAGGAAATTGCAAGTCGGGTGACGCGGAGCTTTCATAGGAGACTTGTGTTTCAGATAAAAACAAAATATCAGGTTGTAAGATGTTGGTGAATAGCATTAAGATTAGACCTGGTACCGCGGATGTTGCAGTAGTGAATTACTTAAAAGCCCTTTAATTGGGACAAACTATGCGGCTCATCTCCGTCACAACTGTATTTAAAGATCAGCAGACTGCTTGCCTATTGAGATTGAACCTTTTCGATAAAAAGTATATTAAAAATGTTTAAACCGTTACTAAATTACTTTCTCTTTCAAGAAGAATATACCAGATTGTTCTTTAATAGTTTTAAAAACAATTTTTTTGAAATTTGGCCGTGGTTTCTCACTCATAAGCTTCCAAATTTCATAAATGTGTTCTGCAAGTGGAATCTGCAAAAACTTCAACGGTAGAAGTATACATGGTTCTATCAAATCTAAGATATCGTTTAATAGACCGGAAAAATAAAGTCTGCTTGCCGAATCAAGTTAACACTACACTAGTAGCTTTGATAAATAAAGGAGGTACCCTGGCTGTAACTTAGATAAATGGACACAATACTTTGAAGATTCGCAAGCGTTTCTTTGGATATTGCTAAAAAAGAAACTCTGTGGTCAAATATTAGAAACTCATTAACCGTTTTTCAAAAACAATACACTGATATTCACATAGATCGTTCAGAACTTTTTGATAAAATTATGTGTATTAAAAAATACACTACCAGTCAACCACCTTAAGAGTAAAGATATACCAGACAACATATTATTAAAAATTGATGGAATGTACATGTGATTAACGGAATCCAACGCCGCCACTGAAATAATTTTTTCTGATATGAATAAAACTTTGATCAGCGAAAAAAAGTACTCTTACTGTAAAAACTTTCAAAGGAGTTTTTATCAGAAAACATAATTTTAAAATGAATTGCCTGAGATCGTACAGGTATTTTATGAATGGTGCACTCGATGGAAAATATACAAATGGGTAACGTTTCACTCGCCATTTCAGTGCTTTTAACAACCGAAGTAAAATAAAGAATTCAACAGATTTCTTATTTGACACTATAGCATTATAACATGGGACGCCTAAGAACTTAACAATAAATAACTATTACATTTGTCACTTAACTAAAGAGTATAAAAACTCATAATTTTGTATGCAATTTAAAAAAAATGCGTCCATATCGCGTATTTCCTTTTTACCTAAATGGTCACCTTATATTATTACCTAGCTTTACTTTTCATTGAGTAGGAAAACAAATTACCCAAAATTTTTGTGAACGCATCATAACTCGGTATTATTGTCATATTATAATAATAAATTACTGGTATGACTTCAAATTTTATTTCCACAATTTCACATCATTAAAGTCCCGTGGAAGCCTAAAAATAGTTATAATTAATGCTGCAAAAAGTAAGAAAAAATCCAAAGTTGTTCGCTTATATAAACATATCTATAATACAGTTGAAGCTGTCATATCTATCTAATTTTAAAACTTATCTAATTATTAAGAAACCTTATGACAAGTTATGTAAAGTTAAGTTTTCCTTAAAAATATCTATACACATTTTCGTATAAAATCATTCAGATATTGAAGAAAATTGAGTTAACACATCGTATTGTAACGGGTTTCGGTGGTGGCAAGTGAAGTTTACCCTCAAAGAAATCCAACGCACACACGTACACACGCACACACGCACACATACCTGACAACAAGACAACATGCACAAGTACACACACACACGCACACACACACACACGCACACACACACACACACACACACACACACACACACACAGACACACACACACACACACACACACACACACACACACACACACACACACACACACACACACACACACACACACACACACACAGACACACACACACACACACACACACACACACACACACACACACACACACACACACACACACACACACACACACACACACACACATGACACAGACACACACACGACACACACACAGCGCAGCGCACACACACGCACGCATGACACCCACGCACAGCACCACGCACGCACACGCACCACACCCACATCCACACCCACACCACATCACCCACACCCACACCCACACACACACACACACACACACACACACCCACGCACGCACGCACGCACGCACACACGCGCACACGCGCACACGCGCACACACACGCACACGCACGCACACACACACACACACACACACACACACACACACACACACACACACAGACTTCATGGCCGATATTGAAGAAACTTGGTGAAATGTTCCAAAATGAGCTAGTAAGTCGATTTAGCGATGGTGAAAAAGTCAATTGGATAACCTTCTCTATCTAGATATGCATATTTAGGTTGGAAGCTAAAAAAACTATTCAATGAATAAAACGTTCAATTATTTTCAAGTCAAAACAAATAAGTTTGCTTCTGAATTGAGATGATGCGCAAACTTGCTTACTTAAGGTTTCAATTATACATGTAATTAATTGGTTGGAACTTGCAAATTCTAAATTCCAAAATCAATAGTCTTATACCTTAATTTTAATTTTCTCAATTATAACTATATTGACCACCCATAAAACATAAATTGGTCAAATTTTAAAATGTAAATAACAGTTGACACTGAAATATAATAATAAAACACAATAGTGTAATACGGAATTGAAGATGAGGAATCCATTAACCGCTTTGCTAAACCAGAAAATTTATTGCACACAGACCCAAGTCGGAACATATTTAATACTGTTTCTTTCTGTTAAGTTGAGGGTTTCTTACCCAATTAAGGTGGGAAGGATTTTGTTTCAGATAAGTGGGAATCCACCATAAAGAGTTGGTTCATATCTTGACTAAGGAAAAGGTTTGTTTCTAGAGTCTTTATCTCTTGGCTAAGTTTGTAACCTTCTCTTTAGACTATTAATTATTTAATTAAATGGTACAAGTTTGGTACAACGCTAATTTACTCTACGCGGCTTAGCTCAAATTCGGAAAACGGAGCGGTTCCAAGGTTTATTCGGATTAATAACTAATTGAAATTACTTCATAAAATTCACAACCTGTACTTCACTGTCGGATAAATTAAAATCAGAATGGTTTTATAAGTATATTGCTTATTTATATACACTTTTAAAGTTTACCTTATCTTGAAAACTAAAAATATATAAATACCAACATAATTAAAAATAACAAAGGAAAGACCTCATTAGGCATTCCATTATAAAAATTGAATACCTCTCTGGGCGACAGCGAACAAAATCTTTGGCTTCCCTAATGTCGTGTGCCTACTAACTAAGCGAAGTTTATTAATAACACATATAGCACAATAAATAATCATTTGGTAAGAGCCCGGCCAAAATACGTTAATTTGGAAGCCATTAAATGTCCTTAGGTAGGACCCTTGACAGGTAGCTGTTCAAACGGGACTGCGCAATACGGTTTAAGTTTCTCTCTTAAAATATCTAAAAGCCATATTTCTTTCAATGTTGTCAGTCTGTATACAAAGCTATATAAAAATTCTTTAAGTCAAGGTTAGGTAGAAACAGGAGCGGCCTTTTTAAACTTAAAAATTTAATTGTAAATCTTACGGTTTTAAGTTACGTTTACTATATTTAAAATAAACTATCTTTAATTACTGGATAATTATATTAGGAAAACTTATTTACACGTTGTAGAAAAGGAATTGTTAACATCAAATCAATCACTTTCGTTACTATTATAAAATATTTGGTACGCTTGCTGGGGTTAAGAATAGTGGCCTATTGGGTGTCATTATATTTTAGTGCTTTCAACAGACTTGGTTTTAATTAAGAGAACGGAAGTACATTTGGAATGTAAATTACTTGAGAGACTTTCTTTAACAAATCTCGTCGAGATTAACTTTGACGGGATGTCGGATTATGACAATGTTCACAGGACATGTTCTTGGATACTCTGTTATAGGCGAAGTCACAGATTTACTACAGGCTTCTCGTTAATCGGAGGCATTCTAAATGTTAAACAACGGTTCTTAATTAAAACCAAATAGGTCACTTTCATTAATGAAATCGAACAGGGCCCGTAATTTACCTTCACACGGTGTATATTCTGGTTTTTTCCTAACACATACTTATCGAGATTGACTGGACTGGAACTAGCAAAATCGGCGGATCTCTACATATGAAATGAATAGGGAATTTAAATAAATTCTATCAGGTCTGGGTTTTAACACATCAAGCGTTGTTTGAAGCAGGAGAATACCTTACGTAAAGACTTTACATTTGTTTAATGACAGGCGGGGTTCAGAATATTTGACGGCAGTTTATTTGGAATTAATTACGAAACAAAAAGTACTGGATTTAGTGAAGCTGGTCTTAAAAATAATTATCCTGGTCAGGAAAATTACGCAAAGTAAATAGGAGAAATGTTTACTTTTACAACGTAATTTTATAACAGGAACTTATTACAATAATTGAATTGCGGTTTCTAAAACTGGATTACCTTTTGTGTACGATTGCGCTCTTTACGTTTACTCTCCCTGATTGGCGAGCGATGGCGTGTGTAATCAAAGTTACTTGTGGACAAGGGCGCACATCCCATTCCTTCTAGCAGACTTCGGGCGTGTGCTGGTAAATTAGGCGGCGGGCTTAACTTCTCTGTAAAAGCGCTTCCGTTTGCGTATTCTATACTCGGGATGCGTGTGCGTGCGCGTATGCGTGTGCGTGTGCCTGAGCACGCGCGAGATGTGTGTGCGAGAACGCACACTTACGTTCTTAAAATTTTGAGTTTAAAATTTAAGCTTATTTTCATTTTTCCTAGAGTTAATTAAATTTTGCAAGAAATTCAGCGGCGTGAGGTTATTAGGAGCTGTTTTGATTTTTATCAAATATTTCTGAACTAGATTTATATTCAAAACATATAAAATAATAATATATTAATAACAATAATTACATAGGGTAATTATGCTCTATGCAATTTTTAATACGACGCGTAATATAGCGACAAAATAATTCCTAAAATAGAATTTAAGTGTTAGTTCAATTTTTTTCAATATCTGAATAACAGTTAATTTTACAAGAAAATGTGTAAACATATTTTTAAAGAATGTAATTTTCTGTAAATTTTGTTTATAACGTCTCTTAATATAAAGCGAAATAAGTGTAAAATTAAATAAGTATGATTGAAAGTAATTATCGAAATTTTTATAGAATCAGGCAGCTATGGAACTTTTTTAAGTTAGTATCTATATGTCACAGATTATTGTTTCTGTTTTTCAATATTGCCTATTTTGGTAACTAACTTATTAGAAAAGCGGTTGGATAATTATCCTCAAAAACTAATAGAATCATTTCATTTCTATTAATTTCCATTTTGTAGGTCGGAAGGTAGTGTTCTTCCACACCAGATATTTTTCTATCAACTTATCTGCCGTGACAAACTCGTAAAAGAATTGTCAGTTATGACTCCTTAACCAAAACCTATTTCACCTGCAAGGTCAATAACATATCGTTACCCTTGATTTTTTTTCTGGGACGTTGTTAGTAGTTTTACCTAAGATAGTTGCATATTTAAAGCATATGCATTTTTACTTTCGGTAGCCTATTTTTATCGGGTTTACTCTTCATATATTCCCGAAACGAGCAACGGCCTCTAGATAAAACTAATTGTTCATCAATTGTAATAAGCGCTCCGGGATTGTAAGCATTTTTGAAATTTTGTATTATGCGGTTAAATTTTAATCTAACAGGAGCTAGCTTATAGTATTTACAATCTCAAAAATAACGTTAGACAGTGAATAAGTGTACAAGACATTGTTGGAACAATTATTCGTTGATCATAGCCTTTAATTTCATTCTCACTGATTCCTTAGAAGCCTGTATGGCACCGAATAAAAGTAATAGGCTAATAGTTTCCATGAGTGCTGTTTAAAAATGAAGTTGGAAAGCAATTATTTGCAGTCATAATAATTATTCTTTACTGATTCTCTTTATTATTGGTACGTAGAACAATGATTTCTAGTATTTCGCCTGCAAAGATAAGAAGAATGCATCTATGTAGTTCTGAAGAAATATGATTGTTATTCTGATTTAGGCCTGGCCTTTTTCTAATTATATTTTCAGTTTTTGTACAATTTCGTCTAAATGGGGTTCTCATTCCATTTTACATTACTTTTAGTTGGGAAGTTTACATCGGTATTCTCCTCTGTTTCAGGTCCTAAGTCGTAAATTATTTTCCGCTGTAGTATCATCGATTTCTTCTATTATTTCTGATTCTCCGTCGCTGACTTCTTCACTATCAAAAGACCTGTAGTCAACGTCATTGTATACATTATCTTCTAAAGGTAATTTTTCTAATTCAAACTCAGTTAAACAATTTGGATTACGCACTACTACGTTACAACGAAACATGAAAAAGTACCCAAACCACGAAAAATCACTCAACACAAGCGTTTCTGCAGAAACGGAATCAACAATTGAATCGCTACAAACGATGACACGTTTTAGCATCCATTGCGCATGCTGGGTCAGATTTAAAATACATGAATTTCAGTACCATGCGGGGTACAAAATTCCCAGGCCATATATTACAGGTTATTGTACAAAATATATACATTTTAAAAGAAAATATTAATAATACCAAATAGCCAACTGTATCCATGATATAAAATTTTTTTATGTACATGGTGGATATAGAAAATGTACCTCTTATTTACAGCGAGTTAGTAAAAAGGTATAAATGTTACTCAAACCCATAATATCACTTTTGTATTGATGATATTGTGCATGTTAGTCCTTATGTAACACATATATATATATATATATATATATATATATATATATAGGAAAAAATTTTATTATTAACTAATTGCTTAGTGTTATCAGGCTTGCGGCTAACTAGGGTCTTAATACGTTTAAAACTCTTTGATATTTGTCAATATTTCGGAAGCTTTGGAATAACTTGGATGTAAGTAACGTAAGCAACTTGACTTGTTTTAACATTGTTTTATTGTAGAAGCCTTGATAAAGGAACAAAATAAAAAGCTTCCGAAATATTGGCAAATATCAAAGAGTTTTAAACGTATTAAGACCCTAGTTAGCCGCAAGCCTGATAACACTAAGCAATTAGTTAATAATAAAAATTTTTTCCTTAACATTGTAACGGCTGTTACTTCCTCAACTTATATATATATATATATATATATATATATATATATATATATATATATATATATATATATATATATACAAGTCTCACACGGAGTACTGTAGACCACGTCATGATTGTGTAAAAAACGCACTTTATCTTTGAAATTAGTAAAGAAGAGGGATTCTCATGTGTCCATTGTATACTTGGCAATTTTCACAGGAAGCTCCTTTGTGATATTATTCATCCAATTGGTAAGTTCTTTTCTATGCTCTGTATTCTATATTTCTATATGGTATACTATTTGTTTGAAGTTTTATGATTGTATATGAGCATTGTAAATAACAATTTTGGAGAGTTGATGGTGACGAAACAAAACTTCCGTTACAAAAAAATACCTTTTCCAACCGTCATCTGTCACCTAACAAAAAAAAAACCAACAAAACTCAGTCCTTACAGATTTATTTGAATGCCTGGTATATTTAATTTTTCAAATTAATTGATTGAATTAATTTTATACGGTAATATACGTATAGTTTTATTAATTGAAATGCAAAATGTAATAATTTATTTTAACTGATTGTCATTACATTTATATAAATTTAGATTTTTAAACCTTAAATATAATAATTTGCCATTTAATAACAAATATTCCATGTTCAAAGACAAGTTTCATTATCAATTTCATAAACGTGATATCCTTTCATTGCAATTGACAATCATGCTGTCTGCGCGTCTGCGCGTCTGCGTGTCTGCGTGTCTGCGTGTCTGCATGTCTGCGTGTCTGCGTGTATGTGTGTCTTCGTGTCTGTGTGTCTGTGTGTCTGTGTGTCTGTGTGTCAGTGTGTCAGTGTGTCTGTGAGTCTGTGTCTGTGTGTCTGTGTGTCTTTGTGTCTGTGTGTCTGTGTGTGTGTGTGTCTGTGTGTCTGTGTCTGTGTCTGTGTGTCTGTGTGTCTGTGCCTGTGTGCATGTGTGCCTGTGTGACTGTGTGTGTCTCTGTGTCTGTGTGTCTGTGTGTCTGTGTGTCTGTGTGTCTGTGTGTCTGTGTGTCTGTGTGTCTGTGTGTCTGTGTGTCTGTGTGTCTGTGTGTGTGTGTGTGTGTGTGTCTGTGCGTCTGTGCGTCTGTGTCTGTGTGTCTGTGTGTCTTGTTATTATTTCCGTACAATTAATAAAGCACCTGTTGATTATTATAATCGTATTAACACTTTAGATAAAATTACGTTTGCAAATATTCCGTGATAAGTAATTTTATCAACTATTGTTTATTATAAAAATTCAGAATGTTAAGTAAATTTCCGAGCGTTTGCGTACCCGTACTTATTTAATTTTATTTTAAATCATCGTGTAAAAGATTTCGTTTTTTTCCTTAATTATCTGGTTGCAAACTTAAGTATAATATAACGCTTAACGCTTAATTAATTATTGTAAATAATTAAAATTGCTTTGTTATTTACTTTTAGACCTGAGTCATTGATTTCGAGAATTATCACATGATTCTTTAATTTGTTTATGATTTTTTAGGATAAATTTGATTTTTGGTTTTGTTTAACTTTCTGCTACCGTATTTATTAAAAAAAAATATGTTTTTTGTTGGCCATTTGGTGAACTTTGATTTATTTTTTTTATTAATAAATTACATTTATTTTTATTTTGTGAGTAATTTTATTACGCTTTGAGAAGTTTTTTATTCATAACTCTTTAATTATAAAATTATTTTATACCATCGGTTGATCAATTATTTTTCATATTTTTTCTTAATCAATAATGCTTTCTTCCTCCGTTTTGGAATACCGAGTTGATAATATTTTCAGACTGTTTAAATGTCAACTCTTGGTCCGTTTGCACTTAATATTTGGTTACAGCTACACCGATCCTACTACCTCTGGATACCGACGTCTCCACTGAGATCCCCCAGACCAGTGAGGCTTTTTCTGTTACCACCAGGAGGAATCCAGGCCTCCAGGGGAGATACCACCGCATACCTGGATTGGCGCCTGAGGATCATTATTGTTTTACAGTTATTCTGTATTTTTTTCCTGAATAAACCTGTATATAATTTTACTAAATCTTATTTTCAAGTGGGGAGATCACGACCATCCTTGTGCTATCACAGCAACGTAAAAGCGTCATATGTTATCCTGTAGTTGTTTTATGAATTTAGCCAATTTTCTGTTTATTAACCTGGTATGATAAATTCTTTTGATACGCTTTTTCATTCCTAATACCAGATTGATTTTATGGTTCAGAGCGTGGTGTAAATTATAATTAATATGGCGGCAGGAGTTTGATGGTTTCTGGTACCAGTCGAAAGTAATTTTATTATTTGGAGTTCTAATAACTTTAATCAAGAAACGGCACCACAATTTTTTTTCTTTTTCGATGGTGAATTTGATATGGTTATAATAGTTGTTGAAAATGTGGACAATCTCATCCGTTTTATCGGTTGGAATGCTGCAAATAATATCGTCGGCATACTGCTTAATGAAGGGAATGTCAAAGCTTAATGATTGGCAACATTTAGTTAGGACATCATTCATGGCGATGTCAGCTAGTATAGAGCTGGAACTGAAACTCATCGGTGTGCCAAAAATTTGCAGGTCGAATTGGTTATTACAATAGCAATACGTGCTATCAAACACAAACTTAGCGGCATTAACGAAAAGATATTTAGTAAACTCACAATTTTTACTAATCAAGCTCCAGTTCTTCACCAAAATTCCAACAAAATGTTGGTAAATGAAGATATAACGTCCAGCGATATTACTATATTATTATCCCGGAGTTAGAAACCATTGATAATAAAAGCAAATTCAATGTTGAATTTGAGGTGTTTTTTGAATGCACTTGTTAGTATGGTTGCCAGATATTTCGCTAGTTTTTCGTTGAGGGCTGCTATTGTGGAAATTATGAGCCTAAGTAGTACAGTAGTTTTCTGCGACTTCGGTAATCCATAAAATGTGGGTGCTACGGCTTTGTAAGTGTTATGTTGTTTAGCTATCCTATCATTAATGCAGCATTTATCTTTTAGTTGTTTGATGAATTTATTGTTTCTGGTTTCAAAGCTCTTCGTAGAATCAGGATTTCATTGTATGCGTTATCATCGTCAAGAAGATTTTGTGCTTTTTGAATGTAGTCTTTTTTATCCAACGCATCTGTGGCAATGCCTTTATCGGCGATGGTAATCATTATAGCATCATGCTCCTCCAAAAGCGTTTAGTTTCTTTGACAACTTTAACATCTCGAAAATGTGCAAGCTTTCTTTCAAAACATGGTTAGTAACTACATTAGTGATACGTGGTCTGAAGTTGTCCACTTTAACATTGTTAGTGCCGATTTGAGACGTGCTAGGAATGAGAACACTGTTTTTATCTAACGGAGGTATGAGACTGGATTTGGGGCCTAGTGTTAATAAATTTTGTGCCTGTGGTAAAATTCTATTTTGAGATAGATATGTGAACCATTTTGTGTTTGTACCAGCTAAGTTGCTTTGTGTTAGGTGATTAATCAGTTTATCAAACGTAATTTTGTGGAATTGGGAGTTAAAGGGGACTACTTGTTAGCGCCTGAATTCAATAAAGACGGCGTTAGGTAATTTAGTTTGGCTGTACTTTTTAGCGGATTTAATTTAACTTTCAACTTTTCGAGCTTGTTAATAGTAAGCCTTAATTTTTACATATAGGATAAACAGCACAAAACTATTGCTTAACGCAACACCGATTGTAAAGTTAAATAAACCCCATGCTTGCGCGCTAGCTACTCACGCAAGTAAATGAAACCACATAATGAAATACCAAAAGACTAGAGTGATTGCCAAAGATAACAACCAAAAAAGACGATCGTGTGTCACATATACACTAACGTGGATAATATCATCAATGCAATAAGTGATATCGCTATAAATAAGAAGCTCATCTTCTATATCTACACTGTATATCGCAAATTTTGCACTTCATGTATACAATTGGCTATTTGGTATTATCAATTGCTATTAGTGTTTTTTGTTATTTTTATTTATCAACTTTATAACAGCATTATCTGTTTCTAAATTGAGCCCGCATTTGTAAATACATTTATTTATATTTATATTTAAAAAATTTTGTGTGGTGTTATTCTTTTTGATTTACACACGTCATTGTTTATGTAAATGTGACACATTTAATGTTTAAATGTAAAAATGTATGGCGTTTCTATTAGTTATCTGTATCTGCCATACTCAAATCTCATTTTAGCCTAAGTTTACTAAGAGACTAATTTATGATATTGCGCATTGTTAAACTTTTAGAACCTTGATAATACAGAAAATAAATCTAAGAAATATTGATAGTTTAAAAGAGAGTGTTGTCTCTTTATCAACAAATTAGCCAAGTTACACACACCACACGCCCACGACACGCACGACACGCACGACACGCACGCACCACACACACACACACCACACGCAGCACGCACACGCACACACACGACACGCACACACACCACACGACACCACACCACACCACACACACACGCACAGCACACGCACCGCACCAGCACACACGCACCGCACGCACGCACAGCACACGCACAAGCACAGCACACGCCACACGCACACAGCACACACACGACAGCACACACACACACACACACGTTTGCGTTGTGTTTAGACCTTTTTTTTCTGAGTGATTAGTGCTGTTATGAAGTAACATAAACGTAAGTGAATTACAAGTGTTCATTTAACATGTTAGTTTGCGAAAAGACGCTTTAATTTTACTAAAAAATTTAAAAACATTTTTAAAATATTGTGTGTGAAAGGTTATTTGACATAACAGATTATGTCAAATGAATACGCGATTCCTGGAACATACACAACACTAAATGAAACTTCTGATTACAGGGGTGTACGGGATCCAAAAATAAATTCGGTATCTACAGAACAAATGAACTCTAATGTCAAATCAAGATTATTTTCCAATGTACTGACAACACCTATTTTTCCGGAAAAAAACGAAGCCATTATTTTTCCGTCTATTGATGGACTTTCTGTTAGAGAGTACGTTTTAGCTACAGGCAAACTGATAGGTCCGAAAAATATATTGTTTGCATCCCGAATGAGTAACAACAGGATATGCATTTACCTTACAACTAAAGTGTTAGTTGAAAAATTTATTGACGAAGAAGGGGGTATTAGTTTAAACGATATTTTTATACAATCAAGAAAATTAATATTGCCCGCAAAACGTATAATATTATCTAATGTTCCACCTTGCATTGCACATTGCGTATTAGAAGATGAACTAAAACGAAATAATTTACAGTTAGTTTCACCAATGCCTTTTATAGGAGCAGGAATTGGTGTTGATGAATATGCCCATGTGTTTAGCTTTAGGCGCCAAATTTTTATTTCCACGATTATCGATATATGTGTACCATCATCAATCGTTATTCATTTTGAGGAAGAAGAATATAGAATTTTTATATCCGATGAAAAGGTAAAGTGCTTTAAATGCAAAGAACATGGACATATTGCTTCAAAGTGTACCAAGATCTGTAGCGATGATTTCCATTTAGAAGAAAATTCTAAAAGACTTATCCGAACTAAATCAAAAGCCAAAGCTAACACAAAGAAAGTCAAAAACTATGATTAAAAGAACAGTAGAAGTTTTCATAAACGTTTACTAAGATTTATAAGACCCGGGAAAACTAAAAGGAATTACACTGGACGTCATTCAATAACCGTCTAACACTGGGTTGCGACGGTGAGGTGACCTGGCGATTTGATAAGGATCGACTGGCAACATCATTACATATAATTATTAATTGTGATAAAGCAGACGAATTATGGACATACGTTAAAACTTTAATAGAGAAATTAACAACAGCTGTAATTACAAGCGAAGAAATACTTACTCCCTACAATTTAGCAAATATCTTAATAACAATGGCAAAATATACAAAACTATACTCAATATATTGCGCCATAACACAAACAACAATTACAAAGAAGTATATCTTAACAACATCAAAAAACGAATTATCAATGAGTATGCTTGGAACATGGGTAAAAAAGACATATAATCTTTTCAGAAAACATGGTGTGTTAAGGAAGTATTGTGTGCTGTGAAAAATGGAGAATTCAATCAACAAAGACATACAACGTATTCTCGAATGGGGAAGCAATAACCTAGTTAAATGTAATGCTAACAAAACTCAGTGTTGCCTTGTGTCCGCCAAAAAAGATCGATCATTTCCTGTTGTAAGTATGAATGGCTCAGTTCTTAAGTTTTCAGACTCTATTACTCTGTTGGGTATGACGGTATCTTCAAATCTCTCATGGGTTGACCATCTTCTGTCAGCTACCAAAACAGCTGCTCATAAAATAGGCTTTTTGTACAGATCTAAGCAGTACTTTACCTCTCGACAACTCCTTCTGCTGTATATGGCCCAAATTCGGCCTCATCTGGAATATAATTCTCACCTCTGGGTTAGTGCTCCCCAATACGCTCTCGATATCGTTGATCGTATTCAAAAGAGAGCGATTAGGCTTATTTATGACCCGTCCTTAACATCTCACATACAGTTCCTTGAGCATAGAAGGATGGTTTCAGTTCTTTCTTTGTATTATCGTTATTACAACGGCTATTGTGCTGCTGAATTATATTCTTTGATACCATCTCGGGCTATCTTTGCGAGAAACACTCGGTTCGCACATCAACAGTATGCAGTATAAATCTCCACTTGTAACAAATGGGCGCAATCCACATTTTTCTACACGGTTTCTAAACTCTTGAATGATCTCCCTAGTTCCAGCTTTCCTCTCACTTATGATATGAAAAAATTTAAGGTAGCTGTTCATGGGCATCTATTGGCAATTCATTATCCCTCTATCCATCCTCCTAAGTGTTACTGAGTGCTTTAGCACGATAGGCCAAATTTAGCATGTTCAGGTCCACAATCATATATATATATATATATATATATATATATATATATATATATATATATATATATATACATATATATATATATATATATATATATATATAAATTAGAAGTAGTTGTGGCTAACTAATTACACATTAAAAACTAAATTAGTGGGGATGCAGTCAAAAGGTTTAGGGCAGAAAAATAAGACTCTTTTTACTTAATTGAGAGCTTTCGGAATTCTTTATTCCTTCGTCAGCCAAAATTCTACAATAGGTATTAAATTATTGTAAGTTAAGTGAACGAAATTTTCGTAGTAAATTGGGCCATTGTTAAAGTAATTTTATATGACATTGGAAGTTTATTTGTGTTAAGGAAGGGCTTAATTGTCCTAAAGGTTGCGAGAAACTTTTAAAGAGGCAACCAAATGTGTATAGTTTATTACGGTTTATTGGAATAATAACCTCGCATAGTTGGACTAATCGTGAGTGCAGAAAGGAATAAGTGTTGGTGAAATTGTGGAGTACTTGTTTTATGCCTTCAGGCAATTTAAGGAATACAAATGGACTACAAATAATTGATTTACGGGAAGAAAGAAGAAAGAAGAGCGAAGGATTAATGGACAATTTTAAGTAAGAATTACATTTAAGAACCTTGAAAATTCAGTTGAGAACGATTATCTCTTTGGTTAATTTTATTTGCAGGTTTTTTCTTTTTAATTAATTAGTGTTGAAGGAAAAAGATAATCGATCTCGGGTTATGTTGTATTGGCTGTTTTAGTAATAAGAATTTTTGCAGAAACGCAAATTTGTATTGACAGTGGTTTTTCAACCACGCTGTTTTAGTGTATGTAAACATTTGTTTATTATTTTATGCAGGACAATATATATATATATATATATATATATATATATATTTATCGTTAACTTTTATTCTGTTGTTTATTTAGCCAGTTATGAGATACATTTGTGACGTTTACTTAATTGGTGACCTAGTTTTTGACAAGTTAAAATGTAGATTTTGCATATTTTGGTTTCAAGATTAATAATATTTGCCAGGTTGATTGTAAAAATTTTCATGTTAGTTTCATTAACGCAGTACACTAATGACGGATCAGCTGTTAATTAAAATTTCATTAAGTATAACTAAGAGATGAGTTTTGAGAACTTACATATTTACCAATGTCCAATACGATTCAGAAGTATGATAAAAATTAAATTAAATTTAAAAGATATCGTTCATGTTAGTAATATTAAACCTTCAAGGATTATTCTCGTTTGACTGTTTTGCAGCACTTTATTACTATTACATTGGAGTATCAATTATTAAGCCGATGGGATTGCTTTCTTTTGATTAGGAATTTTAAAAATTAATTATCGATCATTGAATGAAGAAACTATCTATTCATTAATAAGTAGAAATTTAACTTTATATGTATACGAGGGATACGTAGAAAATATTCAGTTAATGTGTTATAACTTTGGTATTCTGGATGTACAGGGTACAATCAGGAAGTTTGTGACGACCCGTGTATTTCAGTTTTTTTTGTATAACTGTTGGTTACGTGAATGCAGTTAAATTTGAGTGATAAATTTTGTTTTGGAAATTTTGGTATACGAGATGTATTCAAAAAGTTTCTAATAACCTGGGTAGTACTACATATATCTGAGTTTGAGTTGAATTGTTTTGGACGAGTGTTTGTTTTAGAACCCTCGTGTAAGAGTTTACTGAGTAAGCACAATCCTACTTTCCACAATCAAGTAGGGTTAATTAACACCCAGCTTAAGACAATTATTTTAGCAAAGTTTCGATTGTGGTGGCGCCTAGAGACATATTTTCCCAGACTGAGCTGTTTGAATATCGGTGTAAGGTGTTTGAGCGTATTAATCATTCATTTTACTTCTTATTTCGACCACGCCCATCTCCCTGTTAGCTGGCTTGGCAACCCGCTTACATTAGTAAGCATACACGACGCCTAGTGCGGTTTGGACGGGTAACAGCCACTAAGTTTTTTTTTGTGATTGTGGACCTGAACTGGCTAAATTTGACCTATCGTGCTAAAGCACTCAGGAACACTTAGGAGGATGGATAGAGGGATAATGAATCCCCAATAGATGCCTATGAACAGCTACCTTAAATTTTCTCATATCATAAGTGAGAGGAAAGCAGGAACTAGGGAGATCATTCCAAAGTTTAGAAGCCGTGTAGAAAAATGTGGATTGCGTCCATTTGGTACGACAAGTGGAGATTTGTATTGCATACAGATGATGTGAATGAGCGAACCGAGTGTTTCTCGCAAATATAGCCCGGGATGGTATCAATTAATATAATTCAGCAGCCGTTGTAATAACGATAATACAAAGAAAGAACTGAAACCATCCTTCTATGCTCAAGGGACTGTATGTGAAAAGTTAAGGACGGGTCATTTATAAGCCTAATCGCTCTATTTTGAATACGATCAACGACATCGCGAGCGTATTGGGGAGCACTAACCCAGAGGTGAGAATTATATTCCAGATGAGACCGAATTTGGGCCTTATACAGCAGAAGGAGTTGTCGAGAGGTAAAGTACTGCTTAGATCTGTACAAAAAGCCTATTTTACGAGCAGCTTTTTTGGTAGCTGACAGTGGATGGTCAACCCATGAGAGATTTGAAGATACAGTCATACTCAACAGAGTAATAGAGTCTGAAAACTTAAGAACTGAGCCATTCATACTTACAACAGGAAATGATCCGATCTTTTCTGGCGGACACAAGGCAACACTGAGTTTTGTTAACATTAAATTTAACTAGATTATTGCTTCCCCATTCGAGAATACGTTGAATGTCTTTGATGATTGACTTTGCCATTTCAGCTTTAATTTCTTGATTTGAAATAGAAGGTGGATTATCACTATGAGTAGACTGAGATGAACTACAGTGAAGAGTGCTGTCGTCAGCAAAACAATGGATGGGGTTAGTTGTTGACGAAATAAGCTCAATTATGTACAGTAGAAAAAGTGTAGGCCCTATAACGGATCCCTGTAGTACGCCCGCGTTAATGCTATCTTCTTTTGAAAAAAAGCCATCAACTACGACACGTATTCGTCTTTTATCAAGGAAACTAGAAACCCAGTTGATGAGCGTATCATTTAACCCAAACGAGGTGAGTTTGGCAAGTAAGCACTTATGTCAAGTTTGCGTTTGATCCCACGTCATATTGCTGTTCTAATAACAAATTCTACCTGAATTTTTTTGGGTACACACCGATGGATTCCAGTCTTATTCCTATACCAACTGACATCGTGATAAATGATCTCCTAACTGTTACCAATCATTAAGCTTCGAGATTCCCTTCACTAATCAGTATGTCGACGATATTATTTGCAGCATTCCAACAGGTAAAACGGATGAGATTGTCCACATTTTCAACAACTGTAATAACCATATCAAATTCACAATCGAAAAAGAAAAAAATTGTGGAGTGCCGTTTCTTGATAACAAAGTTAATAGAACTCCAAATAATAAAATTACTCTCGATTGTACCAGAAACCACAAAATTCAGGCGGTTATATTAATTAGAATTCACACCACGCTCTGAACCATAAAATCAATCTGGTATTAGGAATGAGAAAACGTATCAAAGAAGTTTCTCATCCCCAATACGTACAAATTTCAGTGTCATCAGTGTTTTGAGGGAAGCGCAAAGTTTTGTTATGAGATGTTGTAGGAGGTTAACCTAGACCGACAATTTTTAAAGAACACTTATTTTGCGGATGAGTGTACGTTTACGTTAAGTAATTAACAAAACGTGCAAAATTATAGGGTTTGGTCAACAAAAAAGCCCCTGAAATTGTTGTTGAAAGTCGATCTCAATATCGTCAAAAAAATTATGGTTGGGTAGGAACATTCAGCCAACATACTATCGGGTCATTTTTTTATGAGGGTAGGTTTTGGATTTGCTGTAAGAGCAAATTTTACCGTCTCTAGCAGAAGTAGCTCCGGAGTAAGAAGAAATTTGGGTTCAAATGGATGGTTGCCCTGCTCACAACAGCCGAGAAGCTAAAGAATTTATTAATAACTGTGCAATCGAACTAAATTGTGTGATTAAGTGGCCTCCAAATTCTAGAATCTTGCCCCAAATGACTATTATCTCTGGGGACATTAAATCTAAGGTTTGCAGATTTGCAGGCTTTAAAGACACGTCTCTGCGAAAAATGCTCGAAACTAACACTTCGCATTCTTGCCGATGTTAGAAAAGAATTTTATGATAGATTATGATATTGCTTAGCACAAAATGGTGGCTTATTTGAGCATTTGCTATAATTTTTGTAATTTGAATATTAACCACTATTGATATTTATACTAGGATTTTAAAAAATTACAGTTTATACATTTTTAGTATTCATTCTCAAACACATTTCTTTGAATGTTAGCTTCATTACTTTGCCGACAATTACACAAAGGAAGCAACGTTCCACTATTTTCAAATTTGATAGTAATTTTTCCAACAAATAGTTTTGATTAATTTTTTAGACAATTAAATCTAATTTATTTATTAACATGTTTTTTTTCATTGATTATTTCGATGGTTTGACGTTTAGTAGACATACTAGGCCGATCCTAACTCACTTTTGTCACTAGAAAAGTAACTCGATATAAAAACAGTCACTAGAAAGGTTTCTAGATTATTCACATCAAGGTCAATGGTTCGACTAAATTCTCAGAATTGTTTGGTGACCTTGAAATTTTTCCGAAAAAAAGGTGTTACCTTGAAAATTTTCAATGACTAACACCTTTAATTAACTTGACCCATTATAAGAATACCCCTACGGTTAGCCTTGGGAATTGGTTTCTAAGGATACCCCGCAGACAACCTTGAAAATTGACTTCTAGGAATTGTAATAGCTTCTAAGACTTATGCAAAAGAATTACTTGATCAATGTGGCCTTGCGAATTTTGCTTGGTGACCTTGAACACGCGTACTTGACTCAATTGAGAATTACTTGGTGACCATTTCCCGCCAAAAGGACGTTACCCTCAAGGATTACTCGCACCTTAAATGACAATTAAACTTTAGCCTTAAAGCGATGGCAGAAATTGCTTGGTAAAAATTTCCCGCCAAGATTTGACCCTGGTATTACTATCGAATAAAATCGGGATACCCCTGCAGGTGGCCATTGATTTCTAGTAATTAACACATGGTCTTAAATCGGGCAAAATTTCTGGAACAACCTGACCGTTGTAAATTCGTTCAGAATCAACCTACGACTTCTTTGAGCTTGATGCTGGATGCATTGATATGCAGACAGAGCCAATAAAAGAACCTTGAATAGCTTAACTTTATTTTTTTGGCAATGCAACATCTATTTTTAGATTTTTCAGAATTGTGACCTTGACATTAAATGGTTGGGGTAGCTGTAACTACAGGTGACCTTGGTAGTCACCCACGCAAAGCCATGCTTATTTCCTACTTGAAGGCCACCAATACAGGGACATCTTGACCTATCACTTAGCTTGACCTTGAAAATTTATTTCTAGTGACTTTTATAGTGACAAAGTCGGATTAGCATCCCGCTCGTGACCTTGAAGAGCATTCTCCTATATACCCCCAAGTGAGTCCCCATACGTGACCTTGAAGAATTGTTATAAATGAATTAACACCTCTACTCGACTAAGAATTGCTTGGTGACTTTGATCATTTCGCCAGCCACCATCTTGCATGCGTGAAGTTCAAAAACCTTGAAATTCAAAGAATAAACTTTTACTTTGATATAGGGAACGCGTATGTGGCCAGCCATTACTTTGAAAACCCAGTAGGGAATGTGTATGATAACCTTGAACAAAAACGTAGAAAAAATATAATACAAAAGTGGTGCAAGATCCGCCTAACTATGTAGGCAACGTGATGACCAATTATTTCGTTAACTGTGAACCCAAGCAACTCTCGTGGGCCTTTTGAAAACCTTGACATAGGTAACGTGTAGGTGACCGTGTACTTGGACGCAGGTAATGTGTACGATGACCTTGAAGAATAGGTAGACAATGTGCTAACCTTGACCTTGAAAACCATGTAATTAGGCGTAGGCAATATGATGACCTTGAGTAATATACTTCGATGCAGGCAATATGTGCGATGACCTTGACCTTAAAACACCATTGACCTTGATGTGGAAAATCTTTACTATTATTATCAAAAGTGTGTTAGGATCGGCCTAGTGTATCTACTACGTTTGAAAGATCCATTTCTGTCCTGATGCTGTGCAGGAATGGTACAGCATTTTTTTAAATTAGCGTAAGTTTTAAGATAATTTTAATACGAGAGTAAAGTGAATAGCTCTCCGCCAGACACATAGATGACTCTCCAATCAGGAAAAATATGTTTCCTGCCTGGGTGCATGCGTCATCAGTTCGTATGACAAGTTTAAACTTGTTCTCTTAAGTAGTTTGTTTATACGAATTTGTACAGTAGACGTCTTGCATTTTTCGTTAAAACGGGTGAACCTGAATATCGTGCGGTCATAAAATTCTTAGTTTTGGATGGACTAACCCCTAAGGAAATGCATCCGAAGTTTAGAAAAGTTTACGAGGACTCTGTTACTTCCATGTGAACCGTTAAGAAGTAGGCAGCTGAATTTAAACGTGGGCACACGTTCCTCCAAGTGGATCCATGTAAAGGACGCACAAAAACCGGACTCATACCAAAAACCATTGAAAAAGTGCATGATACCGTATTGGACAAGTGAGTAAAAGGTAGTAATATCGGAAGAAAGGATGCTAAACATCTTGCTCCAGGAATTAGGGATGCGAAAGCTCTGCGCAAGATGGCCGCTACCTTTGCTGAATCCCGTAAAGAAGCAAATGCGCAAAAGATTTTGGCAACAACCTTCGGACCGATTCAATAGAGATCCAACTGATTTTATGCGGCAATATGTCATCATTGATGAGACATGGGCCCACCAATACACGCCAGAAATGAAACAACAGTCCAAGCAGTATGTGGAAGCCGGTGGTTCAGCGCCAAAGAAATCGAAATCGATCGCATCCGCCGGAAAGGTCATGGGCAGCGACTTTTGGGATGCGAAACGGATCCTGTTAATTGACTACCTTCCGTAAGGCAGGAAAATTACAGGCGAATATTACTCCAACCTTCTGGACCAGCTGGATGCCAAAATTTGCAACAGAAGGCCTGGATTTAAGAAGGAAAAATCATCCTTCACCATGATAACGCACCTGCACACAATGCTGCGTTGGCGACGGGAAAACTGCGGGATTTGATGTACGAGTACCTCATCCATCCCCCCTATACTCCTTATTTGGCACTCGCAGACTTTCATCGAATTAAGTATTTAGAGTGTATAATTTAATTAATATTGTGAAAATATAATACAGTTAAAAGTGAAAGAAAAAGCTTGCGTTAAATAAAGGTCAAAACAGTTCCCAAAAGCATGTAAAGGAAATCCACATCGCGTCGTCTTTTATCTCTTTCCATAGATATGCACATATATCTTTACTTACATCTCACACCTTCAAACATACATCACTTTGATAATTCAAGTACACGTCTATCGTTTACATAACAATAATTGCAATTATACATTCCATTCTAGTACAATACTTGTATTTCAAGTTAAATATAATATTACAAATCATACTGATAATACTATATGGGTAATGCATTTTGCAATTGCATGCTTTTTACTAATTACGAGTACAATCCATTTAAAATGGGTTGTGTTTGCGTATATAAATGTAAAATATCCAAAGATGCATTGTGAAAGTTAGTATTACTTTATTTCATAAAAAATCTGTTTTAGAAAAAAAACTTATTACAAATACTTTACAAATATGTTAAACCTTTGTTATACTATATCACAATTCATATTGATGCTCAATCTGTAATATTTCACAGTTAAAGAAGGCTTTCTTTAATTAAGAAAACAGAATTTTTTAGATGAACAACATATTACAAATATTTCCGAAATAAATAAAGGATTTTATTTTACATCAGTATTTATCTTAAATATTTATTATGTACAATCTTAAACTGTTAATATAAATGTGAATATAAATTTATGCAAAATATCACGAGAGTATTGCTAGTTGCATAACATTTAAACTCATTTAAACACTACAACATATTAATACCAAATCTGTTTAAATGTCTTTTTATTTTCAAACTCGAAGCTGCCTGATTCTTCAATTTATCTCATACACCCCTAAATCTACTTTTAAATCTCTAATTTTTCGTATCAACACTTCCATCTTGGATATTGCCATTTTCGGAATTTCAGCTAATACTTAATGCCACAAGAAGCCTTTTATTATTGTGATTTTAAAATTAAAAGATTTTCCTAACATCACATTTTTTATTATTTATTACATATAAATACAATAACTCATTTAAATACTACAACATATTAATACCAAATATGTTTAAATGTCTTTTTATTTTCAAACTCGAATCTGCCTCATTCTACTATTTATTTCATACACCCCTAAATCTACCTTTAAATCTTTAATTTTTCGTATCAACACCTCCAACCTTTTCTTTCGGTCAACAATAGTTAATACTTGTTCGTTTCTTTCGCTTCCTATCTTGCATACTACCATTTTGTGTTAGTGTTAGTGTTTGTGTTTGTGTTTGTGTTTGTGTTTGTGTTTGTGTTTGTGCTTGTGCTTGTGCTTGTGCTTGTGCTTGTGCTTGTGGCTTGTGCTTGTGCTTGTGCTGTTTGTGTGTGCTTGTGTCTTGTGCTTGTGTTGTGCTTGTGCTGTGCTTGTGTGTGCTTGTGCTTGTGCTTGTGCTTGTGCTGTGCTTGTGCTGTGCTGTGCTTGTGCTTGTGGGCTTGTGCTTGTGTGTGTGCGTGCGCTTGCGCTTGCGTTGCGTTGCGTTTGCGTTTGCGTTTGCGTTTGCGCTTGCGCTTGCGCTTGCGTTAGCGTTACCGTTAGCGTTAGCGTTAGCGTTAGCGTTAGCGTTAGCGTTAGCGTTAGCGTTAGCGTTCGCGTTCGCGTTCGCGTTAGCGTTCGCGTTCGCGTTCGTGTTGGTGTTCGTCATTTTTTGTAACTGTAAACAGAGTGAGTGTGTGTGTATATGTGTTTGTGTGTGTGTGTGTGTGTGTGTGCGCAACGCAAGCACGTGTGCGTCATCGTGCACGTGCGCGTGCGTGTGCATGTGTGCGTGCGTGCGTGTATGTTAGTATCAACGATAATTCCAGAAAGAAAATACTTATGTACTAGCTAAAGCTTTTCATTCTATTAACGAGTTTTTGATGTTAGAACAACAATTTTGGTAACTGTAATTAAAGTGAGTGATTTTTGTGTGTGTGTGTGTGTGTGTGTGTGTGTGTGTGTGTGTGTGTGTATGTGTGTGTGTGTGGGTGTGTGTGTGTGTGTGTGTGTCTGTGGTGTGTACATGTGTGTAATGTGTGCGTGCGTGCGTGTATGTTAGTATCAACGATAATTCCAGAACGAAAATACTTAAAATTTTGTATTTAAGCCTGTTTTCATTTGACTTAGTGCTGATTAGATTTTGTGACAAATTCAGCGGCGGATGGGAAGGGGGGTTATTAGGAGCAGTTTCTTTAACAGCGTAAAGTTTAACATATCTAGTAAAAATACCCGTTGTTATAAAAATATATTGCAATCCTCCTCTGTTTCGTAGTAGTTGTCTATCACCAGCTACATTCAAAGCAGTACGAGAATATAAAAACTGCAAACTTCTATATTTGATATTAACAAAGATATCTTTAAAAAACAACGAAATTTGGGACACATGGTATATCGTCAATATCTAAATTGGGCGGGTGTAGCATTTTCTTATCCATGCTCATATTGTTTTTGAATATCTTTTTTGCGATGTATGCACAAACGAAAATCAAGGTGTTAAATAAATATAATAGGAATTGAAATAAACCATATAGTTTTCAACAGTGTCTGAGTTATTTATAATTTTGTCAGCTGATACTGAATTGCAATCAACTTGAAGAAATTAAGGAATGTTTAGTGATATAAAATAAAACGATTCATTGTTTTATATTTTTTATTTCCCTAAAATAATGTGGTGTAAACGAAGTTGTCTTTATTTTTCACTACAATAATTATCAATGTTGGTTTTGAAGGACTATTATTTATCCTGCTACAATTTTACTTCTATCAAAAATATGAGCTGCATTTTGTAATTGTGCCTAAGTATCTTAAAAGGTCGATCGACGTCATTGTTCCATAGAAAGATTTATAAAAACGAAACTTTAAAAACAAACTAATTGAGGATAAACCTATAGCGGTAAATGTGTATACTATTCGGTTCTAAAATTAAAAGTTTTATTTGTATACTGTTAAAAGTATCGAACATACAGTATGTGAGATTCCTACATTTAGATCAATTTCCAAACTATTTTGGACCAGAGACCCTTTTCCAAAATGACTGATACCTCAGACCCCATAGCCAAAATACAAAAATCCTATCTCTAGTTTTTTCCTATTGATACAAAATACTTCCAATTTAAAAACTTTGCGGGGTTAAGTGAGTAAACTTGACATCATCTTCTAATCAAAATAAATAGGCATAAAATTCAGTAAATATTAAGTATAATTAATAATTATTAATACAAATTACTAAAAGGTTAAGTAGGTAATTATTTTTGAAAAAACATTAAATCCAAAGTAAAGATAAAAATAAAAATTCAGTGTGATGGATGAATCTGGTGACTTTCACCAATCTGCTAATCTGGTTAAATATTTGAATTGTAGCCTTAAATCTCCGCGTTCGTTGATTTTCGAACGGTTTCTTTGTTTTGTTTGTTTGTAACCACCAAGCCTTTTTCGACTAGGTATGATGATGGAAAAGCGATAATTTTTTCAGCAATGTTCCAAAGGGATACTTTTTCAATGTTGCGCTGCAACCAGAACTTTAGCCTTGGTTGAACTTCTCCTCCTGGGATGGTGATCAACTCTTCCCAATCACATTGGTTTCTTCCATCCTGTGATATTGTACGGATTTATTATGCATTGAGGATTTGTAAATTTAATGTTTAATGCGTCCAAGTGATTGACATATAATAAAATAACATCGTCTTGAAGCATTTCTAGTAATTTTGGCAAATGCGGAAACTTTGAATATTCCTTTCTGCTTAAATTTTATTTATAAAGGATAAGTTTACCCACAAAGGCCGATATTAAATTTTGTTTTAATGTTGAGATCACCCTGCAACTGCAAAGTAACGTTAAACATACCAAAGATATCAGTCAAGTAATACATATCTGTTTTAAAATTGCTCAAATTTTCCAAATTTGGATCTTTTTCTTGTAAAACGCCAACGCAGATTCAAAAATTGCTGAAAAAAGTCTTGATACCCAGCGAACTTTATTGTGCAAAGGTAACCGGTAAAGACTTCGTCGTTTACCTCACATAGCTGAGCAAATAAGCGAGGTTCAAAGAATTGCTTCGAATCTTGTTGAGAGCCTTTATAACATAAAAGACTGATGCAATCTAGGACTCAGATTTTTGCTACTAAATGTTGTCTGGAATCACGCAGTGAATGACCAGTACCTCAGGAAGTTGTCGCTTTATGTGCTATAAAACCACGATGACGGCCAACCATAGATGGTGCACCATCAGTCGCAACAAAACAATGTTCTTCCATGGAATAGCTTTGTGTAAAAACGTTCCCGACCTGAAAATCGATTTTCCTCTGGAATCAGTCTCTAAATATTAGCAAAAGCAGTTCTTGGCACATATTTTCATCTTTAAACATCAAATATATCCTAAAAAGAGCTTCATTGCCGGGTAAGTTCGTCCAACTGGACAGAGAATTTGTTGGTCTGTAAAAATTGCATAAAATGTTGCGCGTCGCGACCCATCTCGTCTATTCGTCTCTGAACGGTGTTATTGCTCAAAGGAATTCTCTTAATAATTCAGTACGGGCTTGTAATAATTGTAAATAATTATGTAAATAAATGGGTGTATGTTCTCAAAACAAATCGTTAAAATAACCAGAGATCCAAAACACTCAATAAAAGATAATGCCGTTGTCTCAGTTTAGATTAAAGCAGGACAGGTTCATGTTTTTTTGATTTTTAATTACCACAATTTCTGCTTAGTTATTTTCACTTAACGTCAATATAGTAATTGCAATGTGACAATAATAAAATTATCTCGGACGGTTATTTTTTTTATTGTGCTCGGAATAACTAAACCGAGGATACAATAAAAACTCACCAAAATGTCAAAATAAAGATATACAAACTATGTTTATTAAACATTTAAATTTAGAATTATAAAAATATATCTTAAAATTAGTTGTAATAGCCTTAAATTACGAAATTATGGGTATAAAATCTTTGAAAATTTTGTACAAATTTTGATAATTGATATCTAAACGAATACGGAAATGTAAACCAAAGGTGATGTAATTTTTGCACAAATATTAATATGTTAATAACAATTTGTACGTTGTAAACCATACCAAAGATGAATTTTACTTAAAATTTATCTTCATGAAATTTGAATAATCCAGAGTTTATTGCATTCCGAAAGTTCAAATAAAAAGGATCTGAATTACTTGCAAAATTGTAATCATAAGCATCGAAAATACCAAAAAAAATAGAAAGAAAAATAAAAAAAAGGAAAATGATAAAAGTAAAAAGGTCAAAAAGCAAAGGTTTCAGATTTTAATAAATACGAGTAAATGTATCTTACCATTAATCAATGGCATTTTCACAAAATTTAGGTAAACCCAAAATGACTTCCTAAACAAAGCAACGTTCATAATTGGGACACTTACGGTATCAGGTGATATAGGGCGGAAAAATGGGGAAAATTCAAAGATATGGAAAATAAGAAAATATGTTTATACCAAGATGCAAATTGTTGCCTACCACAACTTATAATTCATTAAAATTAAAACTCCTTTTCTTATTTTTTACAATAATGAACGAAGAAAAAAAAAACATTGTTGAGGACCTCCGCAATGACTGGTAATATAAGCTTCCAATTGTGGGGGTTTTAATTTCGCTATTAAAAGATATTTATAGGACGCTATAAACCATCAACGTCTTGCATAGATGATGACGCAAACATCGACCTTATGGATGGCTTTTTCTAGTTTTCAAGTGTTGAAAATGACAATTACTTTTTTTGTCAGCATGTACTTTCATAAGTGGTTTATTTTAAGGCTTTGGCATGGTTACTGTATACTTTTCACATAAACATCGGCAAGTGTTGATTTGATAGAATGGAATAAACCAAACTTCAAGTAGTCCAAACTGTATTTCAAAAAAGTGCAACATATAGTAAAATATCAGGAGCATGTTGGACTTGAACTTATTTGATTTTGTCCGTTTTAAATCGCGTATATGCGTCAAATTTTAAAAGTACAACAATGATACTTCCTACTAAAGTATTAATCATTCTTATAAAAGTTGGTACCGTAACACAACTAATACAGTATCTTGAAATTTTCAAATACGAACTTGTGTTAATTAATAGGGGTCGATTTTTCATCGACCCCAAAATCATTTCGTTTATGTCCACCCCTAAAGATTTAGACCCAATATTCATGTCTTAATGGTCGTGACAGAAAACAACTGTTGCAGGATGGTAAATTTATTTACAATAATGTGCGCATTATAATTTACATCTGGATGTGGAAATTTCTCAAATTACTTGTATACATTTAGTAGTTGTTTCAAATCATTTTCATACCTTCCGTGACACAAGTTGTCTAATTGAGTGGTTAAAGTTTCGGAGTAAAACGTTTATATCCCAATTCAAGTTCTGCATTCTGGCAGAAACCATTTTACTTACGTTTTCTATTTGTATCGTTGTGTATCTCATAAATTGACTTTAAAAGCGTAAGCTCGATTATACACATCAGACGTCTGAAAACTAACAATGAACAATTAATAAACTTTACTTTAAAAGGAAACTAGTTTTCAATAATAAATAAATTAAAAAGAAGGTATATTGTACAATTGGGTTTAAAAGGTTTAAAAATTGATTAGTTGTATTTTAATTTTCAATGTTTTACTTTTAATAGAAATAAATACAATTGGTAAAAAATAATTGATCTTAATAAATATGTATTTTGAAGTTTAATTTTTTTTGCATTTTACAAAAACACACAAATATAGAAATTAAACTAGCTTGATTGGTATTCATCGATGCTGTTTTTTCGATGAGGAGAACAGGAAATAAAACCAATTAATTAATTCAATAAAAAGGTATAATAGTATCCTTTTATGTAAATTTATGCATCATACAGAGTCCTCTATGGAACAATAGCAAAACTTATGGTTAGGTATTTATTATCTAACTTTACAAAAGAGATTCTACAAATATAGAGAGGCAAGTCATATTTCTAGAACAGCAGATGGCGGTACTATACACATCTTTCTATGTAATTTTTTGCAAAATTGTATAATTAAGGGTGGAGAATAATGATAGCTCAGGTTGTCTTCTAGTAGTTGAAACAAATTATTATTACAAATTGTGTGTAATTAAGAATTAAACATTACATAAAAATTGTTGAATTTAAAAATAATAAATATTTCAGTGGGTAGCTAAAAGGTAATTAAACCATATACTAAAAGGCCGGTGTTTAAATACATACCATAAAGCCAAAAAAGTACAACTATGATACTTCCTACTAAAATATTAGTCATTCTTATAAAAGTTGGTACATAACCAATACAGTATCTTGGTTTCAAATAAGAACTTGTGTTAATTAATATCGATTCTTAGACCTTGTCGAAAATCAGTTTTCGTTTATGTCAATGGAAAACCGATTTAGACCAAGGGGTCGATATCGACCACTTTAATGATTTAGATGCTATATAATCAACTTTTTTAAAAAGTTATTTTTTAATTTATTGTACATTTTGTCTGGACTATTCATTTTTAAGTGGTCGTGACAGAAAACAACTGTTGCAATATGGTAACATTTACTTACATAATGTGCGGATTATAATTTACATCTATGGGAAATTTCAAATTACTTGTAACATTTAGTAGTTGTTTCCTTTTGTTTAGGGTGTTCCCTAAATAAAGAAAATTTCAATATCCTCAAAAAGTTACGGTACTTTGTTTTAAACCTCAAGAAACTGTAACCAATCTAATTTTGCAATACTTAATAAACAGGAAAAATTATTACAACATAAATCGTTTAAATGAAATTAGTCTTTCAGAATAAGGGAAATCATATCCCTAGACGATTGCCAAAAATGCTATTGATATACTAAATAATTGTAACAATGAAATCTTCCTAATGGTTTCTTTCTCATTAAATCTTAATCTACCGTAACCACCAAAAGATGTTTTTCATCACTTAAGAAGATTAAAAAGTTATTTAAATTCAACTGGCCAAAATCGTTTAAATGGTCTAATTATGGTATTGGCACATTACCAAGAAATCAATGTTTTTAGAAATATTTTCAAATGAACAATTTTTGATTTTTGCAATAAATAGTATATTATGTTATTAGGAGAAATGATGGTTTATGTACCTGAATGTTTATTTAATAAAGCCTGAGACATAAATTTTTTACCTGAATAAATAATTTTATCTGCAAACGTAATCAGATAAATTAAAGATAAGGTAAGGATCGAAAGAAAGAGCAAAACTAGTAAAAAAGTAAAAGAAAAAATAATCAGTTTTGCAAGTAATGAAACCATAACGACGCTTATTAAATAAGCAAATTGGTGGGTAAAATTGATGCAAAAAGTGAAACTTTTACTCCATGTCAAAAAAATTTCCTGGACATTTAGTCTTAAAAGTTACTTTGTGACGTTTTGGATAAATTATATTCTGTGTTCATGTACTATATTCACTTTCTACTGTTTGTTTTAAAATGTTTTAAATGAATTATTTGCATTTTAAGTATGTCATGTCTTTGTATTTTGTACAAAAATAAATAAATTTCTGTAAGTTTGTTATTAAAATTAAAATCAAGTTAGTGGTTTTTGTTGGAAACCAGTAATACCATTTTACATTTTGAATATTTATGTTGTTTTAAAAGAATATTCAAAAAAAAAAACCTTTTATAGTTGTTTCAAATCATTTTACCCCTACAAGTTGTCTAATTGGTAAGGTTAAAGTTTAGTAAAACGCTTTATATGCACACCAATTCAAGTTCTGCATTCTGGCAGAAACCATTTTACTTATGTTTTCTATTTGTATATTTTATCTCATAAATTGACTTTAAGCGTAAGCTCGTTATACACATCAGACGTCTGAAAACTAACAATGAATAATAAATAAATTAAAAGAAGGTATATTTAGAATTGGTTTAAAAGGTTTAAAATTGATTAGTTGTATTTTGATTTTAATGTTTTTCTTTTAATAGAATAAATACAATTGGTAAAAATTAAATGATCTTAATAAATATGTATTTTGAGGTTTAATTTTTTTTTATAAAACTTTTTACAAAACAAAACAGAAAAGCTCGATTGGTATTCATCGATGCTTTTTTCGATGAGGAGAACAGGAAAAAAAATTAAAATAAATAAAAATTTTTCTTATGTTAATTTAAATGCATCATACAGACTCCTCTATGGAACAATAGCAAAACTTATGGTTAGGTATTTACTTTCCAACTTACACTATAAAAAAGATTCTACAAATATTGAGAGGTAATTCATATTTCTAATACAGCAGATGGCGATACTATATACATGTTTCTATGCAATTTTTAGCAAAATCTTGTAAAACTGCGGGTGGAGAAGGACCCTCAGTGATAGTTCAGGTCGTCTTCTAGTGGTTGAAACAAATTACAATAAAATTATTATTACAAATTGAGTGTAATTAAGAATTAAACATTACATAAAAATTGTTGAAATTAAAAATAATAAATATTTCAGGACCATTATTGTTTATACTATACTGCAATGATTTAGATCAATATACGTCCTCCTTTTGCTGACGATATTACACTTGTAGCATCTGGAATGAGCGTTGAGTCCATGACTAACTCATTAAAACAAAATTTAGAATCGCTAAACCAATATTTTTTAATGAATAAATTAGTGTTGAACCAGAATAAAACATGTTTCACCGCTGCAGTAAAATTATACTGAGAGCCAGCTCATAAAATTAAATAATAAATCTGTAGAACAAGTAAGTTCAATAAAGTTAAGGTATAAATTATCTACAATTAAATTGAAACAACATATGACAGTTTGTGTAAGACTTGGGAAAACATTGCTACATATTAAATGTCAAATCAAATCTTAGTAAACATGTGCTTAGAACCTTTTACAATTCTAACTTTGAGTCTCAAATACGTTGACTGGGAAAATTCATCTGGTGGAAGAATAGTTTGCAGAAAAAAAGCTATTAGAATTATGTAGGTCTCAATTTACAAGAATCAGGCAGACTTTTGTTGCTGAGGTATATTGACCTTCCTAGTATTTACATATTAGAAGTTTTAAAGTTTGTAAAAGTAACATGGTGGATTTTAGTTTCCTGAATTTTAATCACACTTATTCAAGAATTTGGTTATAATCTATCACTAACATTCAAGGAAATAATTTTTAAATCAAATCCGTAAATGGTGCTATTTTATACAATAAGTTGCCTTGCAAATCTTTAACAAAATTGACATTTATTATTGATTAAGAAAGTCTTAATAGAACATGCCTTTTGCTCCGGAGGAATATTTGACCCACAGTCTATTTTTTGTTGTAAACGCCTATCAATAATGTATATTTGTCTTATATTTGAGTGTAATGTGGACATGTCTTATCATATATTTATGATCCACTAGACTAATAAATTATTATTAATTAAAATTAATTTATTTAAAATTATTTTGATAAATAAAAAAATTTCCAAAAATTTATTTTTTATTTTAGTTTTTTACATTAAAACGTAACTATAATTCATTAACTTTAACTTTATTGCGGAATAAAGATTGAAATTTTAAAACATCTAAAAGCCTAAACATATTAATTTAAGTATATAAGCTAATTTTCATACTGTTTTTCTAATACTTTATAAAACAAGGATAATACACCTTTAGGTTTGAATTTATGTTCTCCTAATATACCAGGAGCTTAAACACTTGCCAACCTCGTGCCATTCTTCATATTCATAATATAAGAATATTTTAAAAGATATAACCGAAACAATTAAACAGAAATTCAAGAAAAGAACATTTTAAGAGGGCAATGCAAAATGTGTTTAGTAAGATTTTTTGGAGATGGGGTGCAGTTAAAAAGGATTATTTTGTTCTACTCCCAATAGGTGTCGCTATAAATTGCAAAGTTTGTTACTGAATTCAGTACTTTTCGTGGTTGAACTTTTTATGAAAAGAGGACTCTTAAAACGGTTGTGAATGCACATTGTTATCAGTAAGTTAAATAAACATGTTTAATTTGATTGCATACTTATCATGAAGTGCAACGAATTTTTATTATACATTTTAGTTCTTTTTAAAATAGCCCTTATTTCCATACAAACTGATATCAACGGCTACTATACTTTTATTGTATTTACTTTTACCATGGTCATGTAATATGACCTTTTATACACTTATCAGTTTTATCACTGATCGCGTATAGCCTTTATAAGAAAATGCAACCACAAAAAATGAATTGCGGCGTTCGTAAATTTCAGAAGCATTCTGCGCCGTAAGCACTAAGCAGGTACTTTACGAACTGTACGCGTATCTGACGATTGAGTTTTCGTCCAGTGAATGATTTAATTTTGATGAAAAAATAAAACTTATTTACGGGTGTTTTAACTGATTTCTGATATAACAAAAACAAGGTAAGAATTTATTGCTTTGGAAAGAAGCAAGTACCTAGTGCTTGTGATATTCGCAGTCATTTTTTGAAACGGGCTTAAAAACATGGGTGTAAAACGGCGAAGCGGATCAAGAATACTCAAACGCAATAAAGCTTCAAAAAGTGCTCAAAAGCGGTGGTCGATGATGCATTCAAACTCCCAAACTCTATATACGCCTCGATTATTTGAAGATAATCCTGCTGGTTATAAACAAAATTTATTCATAATTGTAAACTGTACGTAATATTTTAGTACTTAATTCTCCTAATACTTTCAATTCATCATTATCCAATTTTGGAGAAGAAATACGTGAGGATACCTATGCTGTTTACGAAAGCTCACGATGTGGTTGTCACTAGCGGCATAATATAACCCTGTTATATTATGCTAGCGGGTAGGTTATCGAAACGTTTAGATTGTATAATTTAAAAAACACCATTAAAAAACCCCAAAAAAGATAAGTATTTTATTATGAGTGATAATGGTGAAAGTTTACATTTTCATATAATATACGTTTGTATTTAATTTATTATGCGTTTTATTACCATCATTAAATGTAATTTTCAATGCAAAACTTTGCGGAGGAAAGCTAGTTGTTAAATTGAAAATATAACTGAAATCCACTTCAAATCAGCATTTTAATTTTGAACTTATATCATTTCGGAAAGTAGCCTATGCAATGACGGCATGTCGTTGATATGGAGTTGTTGTTTACGTTCGATACGGTGTTTTTGAATGAAAAAATGGATCAGTTTGAAGAAAGCATTCCACGGGAAATTCAAAAACTGCCCAAAAAAGCGGAATTATAATATTTGTTCCATAGAAATGACGAGATGCCTATTATAAAGAATATTAAAAACTCCTTATGTGGACGGAAAATAAAAATTTGAAGTGTAAATGAAACATTGATGGAAAGGGCATTGATTACAATTGTAATTATTTGTTTTGATATTTTATGTTTTATGAAAGTCTAGTGTTATAAATTGTTTACTTTACGGTGTTCGCAACTATTCAAAATTACAAGCAATGCTGAGGAGACTCAAAAAGGGAGTGGATCTGGCGTCTTTTTAAAAGCTGCATGTGTTTTTGAAGGTGATAAATAATGGTTATGAAACTAGATTTTTCGTTCAACGTCTTGTTTAAAGATACTGATGTAGGATAGTTTTGACATATTAGTGACAGTTATTTCGTTTGTCAGGTTGTCGCAATTTATGATGGCTTTAACACAAAATAAAGTCAATGCAGTTCATGCAGAAGCTACGAAATGTGTGATTTACGCATATCTGATATTAAAAAAGAAGGAATCCACATAGCAATTACTAAGAATTGTAAAGTTAAAATTTATTTAAAATAACAGTGATACTGTTGGTAATATCTCACTAATAACATGTTTCAATTACAAATATAACTTTTTTTAAAAATGATAACGTCATTGTTTCTATACCAACTTTAAAACTCTTCATTGCGATTTCAGACGCTAGTTAATTTTTAAAGAGATTGTAATAAAAAAAATAAATAATTCTCAAATCCCTTTTTTAAAATTACGTTCGCAATATAACATCATGTATAAGGTGTGGTTGTTGCGACATCTTTCAGATAATAGCTGCGCTAATTACGTGATAAAATGGCAGTAAATTGTGACGTCACAATTTTACGACACTTTTTTTGAAAATTTTGGCATTATGATACGTATTTAAACACCGGCCTCTTAGTATATGGTTTAATTAACTTGTAGCTACCCGCTGAAATATTTATTATTTTTAATTTCAACAATTTTTATGTAATGTTTAATTCTTAATTACACTCAATTTGTAATAATAATTTTATTGTAATTGTTTCAACCACTAGAACACGAACTAAACTATCACTGTGGGTCCTTCCCCACCCGCAGTTTTACAAGATTTTGCTAAAAATTACATAGGTGTATATAGTACCGCCATCTGCTGACTAGAAATATGAATTGCCTCTCTATATTTGCAGAATCTTTTTTGTAAAGTAAGTTACATAGTAAATACCTAACCATAAGTTTTGCTATTGTTCCATAGAGGACTCTGTATGAATCATATACATTTACATAGGAGGATACTATTATACCACATATTGAATTAATTAACTAGTTTATTTCCTGTTCTCCTTATCGAAAAAGCAGCGTCGATGAATACCACACGAGCTAGTTTGATTTCTGTGTTTGTATGTTTTTGTAAGCACAGTTGTTTTCTATGCAAAAAAATTAAACCTAAAAATTACATATTTATTAAGATCAATTATTTTTTACCAATTGTATTTATTTCTATTAAAAGAAAAACATTGAAAATCAAAATACAACTAATCAATTTTTAAACCTTTTAAACCGAATTGTACAATATACCTTCTTTTTAATTTATTTATTATTGAAAATTAGTTTCCTTTTAGAGTAAAGTTTATTTATCGTTCATTTTTAGTTTTCAGACGTCTGATGTGTATAATCGAGCTTACGCTTTTAAAGTCAATTTATGAGATACACAACAATACAAATAGAAAACGTAAGTAAAATGGTTTCTGCCAGAATGCAGAACTTGAATTGGTATTTGGTGTGCATATAAAGCGTTTTACTCCGAAACTTTAACCTTACTCAATTAGACAACTTGTGTCACGGAAGGTATGAAAATGATTTGAAATAACTACCTACTAAATGTATACAAGTAATTTGAGAAATTTCCACATCCAGATGTAAATTATAATGCGCACATTATGTAAGTAAATGTTGCACCATCTTGCAACATTTGTTTTCTGTCACGACCACTTAAGAGCACATGAATATTGGGGTCTAAATCGGTTTCCCAGGGGTGGACAGAAATGAATACTGATTTTGGGGGTCGATAAGGTCTAAAAATCGACCCCTATTAATTAACACGTATTTGCAACTTTCAAGATACTGTATTAGTTGTGTTACGTGTACCAACTTTTTATAAGAATGATTAATACTTTAGTAGGAAGTATCATTGTTGTACTTTTTTTGACTATACGCGATTTAAAACGAACAAATCATAATCAAGTTCAAGTCCAACATGCTCCTGATATTTTATTATATAACAAACTTGCACTTAGGTTGAAAGTTCATTTGCGTTTTGAAATTCGTTGGAGCTACTTGAAGTTTATTTATTCCATCTCTATCAAATCAACACTTGCCGATGTGTCTCATATGTGAAAAAGTATACAGTAACGATGCCATGAAGCCTTCAAAATGGAGAACCACAAAAGTACATGCTGAAAAAAGTAAGCCCTTGTCATTCATTCAAGCATTGAAAAACTAGAAAAAAGCCATCCATAAGATCGATGTTTGCGTCATCATCTATGCAAGACGTTGATGGTTTACAGCGTCCTATAATATATCTTTAATCGGAAAACCCCACAAATTGGAGAGCAGCAAAAGTCATTGCGGAGGTCCTCAACAATGTTGTAACGAATCCGTTCTTCGTTCATTTAGTTGTATAAAATAAGAAAAAGGAGTTTTTAATTATTAATGAATTATAAGTATGTGGTAGGCAACTTAATTTGCATCTTGGTATAACTTTAGTTGCATATTTTCTTAGGGGTTTATACTTCCATATCTTTGAATTAATTCTTTGCGCACATTTTTTCGCGCACCGCTGTCTCACCTGATACCGTAAGTGTCCTTTTGAGCATTACTTGATGAACGTTGCTTTGTTTAGGAAGCCCTTTTTGGGTGTTACCTAAATTTTGTGAAAAGTGCCATTGATTTAATGGTAAGATACATTTACTCGTATTATATTAAAATCTGAAACCTTTGCTTTTTGCAGGCACTTTTACTTTTATCATTTATACCTTTTTTTTTACTTTTACTTTCGGTATTCTTACCACTTTTGGTATTTTCGATGCTTATGATTACAATTTTGCAAGTAATTCAGATCTAAATTTAGATCACATTTTTTATTTGAACTTTCGAAAGAATGCAATAAACTCTGGATTATTCAAATTTCATGAATTTGTAAGAAGTAAAATTCATCGGTATGGTTTACAACGTACAGAATTGTTATTACGACATATTGCGCAATATTTGTAAAATTACATCACCTTTGGTTTACATTTCCGTATTCGTTTAGATACCAGAGGTTATCAAAAGTTGTTACAAAATTTTCGAACAGCTATTATACCCATAATTTCGTAATTTTTTACAACTAGTTTTTTTTTTTATATAATTTAAATTTAAATGTTTAATAAACATAGTTTGTATATCTTTTATTTTGACATTTTGGGAATTTTTATTGTATCCTCGGTTTAGTTATTCCGAGCGAAAAAAATAACTTGGCGTCCGAATAATTTTATTATTGAAACAGTTACTATATTGACGTTAAGTGAAAATAACCAGAAATATGGTAATTAAAAATCAAAAAAGCATGAACCTGTCCTGCTTTAATCTACCGACTGAGACAAGGCATTATCTTTTATTGAGTGTTTTGGATCTCTTTATTTTAACGATTTGTTTTGAGAACATACACCCATTTATTTACATAATTATTTACAATGTATTGCAAAGCTCGCCTGATATTATTAAGAGAATTCCTTTGAGCAATAACACCGTTCAGAGACGAATAGACGAGATGGGTCGCGACGCGGAAAACATTTTATGCAATTTTTTACAGACCAACAGATTCTCTGTCCAGTTGGACGAGTCTACATTACCCGGCAACGAAGCTCTGTTGTTAGGTTATATTTGATGAATTAAAGATGAAAATATGTGCCAAGAACTGCTTTTGCTACATATTAAGAGAGATACCAGAGGAAAATCGATTTTTCAGGCCGTGGAACGACAAAGCTATTGCATGGAAGAACATTGTTTCTGTTGCGACTGATGGTGCACCATCTATAGTTGGTCGTCATCCTGGTTTTATAGCTCACATAAAGCGACAACTGACTGAGGTACTGGTCATTCACTGCGTGATTCACAGACAGCATTTAGTAGCAAAAAATCTGAGTCCTAGATTGCATCAGTCTTTACAATATGTTAAAAATGCTCTCAACAAGATTCGAAGCAATTCTTTCAATTGGCTTATCTGCTCAGCTATGTGAGGTAAACGAGAAGTCTTTACGGTTACTTTGCACAATGAAGTTCGCTTATCAAGAAGCTCTTGAGCAAGATTTTCAGCAATTTTGAATTCTTGGCATTTTACAAGAAAAGATCCAAATTTGAAAGAAAATTTGAAAAATTTTAAAACAGATATGTATTACGAGATATCTTTGGTATGTTTAACAAAGTTACTTTGCAGTTGCAGGGTGACGATCTCAACGATTAAAACAAAATTTAATACGGCCGTGGGTAAACTTATCCTTTATAAAACAAAATTTAAGAAAAGGAATATTCACATTTTATTTGTCAAAATTACAGAAATGAAGACGATGTTATTTTGTCATATGTCAATCACTTGGACGTTCAGGAACTAAGAGGGTTGAGGGCTTAAATTTACAAATTCCTCAATGAAAAAATCCGTACAATTCACAGCCATGGAAGGACCAATGTGATAATGCAAGAAGAGTTGATCACCATCAGCACAGACGAGGAGAAGTTCAACCAACAAAGTTCTTTGCAGCGCAACATTGAAAAACAGTATCCTGCATTGTGGAACATTGCTGAAAAATACCTTATCGCTTTTCCTTCATCATACCTATCGAAAAACTTCAGTGTTACAAACATTTAACAAAAAAAGAAACCGTTCGAAAATCAACGAACGCGGGATTTAAGGCTGCAATTAAATATTGAACCAGATTGGTAGAAAGTCACCAGATTCATCCATCACAATGAATTTTTATTTTTTTTATCTTTACTTTGCGATTTTTTTTTCAAAAAAATTACCTATTAACTATTTTACGTAATTTGTATTAATAATTATTAATTATACTTAATATTTACTGAATTTTATGCCTATTTATTTTGTTAAATTTTGATGAAAATGAGTGTTTTTACTTTTAAAAGGAAAAAAACTAGAGATAGGATTTTTAAAGTAATTTGGCTATTTGAGGTATTTGATTTTGGAAAACTCTGGTCCAAAATAGTTTGAAATTATCTAAATGTAAAGAATCCAATTATGCTCGGTACTTTTGAAATATAATAAAACTTTTAATTTTAGAACCGAATAGTATAACATTTACCGCTGTAGGTTTATCCTCAATTTTTTTTTAAAGTTTCGTTTTTAAATCTTCTATGGAACAATGACGTCGATCAACCTTTTAAGAACTTAAACAGTTACAAAATGCAACTCAATTTTGATAAAAGTAAAATTGTAGCAGGATAAAAATAGTCCTTCAAACCAACCATTGATAATTTTGTGAAAAATAAAGACAACTTGTTTTTACAATTGTTAGGAAATAAAATAATATAAAACAATGAATCGTTTTATTTTATATCATAACTTACATTCTTTTTTCATTTCTTAAAGTTAGCAGGATTGCAATTGTATCAGCTGAAAAAATTATAATAACGGAGTGACACACTGTTGAAAACTATATGGTTTATTTCAATTTTATTATATTTATTTAACACTGGCTTGATTTTCGCTTGTCATACAAGAAAGGTATTCAAAAACAATATGGAGGGTAAGAAAATGCTACAAATTTAGATATTGACGATATACCATTGAAATTTCGTTGTTTTTAAAGATATCTTTTTAATATCAAATATAAAGTTTTATATCCTCGTATTTTGAATGGCAGGTGATCGACTACTACAGAAACAAGAGGATTTCAATATGTTTTTATAATAACGGGTATTTTTACTAGATGTGTTAAACTTTACCAGTTAAAACGCAACTAACAGAAAATCTTTTCCGTTGTGAGGGAAATTGTTGAGGGCAAATTAACATACCAATATAATAATGATAATTACAAATTATATCTATGTTAGTGAAATACAGTTGGGTTGTTAGAACTGAATAAATTACAAATTTACAATGTTGTCAGCTCTTCTGTTTCACATAACTTTAATTTTACGTTTACAATTTTGAGTTTTAATATTAATTGATGATAAATATCTAAATTATACGACTACTTCAAATGTTACAATTGCTTAATCATTGCAAAATGATCTAAGAACTGTTAAAAGTATTTTACTTAGTTGAGAACAGTATTTCCATCAAAAACTAATTTTCAAAATAAAGTAAACAATATAACCTAAGTTTTATTTGACGTCGAATTTCAAGGTTTGGCAACAATGTCAAGCGCTGATTTATACATTAAAAATTTGGACTATACACATTTTTATACAAAAAAAAGAATGATGAGGATTGTATACCAGATATAAGAAATAAACGGGTATGTTGAATATAACATTGACGAAAGTGTTATACAGTTTTCTTTGCAAAAGTATATTAATGAATACAAAAATTTTCGTTTGTGTCGTATTCGATCAACAATAATAAATATGTACTAAAATTAATTCAATTAAAATCAGTTTACATTACGCCATTTGTCAGATTATACAAACGATTACAAAAAAAACACACACACACACACACACACACACACACACACAAACACACACAAACCACAAACCCACACACAAACACACAAACACACACACACACACACACACACACACACACACACACACACACACACACACACACACACACACACAAACACAGAAACAAACAAAAACAAATACAAAAGTGGTATAAAAGCTTTTTTTCCAAACTTTGAAATTTAAATTTTGATTGCTAAAATAGAAATTGCAATTCCCATCCTCATCATATTCAACCACTTGCGGTCAAACCTTATGGCAGGAAATTTGTTATCAAAGTCAAAATTAAAATAGAAATTGTAATGTCATCATCATATTACAATTTAAATTCGAATCAGAAGCAAAAATAGAAAAATCATCATATTACCCAGAAGTCTAAAAATAATGGCGAAGGTCAAAGATTATTGACCAGTGGTATCTGACATTTTTGAAATAAAAATAATAAGTTCATAAGTTTTTGTCTATTAGCGGTTTTGAAGGATGTGATTTATAATAAAAGGATCCCTTTTGCGCGATTAAGTATTAGCTGGAATGACGAAAATGATATATGCAATGGAGGTGTTGATACGAAAAATTTTAGATTTAGATCAAATAAAAGAAGAATGAGGTATTATTTGAAAATAAAAGACATTCAAACATATTTGGTATTAATATGTTGTAGTGTTTAAATGAGTTTAAATGTTATGCAACAAAGTACTCGTGATATTCTGCATAAATTGATATTCACATTTATATTAACAGTCTAAGACACAAATCAATAAATATTTAAGATAAATACTGATGTAAAATAAAATTTGATTTATTTGGAAATATTTGTAAATGTTGTTCAACTAAAAATTCTAACGTTTTCAATTAAAAAAGCCTTCTTTAACTGTGAAATATTACAAATCACTATTCGATATAAAAACATTTTAATATTTTAAATTAATTGAGCATCAATATGAATTTTGATATAGTATAACAAAAGTTTAACATATTTGTAAAGTAATTGGTTTTAAAACAGATTCTAACGATTTTTATGAAAAAAGTAATACTAACCTCAATATCGTTGGACATTTTACATTTATATACGCAAATACAACCCATTTTAAATGATTGTACTGAATGAGTAAAAGCATGCAATTGCAAAATAGTATTATCAGTATGATTTGTAATATTATAAACAAAGCAAGTATTGTACTAGAATGGAATGTATAATTACAATTATTGTTGTAAATGATAGACTTGCTTGAATTATCAAAATGTATGTTTTAATTGTTATTAATAAAGAATATGTGCATTCATAAAGAGATAAAAACGACCCGATGTATTTTTTTCCTCAGGGTGGATGTTGCGGAGGACATCCTTTTTAGTGGAGTAAAACCCAGTAGTAGTGATATTGTTAATTTAACAAAAGTATTATTCCATTGTTGAAAAAAAATGAATTTGTAAAGCACATCCGTATAATTAACACTAATATTAAACTATTGCAAGATATAATTCAAAATAAAATTTATTTAGAGACATTGAAAATTTGCTTAAACTCGAATGTAATTTATCATTGCTAAAGTGTTTCTTATAAATTAATCAGTTAAAAGGCTTCAGAGAAAACAGATATGGAATTGTAACTAAAAGGCAGCAAATTGTTTACCCAGGTTCATGTTTTAATGGTACACAGGAATTATAGTCAATATAGCAAACATCAAGGATCTTATTTTTACAAAATGCATACAATAGTTTTGCACGAAAGGTTAAATTTGCTAAAACCAATGCAATGTGAATGTCCTTTAGTATAATATTGTCCATCCTCAAATCACGATATGGAGTTGAAGACATTTAATAAAAATCATGATCAATATTCACCAATTTACGTAAGTGGTATAATGAAAACGTTTATTTTAAATTAAAAAATTAGAAGAGTTTTCGAAAATTGGTTGGGCATTACATTTAAAGGTGAATATTTAATTCCCATTTAGAGGCGGCCTTTCAACTTACGTTAAAGTTCCTACTTTATAGCAGAAACCATGCGGTAATGAATGTTAAAATGACGATGGGTATTGCTTCCTTGGGGTTGTTCGGCACTATATCCCGTGCAACATCATTCAGGTAAAGTTTACAGTTATCCTCATTTTAAGGATGTTTTGAATTATGATTCAATTCCTTCCCATTAAACAATGATGTAAAAAATTTGAACAGTTAAACAACCTCTCCATTAATTTGTTTTGCATTCAGGGAAAGTTATATTACCATTTGTATTAAGTGAAAACAAAAATAGTGCGAGGAACCCATAAATCTTTTAGTACTTTCTTAATTATGCTGCGGGTGATATTAAAAAAATAATACTGTTTATCATTTCACTTGGATTAAAATATGTCAGCTCTTTTTCAAACAACTATCGAATAAGGAGCGCAAGAAATTCATTTGTTATCGACGTTTGAACCATTTTCTTCAGATCGTTCTACAAAAACAATTTCACTGTCATCAACTTAATCGATGCTTTGTCAAGCTACCCCTGAAAGGAAAGTTTCTGCAGTTCAAAAACATTCAGAAAAGGTGCTGTTGGTAATTTATGCAGATTTAGAAAGTATTTTAAAAGGTACAAAAACGGAATCGATAATAATACTAATTACTCCAAACATACACCCTTCAGCATTGCTTACTACTTGAAGTGTTCATACAATGATTCTTTATCACGATTTAACTTTATAGAAAAACGATTGCATTCAATGGTTTGTTAAAAGTTTCAAAGTATTGCACATTGGACTGAAATAATCAATAAAATAATTCCTATGGATACTTTAACTCCCAATCAGGTTGAGCACTTTGAAAGCCCACGATTTCACATTTGCGAAAAACCATTTACTTATTATGATATAAAAGTTAGGGATCATAACCATTTTACTGGTGCATTTCGAGGAGCATCACTTCAGAATTGTAACCTAAACTCCCACATTCTGCCAGTCGTGTTTCATAATTTGTCAGGTTATGCTAGTCATTTCCTCATTGAATTGGCTACTGTTCCTGTGGATTTCACTGCTACCATAAACAAAGAAAGATATAATTCTTTCACGAAAGTAGAAACTAAAATTAGGTTTGATTTATTGACTCTTTCAGATTTATGAGTAGTAGTATTGAAAAGTTGTCGGACTATTTGGAAAATAGTAAAAAAATGATTACCACGCTAATTGTAACAATGAAAATTTTCCTACTAGTTCGCAAAGGTGTGTTTTTATGAATATCTCGATTCTTGGGATAAATTAAGGGGACCAGACTCCCAAGGAAGCGTTTTCAGTCATTTCACTAATGAGGAATCAATGATGCGAGTTTTGCACATGCAGTTAATGTTTGGAACATTTAATATTAAATCGTTAGGGATTACTCATTTGTATCTAAAACGGACGTTCTTTTGTTAGCAGACATTTCAAAATTTCGACAAACTTGTTTAATTTAAAACTTGATCCTCTGCACTATTATACAGCCCCGGTTTGGCATTCTATGTTATGTTTAAAATTACACAAGTACAGTTAGAACTATTTACAGACAAATATGCTAATGTTTATTGAGAGAGGACTTAGAGGTGGTGTGGCTCAATGTTCTAATCGATATGCTAAAGCTAACAATAAGTACATGGGGAAAATTTGATCCCACTTCCGAAAGTGTGTATTTAATGTACTACGACGTAAATAATTTATACGGAGCCACCATGTCAGAATGTATACCATTTGGCGATTCTTCTTTTGTTGATAATTTGGAAACTTTAGATTTAATAAACCATCCCGATGATTCGGAAATTGGCTATATAGTCGAGTGTGATTTAGACTATCCTATAGAATTAAGAAAGTCACAGTGATCTACCATTGGCACCCGAACATACGGTATCACCCGTATCTGATTCAAAATGAAAAATTATTCCTTACATTGTATCGTAAACATAATTATGTAATTCATTACAGAAATTTGGAATATATTTAAAATATGGATTAAAGTTGGTGATAGTACACCGTATATTACGTTTTAAACAGTCCTCGTGTTAAAAAATATATCGATTTAAATACCACCATGCGCCAGAAATCTCAAAATAATTTGATAAATTTTTTAAATTAATGATTAATAGCGTTTTTGGGGCTGATGGAAAATGTACGTAACATAAGGATATACGTTTTAAGAAATGGGAGGGTCGCTATGGTGCTCCTGCCTACATAAAAACCAAAATTTTATAGTTGTACAATATTTGATAAATGTATTTATCATTCAAATGAATAAGCTAAAGTATTGAGTAAACAATCATAAGAGGGCAATGTAATGAAAATTTTGTGCTTATTATCTCATTTGGTTTCTACCCCACTATAGACAAACTAAAATTTGCTGACACCATCGTTAAACATAGTTTGCATGTGATATGAAATTTTATCGCAAAAAACATTTTATTCAAACCAAGAAACCTCCTCCCTTTTATTAGAAATGATTCGAGGATTAATTTTTGAAAATTTTAAATATAAATAATTTACATGTTCAATTTATACTTGTTTATTGGTTTTAACGTCAATAAAATTTGTAATTATATACAAAAATAGAAATTAAAGTGTTTAAAATAAAAATGCGGATAAAAAGTTCCACTTCATTATAAAAAATTTATATTATTTCATAATAAAGATCAATTAATTTTATAACGATTTTAAGTATAATTATTTATATGTTAGTTATTAATTATACTTGTTTATTGGTTGTCATCAATAAAACTTATAATTGCATATACAAAAATTGAAACTAAAGTTTTAAAATAAAAAAATGCTTTGATCAACATTTCAAACAAAACTTTTGAATTTAGATACAGGGTATTTCAGAATAAAGATCACATTAAAATCATTATTAATTTTATTAAATACATAAATAAAAAGTTTAACTAGTAGAATTTGAACCTAAATTACTTTACTAGGTGGCGCTCAAAACATTTTAGCATTAAAAATAGAAATTTATAATGATTAACATCTTAAAATAAGACTATTTAATGCGTCAAAAAATATTGTTTACATTTTGATAAATGTAGGAAAAACCGTCGTACTTTTGAGCTGTTCTAATTGATGTGCCGATTTCATGCAAAGCCATCGTAAAAATTTGTGGATATTTAACGCGCATTTTTTGAAAAGTTCGTCCAATCTTATACATAGCTCGGTTGTTTTCTTCTCGAACCACTTTCAAGTTTCAAAATGTCGTTCCAACCAACGCGTTCTTTGCTTACTATAAATTGTAATTTGCTATTCATAAAGTTATTGTGTAAGCTCTTCATTAAATTGCGTCAACCAGGTTAAAATACCTATCAATAATTATTTCTGGACATTTGCCGTAAAGCAAATTGAATGTAGAGCGATTATTACTCCTGGTCACAAAATAGTAGTAAATTTAAAGGATTTTAATTTTTCACCACATTGACAATGATATTTTTAATTCCATGCCTTTTACGGGTCCCGCTGAAACAAAATAGCCCACAGGATTTTCCAGTTTCAATAGTCCACAATTAAAAATACTAGCGCACTATTAGCTACTTTTGGATTTTTAAAAAATCCCAAGTCCTCATATCCCTCAATTAGATCATGCACTTCGTCAAAATCTAAATGTTGCCTTAAAGATATTTTCAAATGCTAACCATACTTTCTCCTGTTCTGTCTTATATTTGCCCTTAACCAGATATAAAATCATTAAGAGGTAACGATAATGTAAAACTTTATTATATGACTATCTCACTGGCATTCCTCTGCAACTGTCTACAAACTAAACTACTGTGGATTTGAATTTTTAATTTTTGAATTTGATTAAAAATACATAGACATCTGACCTATTTCTAACACTTAATTTCCAATCTACACTTTTACTACGTATATTTACATTTTCTAATATTTTCTGTTTTTCAGGTACATAATGGATCTCCACAATTTTAAAGATCAATATTACATTCTTGACACCTATTTTACATACCTAAATGCGTTTTGCAAGGAAAATCTACAAACTAAGAACACTTAACCAAAATTTGTTTTTATCACATAAACACATATTTACTATTGCTCATTGTCTGAAATTAAGGGTAACTCACTGTTTTTCACAATTATAATTGATTTTGGCCTCACGTCCCATTTTATGCTTTATTTTCATTAATTTTTATATCTTGTACACTAACCTTTTTTTGTCAATAGTTATAAATCATGTTTTTAATGTTAATTTCACTTTACAGGCTTAGAAAAGTAGTTATTCTTTAAGTTTATAACCTTTTTCAACTTCACAATACTGTTTTATACTTTCACTAGTCCTTATTTATCTTATACAAAAACTAAATTTTAACATTTTATGTCTATAATTAGTAATTTTACACTCAATTCCAGTGCTGCTGGGTAATACATGTTCAATGTAAGTTTTAAATGTAATTCCATCCTTTACTTCAATTTAACACATAGTTTAAGTTTTCACAAAATCGTAATCGTGTCCCTCTTTTATCATTGTCCATAAGTTTTGTTGCATTAACTGTATTTCATACAGTTTTTATTACATAAGTGTTGTACTATATGTCACTTATTTAACAATATGGGGAATAAATTTGGTAAAGTTTTGGCAAGCTTTGATAAAAAATCTAAACATCTCCTGAATGGTTTTCCTTATTTAGGAAAAGACGATATGCGTCCTAACAACCAATTCCAGACTATGTTGTTTTAAAAGTAAAAATTTCCTAAATATGGGTAAAATGTTGCTACCCACTTTTTACAGCCAAAAGTAGGCCAGTAGGAATTTTGCAGAATAAAACTAAATTTTAAAGGTGTGTTAATTTTATTAATATTCTTTGTCACTGCGGACAGTTTTTTTTAGTTTTAGTTTCAGATTTGTTCATTCGCAGTTTTTCCGGAAATTAAAAAAACGCTTAATCATAACTTTAAACAATAAATTTAATAAGTCATTGACGTGACAGGACACATTCGTGTTTAAATAAACGTTTTTTTGCAATTCTTTTAAAATAATTTCTTTTAAATCGATTGAGGTTTTTTACAACAATTAATTTTGATAATTGACGTAAAAATGGAAACTTCATTATAAAATTCAGTTTTGGTCTTGTGAGGTAACTTATTCTTGACACACCAAAATCTTTGTAAAGATATGTAATTCTGCTTTAATGGGAGAATCATCAGATTCTAGCATATACATTTTGCAATGTTCCATTTACTTTTGTTTATTAATTTATTTGCTGCATATCCAGCGACATAAACATTGCTCGAAAGTTGTAAGTCTACCGTAGAAGTTCCAATGTTACATGAAACATCCACATAGTATCCAAATCTTTTCTATTTCTTCAGTAACACTGAAAGTATTTTCGACTTCCTTTATTCGTTTATTCGGGTCCTTTTGTTCGGCACTTTTTTTGGTTTATCATATTTTCTTCTATTTCCAAATAATCTGAATGATTTCTTTAAATTACTTGCATTATAGTCAGCATTTTTTAACTTTATATATAAATTATGCTGTAAAAATTCTAAATTCACGAATATTAATTGTAACCTTGTGTCCTCCAACAAAAAAAGTTTTCTAATGGATCTTGGTTAAGGTAAGAAGTACATAAATATGTTGCATCTAACTCATTACGTAAATCAGCAAACAGATTTAAAATTTTCAATTGTTAACAGGAACCCATCTAAACAATAATATTGTTTTTCTTTCGACCATTTTTCCTATCGAATACTTCAACAGATTCAAATAAATGTTTCCTTCTTTTAGAGTTTTCATAAACATTATCTTCGGGAGGCTTTCGGTAACATTTTGTCAAAATATCCTACTATTTAAAGAATCAAACGTTCTATCCACTTTCTCGATAAATTGCAGTATCTTTACTAGTTTCCTTTGTAGTAAATTTACAGCGCTTGCTGTGCGTATCAGAAGCCATAGAATGACTAAAAATTTGAACTGCATATAATTCGCGCATCTTTTGGAAGTTATTAGGATAAATATGCACGTCCGTCACTTTGGGAAGAGTGCGTGTTGATGAACTTTTCCTGTCTAAATTGTAAGTTTTTCAATATCTTAAGACACTTCTCCATTGTTTACTACAAATTTAAAGTCTTTTTCATAAAATTATTGCGAAGCGATTTCAAGAGATGCGGGTGTCATAAGCAGTATATATCTTATGGTTTTCGATATAAAAAAGGCTTTTCTTTAGAGCATTTCAGTAAATTGAAGGTTCCTCTATTTCCAGGGCCTTGATCACAAATAAGAATTCGTAATAACTTTCTTCTAGAACTTTCTTTATGACCGTTCTTCTAGATCTTGAAGGTCGGTTTGATTGTTCCTGCAGATGCATAATAACAGAACGGTAATTTCCAATTTTAAAAGACCGCGAAGATAAAATACTAATACACTGTTTGCTCATTGTCTTTACGTCCTAAATGGCCAAGATCCTCAATGCCTTCGACACGATCAAGATAGTCGTTGTATTCTTCATTTGCTTTACATGAATTTCATCCATGAGTAGTACACCTCGTTCTCTTCCGGTCATATATTTCTCGATCTGCAACCTTTTAATGAGTGCAGAATCAGTTCCAGTTGTATATTTTACCTTCAACCATTCTGAATAGTCCTTACGCTGGGCAAAATGAAGCCAAATTTTCAACTTTATATACTGAAGGTGACTTGTAGTAAATAGACAATGCTAGATGTTTTTCTTTATATTTCCAAGCCGCCTTTCTTACATGAAAGCATTGCATGTTTACGAACGTTTGCACAAAATCACTTTTCGTCGATAATAATTTGTTTATAACGTTCATTGAAAAAATTTTTCTAAATTCTCGCCTTTTTTTCTCTTGGACAATTTAATTTTTCGCAAATCTTTAATTTTCAAGCTCAACTTTTTACATTTAGGAGTCAATATTATATTTCCACTTGGCATGTTGATTATTCGATCACTAACAATTGATTCTACATCCGAAGAACTTATTTCTCCTGCTGCAGGTTCTTGAATTGTCGTTTTGTTTGTTATTAATTCCAAATCTTCACTTGAACCTTTCGTCTTTGATGTTGATGCGCACAAATCTGTGCAGTAGATTTTCGATAAATCTTTTAGGTGGTTAAAATTCTAATTTCATCAGAATCATTTGAACTGGTGGAATCCATATATTTGTTGAAGTTTGTATTTTTTTCTGAACAAAACTTATTTGTAACAAGTTGGCGGGTACCTTCTCAGATTTTTATAAACTTTCGAGTAGGTATTCAAACATGTTCATCAAATAAAAATGAGTCCCTATTTTTCTGGTCACGGCATAATTCGAGAACGATTAGCCATTTCATTTTTTTTCTAAAATTAAAAAATTCAAAATTATGCGCAGAAATTGGAAAATAATTCTTTATGATTCAGATGCGCCTAACGCTTCTAGGATGCCGACTCATTATTATTAGTATACATAATGAAAGTATTGCGTTGTGTATTCATCAACTAGGATAGGATTTGTATGCACTTTAAAACCGAAAAATATGCATACTTATGCACTATAAATGCTAAAATAATTTAAATATTATTAAAATTAAAGTACAACGTAACTACATTGTCCATTTTTTATAGAAATATATTTTGTAAATACGAAAAAAAGCGGTTGTTTTATCTATAAGATGTAAATAAAATAGTAATACATAAAATATAATTAACTAAAGGTCCTAGCAATCGAGGTACAATCATTTTAATAAAAAATTAGATAATATATATGAATAAAATTAAAGTTTAATAATTTATGAATGTACAATAACATACATTTTAAATTTTCGAATGTAAATCGGTTTCTATTTCAGTAAAGATACTTTTATATTTAGAAAATCTCCTTTCCACATCACAGGAGGTAAGTGGAGCATACTTAAATTTTTTAGCTCTGTTAGGTGTAGTGTTTAAGTTCATTTTGCAATTTCACATTACATTTGAACTGTTAATTAAATTATATCCAGGATTTTTTTAGATTTACATTTTTGTTGAAAGTTGAGACTTTTGTCCTTTCATTCTATTTAAACAAACGTCTATCTCCTTCCTATCTTTCTTAGAAAAAGATTTGGGTAGGTATTTAAGTTATACAAACAATAAAACTGGAAACTTATTTACAAAAAACCGAAAGCAGGCCTGCTGAGGTGATTCATAAAATCATAACAACAAAGTGCTATTCCATTGAGTAAAAATCAATGGCTATTCTCTAACAGGTTGTATTTTACTATTTAGCATCAATTGTCAAAGGTCTAGTGCATTTCCGAATAATTAGACCTTTCTAATATGGGCCCATTCCATTATGAACATCCAATTATAAAATAACTAAAACGCTTAATTAACATTGTAATGAAAGGGATATTTAGTTGGCTACTCTGAACCGCATTTTCCATCCTTTCCTACAACATTATAATAGCAAAAGACAAATATAATAAAAATGACCTTAAACGTCTTAAAATATTTGCTAACTCAGTAGCGTATCACGCGGAGAGGTAATTAGGTTAGTAAAATTGAAAATTTTCAATTAAATTAATTATTGTAAGAAATAAACATCGTTAAAATAAAAGAATGTTCCAAACAAATATCATTATTGTTAAGAATTTCTGAAAATTTACCATTACTAATTCGTAATTAATGTTAAACTGCAAATTACTCCATAAGCATAATGGGTTTAGAAATCATTAATGACCCCTTTGCTTATAAATGTTGAATCAAATTCCATTTTGCCATTATACTGTAAACAATAATTTGTAACGTTACAAAAAAGCAATAATTTAAATGCATATAACTTTTTTCAGTAAGAAACATCAAACATACTTGTTCATTTTTACAATTTGTATTAAATAGTTTAATAACAATACTAGGTGAGCGTGGTGATGGCGAATTTATTAATAATAAATTTATTCAAATAAGTTTTCACTTTTTTATATGACAAAAGGCACTACCCAATGAGTGCTGCGCTTTATTTGGTGACAAATTTAAATGGGGTTTATTGCAGATCTAATTACTCGGAAATGCACTTACAATTTGGGTTTAACAAAGCTTTTAAAATATTTTCCTTGAAAATTATCCTTTCTAAATAGTAATAATAATAAACCTTACTCAGTGAATTGGGGTATTGACAATTTTGTTGAATTTCTAAAATACTGGCTGGTTTTCCTTTTAAAGCTTTTTCTGGAACTATTGCCTTAGGCCAGGTTATTAAAACTGAAATGTATTAACAAATATTTCGTAAAGTAAAAATTATCAACCATAGTTCTAATATGATGAAAAAATTATATAAAAACATTAAACTGTTTTGCAGAAATATTCATGCATTTATAAAATCCATACAAACATGCATTTATATGGCTTAAATTTAATATATGAACCACATACATACAAAACATGTATAAATCTGACTACATCTAAGAAAAACACGCAAATGCATACAAATCCTATCCCTAATCAAAACTTTGTTTTAAATGTTTGGAAACGTTACAAAGATACAAAATCTTAAAGTGAGTATAGAATTATTGTTTACAAATTTATCTTCAGTATTATAGAAGCATGCTAAAAACATTACTTTCCAAATAATCAATTAAAAGTTTCTAGTGCAAATAACAAAGTATATTAAAGGCAAAAAACGATAAACATACCCAGACAATTCTTATAATATTAATTTCTGTTTTGCAGATTTGAAGCTTTAGGTTGCAGTAAAGTATGTATTTACAAATTTGATAAGAACCGAAATAAATAAATTGCGGTAATATTTTATATATATTGATGTACTTACCGCTATCAAATTTTTTTGGTGTCGCTGATTTTTTAAGGAGTTTTCTTTTCCTTCCTATCAACAAACCACTTTCCGTCAAATGTTCTTCGCAAACAACCCGGCTTTCCAATTGCTTTTGTTCTATATTTAATAATTTTACGTTGCCACAATTTTTCACCCACTCTTTTGATCGAAGTTCATCTTTTGGAAATCGAAAAAATGTTTTTTCGCATTTTTTTTGGACATTTTCGCATTTATTATAACTACATTTATGCCCTGTGTATGGCATAATGAAAAACTAAACCACTAATGTGTCACTGCCGTCACAGTCTATTGAAACGCGGTATCGCAGTTACGAGATAACACACCGATGCTATACGCACGAACGTTGGAGACCAACTAAAATTCTCAGCCCAAAAAACTTCACATGATACTCGCGCCGTCTAGATGTCGCAATTTTCTATCGACAAAACTCCCGGTAAGGTTGCGTCTCGTTACTACTCATTACTCAATGACAGTAGTTTAGTTTGTCGATAGCGGGGTGCAGAAGAACGCGAGAAGTGAGATAGCTATATAGCACAATATTTTACATTACATTGCACCTCTTAATGATTTTTTACTCAATGATTACTTGTTTGCCTATAGTATTGCATGTTGCATAGTAGTTGATAGGAAATTGTACGAACTGTCTCCCGTTTACAACCAGTTATCATCTTGTAAATAGGGCAATGTAGTTTTGGTTACGTTATGAAACGTTGCATCAGATGTAAAACAAGTTATATTCCTAATACCTCTATTCGCCTGTCTCTCAGCTGCAGGTGCCCTAGTCGGTCGTGCGAGCGGTATAGCTAAAGCTGTTAATGTCGCTTCGCCGGCGAAGAAGCAATTGAAGGAGGCTCAACGTCATAACCAAACAATGGAGGCGGTAGCTCTAAGGAGTGGCGAAGGACTTTATTTGCATCCTCATAAGAAGGGATGTGCTTTATATTTGAAACCATATCAAAAACTTACACTTGCCTCGGCGAGCATTAACCGATTCTGATCTAAATAAGTATGCTAAAGATGTGCCATCCTTTAGAAGAGTGTTTATGCGCAACGCTTTACCCCATAAACCACATCTTAATGAGCGTGCTATCGTGAACCTTGACGATTTTAGAGGAAGAAGTACTCATTGGGTTGCTTTCTAGAAACGAGGTCATAATGTCATCTACTACGATAGCTTCAAAGATTTAGCGCCACCGCTTGAAATAATTAGATATTTAAGAGATTGTAAAATTAGATAAATATCACAAAATTATAATACATTTATATGTGGACATTTATGTCTAGATATTCTATATAATAATAAATCGCTTGAAATATTGTTTGTTTATTTATAGCCATGTCTCAAACGTTCACGTTGATGGGTGAGGAAAGTGCCCAGTGCAACTTATTTTCCGCCAATCGTACTTGATCCTAATTGCTAGTATGGATTAGATTGTTAGGATTTTACAGTTGCAATTCCATACGAGATATTCATGAGGATAACAACAAGTTTTGGTATATTACGAAAACTGGCGAGCATAAAGAGATTAGGATTCCGAGCGGTGTATATGAAATGAAATTAACAAATTTCTACAGCGTAAGATTAACACGCATTACACGAACTACTTTATATTAAGAGCAAACAATAATACGCTAAAATGTGAAGTTAAATGCATAACGTGGAAGTAGAAGACAGGCACCATCCTCCACTTTTTTACGTCACAAACCCCGCCCACTTTCACTTTTTAATCGCCCACGTGGCGGACCACTATTTGACCTTGATAAAGTTGTTTACCTTGAGAAACAGGTTTGCCTTGAGAAAGTTGTTTACCTTGAGAAACAGGTTTACCTTGAGAAAGTTGTTGTTTACCTTGAAAACAGGTTTAGCTTGAGAAACAGGTTTACCTTGAGAAAGTGACCTGGGGTTAGGACTAATTAGGGAAATTTGAAATTGTGGGTTTCTTGTCAGACGAGAGCTACCTCTAGGACCTGGTGCAGTGCTTGGGGTTGTTTTATGGAAATTTTGTAAGATAAATGCTACCTCAGGACCTGGTGCAGCGCTTGGTGTTGTTTTTAATAATAAAGATGTTCTTGTAAGATAAATGCTATCTCCAGGACCTGGTGTTTCGCTGGGGTTGAAAATAAATGCTACCTCTAGGACCTGGCGCAGCGCTGAGGGTTGTTTTTAATAATAAAGATGTTCTTGTAAGATAAATGCTATCTCGAGGACCTGGCACAGCGCTGGGAGTTGTTTTTAATAATAAAGATGTTCTTGTAAGATAAATGTTATCTCTAGGACCTGGTGCTTCGCTGAAAATTTGAAAATTGAATAAGGGATCCTAATGCTAACTTGTAAGACAGGGTCTTGTGTTAGGTCTGAACCCTGATGGGAAATAGTACGGGACTCTAATGCTAACTTGTAAGACAGAGCTTGTTTGCGGCGCCATCTAGCAGGGTATGGACTAATGAGTATTTACTGTAATAAAGGTGGGGCTACCTAGTGGTATATTTCAGGGTTAATCAGGGTTTGTTTGTGGTGCCATCTAGCAGGAGTATGGGCTAATGAGTATTTTCTGTAATAAAGGTAACACTACCTATCCGCATATCTCAGGGTTTGTTACTGAGTCATCTACCGGTGTAAGGAGCAGCGAGTGTTTTCTGTAATAGACGTAAAGTGATATATTTCTTAGCTAATTAGGATTTTTTGTAGTTTATGACTTATAAATGTTTTCTATAAGCTTTACTAATCAATTGCTTTTGTAAGACCTGTAGAACATTCAAAATGTGTTTTTAAGTGGATTTAAAATTATTTTTGGATGTGACACAATATACGTTGTACAGCACTACCTTAGCTCATCATATCCTAATCTAAAATAAGACCTTAAACATACATACACGTAAAAAAAATGTTAAGGAATTGAGAAATCGTAACTTGTATTAATAAATACAGAGATTGCATCTGGTCCTCTCTGAGAAGATGATGATTATGATGGCCTTGAGGCAAACCGTCAGTCTCAACGGATTTGCTAAGGTATAAAAGACTTCTACACCTCAAGGAAATGTTGGGATCTCAAACCAAGCGGCAGTCTCACCAAAGCTTGTACTAGTAGTAATTAAGACTTCTACAATTTGAGATCGTCTGAATTTTAGTACACCTAAAACTTGCTATTTAAACTATTGAAGCTCTGAGCCATCTCTAACAAGTTACAGCTAATAGGGTTTTACCCTCATTTAGAATGTAAAAACACGCATTCACTTTGACTGTCTCTGAATATTTTATTTTTGAAGGTCTCTTTTAAAAGTACACAATATTTTTCTATTCAAACAATTTATAGTCGGATTAAAAGAAAACAATAAGCCCATTTTGATATTTAAAGACGCTTAGAATGTACTACTCATTATTTAAATTCAAATAGTTAATTACAGTGTTATAATGGTTTTAAATGAGTTTCATCGTATGATAAAATTGCTTGTAAAATGCAGCGAATCAATATGTAAATAAACTGTAGCTTAAACTGGTATATGTACTATTTGTGAAGATAATAATCCTATTTTAAAAATAAGACAAGATCTGTAATTGTTACTTTGCTATAATCATGTACACAAATATGATTTTAAAATTACTTTTGTTTTGCTTCAGTGGTGACAGTTAATTCGTTTTAAATTATGCTTGCTTTATCAAGTTAATTACCACACATCAATTTTAAATATGTTTACCTACAGTTAATTAATTTTAAAACGATTGTAAAACACATACTAAATAAAAAGAAAAAACAATAGATTCGATTGGTATTACAGGGCTCTTGATTAAAACAATTAAAGCACTAAAATCTCTTTTATTCATCAGAATAGAATGGTTGGGTAACAGCCGTTAAACAATAACCTGATTATCTCATCATTTATAATTAAACATGTACTAAATTGTCAACTAAACGTTTTAAATTTCATGGAGAGTATTATCATCATCGAGATTTCGAGATACAAACACCTCATCGTCTTCACGTTGAACGATTATATTGTAACAAACTATAAAGCAGCTAATAACCCTGACAGCTTTTATCAGACACTATTATTACATGGACATGAGGTTAACTCTAAATTAACTGGTTTCAACACGGCTCTAGAAATGCTGCACACGCTTCAAATCTTTCAGTTCGTTCGCAGAAGTTGTACCGTATTCATTTCATACTGTAGTACGTTTTCTAATACATAAACAGAATCTTCAATACGGTGATACGTGTAGCAGCAAAACACATTAGCTAGTTAGTTTCACCTCTATATTATTTTACATGCAAGCCTGACCTTATCATAAATAAATACATCTGTCAAAAAGCTAATTAAACATAATTCCACGACTGGACTAGAGCAGCGTTTCCAATTATAGCTTTTAGTCAAAACAATAGTGCCTACAATTACATACAATCGACAAGCACGGCTTTAGCACGAGGATCAAACGAAAACACACGCACGCACACACGTATGCACGCTCGCACGCAGCACGCTCGCATGCACGCACGCACGCAGGCTCGCACATACGCACGCTGTACGCACGCACGCTCGCTCGTACGCACGCGCGCTCGCACGCACACGCACGCACGTAGTACTCACGCACGCAAGCTCGCCCGCTCGCACATACGCACGCAAGCTGCAGCTCCACGTACGCACGCACGTAACACGCACGCTCGCACTCACGCAAGCTCGCACGCACGCTCGACGTACGCACGCACGTACGCACCTCGTACGCACGCTACGTACGCACGCTCACACGTACGCACGCTCGCACGCACGTACGTCGCACACATAGTTAATGTTTGTAATCAGTACTCTAATGTCCATGTCTCATAAACAGGAGAATACATTATAGTAATGCTAACTCGATGACAGTTACACTTTAAAGAGCGAAACACACGAGAAACGAGAACGCAACTAGCCTTGGGTCTTGTGCGCAAGCGTGCTCGTCAATGTTCGGGTAGAATCGGTTATCTTCAATGTCTGAAGTATTGACCTAACATCTAACATAGCCCCTAGGGGTATGTTTATAAATCTAAACGCCTCTTTTATGGTCGAGGTATTTTCTCTAAGACGCCGTCTCTTTAAAGTGTAACTGTCATCGAGTTAGCATTACTATAATGTATTCTCCTGTTTATGAGCCAACATCAGCGGACATTAGAGATTTTACTGACTTGTTAATAAACTATTACAACATAACCGTTCAAGATAATGATGAAAGCGATGACGTGGTTGAGCTGAATGTATCTCATATCCAAGATGATGGTGATGGTTCACAGAAGAGAAAGAAGAGCGATGAGGTAGGGAGAAGGGCAAATCTCAAAATCATGATGATGATGAACGAATCACGGTTCAAGAAGAGAAGAAAACCGGTAAAGCATGTTATTAAATAATAATGATGTATTGTTGTTTATAATAATAATAATAATAATATATTTCAACGTTAAGCTTTCCTTCAATTTTGTTAATAAACTTATTTTTTTCCTAACAGTGCTCCACCGTCTTGATTCATGTTTGCAAGTTTACAAGTTGTTTCGCTTTAGCGTGTTTTCGTTTGCGTATTTTTGTGTTGGCGTGTTTTCGTTTGTGTGTTTTCGATTTGCGTGTTTTCGTTTTTACGTATTTTCGCCTTTGTATGTCTTTGCGTTTGCGTATTTTCTGTGTTAGCGTGTTTTCGTTGTAGCGTTTTTTCGTTTGTGTGTTTTGTGTTAGCGTGTTTGCGTGTTTTTGTGTTAGTGTGTTTTCGCGTTTGCGTGTTTCGCACTCTGCGCGTGTGTGTGTGTGCACGCGTGCGTGCGTGTGCGAGCGTCGTACGTACGTGCGTGCGAGCGTGCGTACGTGTAAGCGTGCGTACGTGCGAGCGTGCGTACGTGCGAGCGTGCGTACGTGCGTGCGTAAGTGCGAGCATGCGTGCGAGCTTGCGTGCGTGCGGGCGTGCGTGCTTACGTGCGTGCGTACGTGCGAGCGTGCGAGCTTGCGTGCGTACGTGCGAACGGGCGAGCTTGCGTGCGTACGTACGTGCGTGTGTGCGATGCGTGCGTACGAGCGTCGTGTGCGAGCATGCGAGCCTGCGTGCGTACGTGCGTGTGTGCGAGCGTGCGTGCGTGCAAGCGTACATTGCGTGCGTGCGTGCGTGTTTCGTTTGATCCTCGTGCTAAAGCCGTGCTTGTCAATTGTATGTAATTGTTTGTTTTGACTAAAAGCTATAATTGGAAACGCTGCTCGCTATGTCCAGTCCGTGGAATTATGTTTAATTAGCTTTTTGACAGATGTACTTATTTATTATAATGTCAGGCTTGCATGTAAAATAATATAGAGGTGAAACTAACTAGCTAATGTGTTTTGCTGCTACACTTATCACGGTATTGAAGATTCTGTTTATGCATTAGAAAACGTACTACAGTGTCGAAACAGAATGCAGATAAAAAATTGAATGAAATGAATACGGTACAACTTCTGCGAACGAACTGAAAGATTTGAAGCGTGTGCAGCATTTCCAGAGCCGTGTTGAAACCAGTTAATTTAGAGTTAACCTCATGTTCATGTAATAATAGTGTCTGATAAAAGCTGTCAGGGTTATTAGCTGCTTTATAGTTTTTTACAATATAATCGTTCAACGTGAAGACGATGAGAAGTTTGTATCTCGAAATCTCGATGATGATAATACTCTCCATAAAATTTCAAATAAAAATTAGATTATGTCACTCTTATTTCAGATTAGAAATTTTTTAAAACGTTTAGTTGACATTTTAGTACATGTTTAATTATAAACGATGAGATAATCAGGTTATTGTTTAACGGCTGTTACCCAACCATTCTATTCTGAGAAATAAAAGAGATTTTTAGTGCTTTAATTGTTTTAATCAAGAGCCCTGTAATACCAATTGAATCTATTGTTTTTTCTTTTTATTTAGTATGTGGTTTACAATCGTTTTAAAATTAATTAACTGTAGGTAAACATATTTACAATTGATGTGTGGTAATTAACTTGATAAAGCAAGCATAATTTAAAACGAATTAACTGTCACCACTGAAGTAAAACAAAAGTAATTTTAAAATCATATTTGTGTACATGATTATAGCAAAGTAACAATTACAGATCTTGTCTTATTTTTAAAAATAGGGTTATTATCTTCACAAGTAGTACATATATCAGTTTAAGCTACAGTTTTATTTATATATTGAATTCGCTGCATTTTACAAACAATTTTATCATACGATGAAACTCATTTAAAACCATTATAATACTGTAATTAACTATTTGAATTTAAATAATGAGTAGTATATTCTAAGCGTCTTTAAATATCAAAATGGCCTTATTGTTTTTTCTTTTAATCCAACTATAAATTTTTTGAATAGAAAAAAATATTTTTTACTTTTAAACCTTCAAACCTTCAAAAAATAAAAATATTCAGAGAGACAGTCAAAGTGAATGCGTGTTTTTTACATTTTAAATGAGGGGTAAAACCCTATTAGCTGTAACTTGTTAGAGTTGACGTCAGGGTTTCAATAGTTTAAACAGCAAGTTTTAGGTGTACTAAAATTCAGACGATCTCAAATTGTAGAAATCTTAATTACTACTAGTACAAGCTTTGGTGAGACTGCCGGCTTGGTTTGAGATCCCAACATTTCCTTGAGGTGTACAAGTCTTTTTTATACCTTAGCAAATCCGTTGAGACTGACGGTTTGCCTCAAGGCCATCATAATCATCATCTTCTCAGAGAGGACCAGATGCAATCTCTGTATTTATTAATACAAGTTACGATTTCTAATCCTTTTTTTTACGTGTGTATGTACGTATGTTTAAGGTCTTATAGTATTATTTTAGATTAGGATACGATAAGTTAAGGTAGTGTTGTACAACGTATACTGTGTCACATCCAAAAATAATTTTAAACCCCATCTTAAAAACACCTTTATGAATGTTGTACAGGTCTTACAAAAGCAATTGATTAGTAAAGCATAAAAACATTTATAAGTCATAAATTACAAAACCTAATTAGCTAAGAAATACCACTTTACCTCTATTACAGAAAAACGCTCGCTGCTCCTTACACCGGAGTCAGCAACAAACCCTGATTAACCCTGAGACATGCCGATAGGTAGTGTTACCTTTATTACAGAAAATACTCATTAGCCCATACCCCTTCTAGATGGCACCACAAACAAATCCCTGATTAACCCTGAAATATACCACTAGGTAGCGCCACCTTTATTACAGCAAATACTCATTAGTCCATACCCTGCTAGATGGCGTCGCAAACAAGCTCTGTCTTACAAGTTAGCATTAGAGTCCCCGTACTATTTCCCATCAGAGGTTCAGTCCTAACACAAGACCCTGTCTTACCAGGTCCTAGAGATAACATTTATCTTACAAGAACATCTTATTATTAAAAAACCAGCGCTACCAGGTCCTAGAGATAGCATTTATCTTACAAGAACATCTTTATTATTAAAAATAACCCCAAGCGCTGCACCAGATCCTAGAGGTAGCATTTATCTTACAAGAACATCTTTATTACTAAAAAACAACTCCCAGCGCTGTACCAGGTCCTAGAGATAGCATTTATCTTACAAGAACATCTTTATTATTAAAAACAACCCCAAGCGTTGCACCAGGTCCTAGAGGTAGCATTTATCTTACAAGAATTTCCATAAAACAACCCCAAGCACTGCACCAGGTCCTAGAGGTAGCTCTCGTCTGACAAGAAACCCACAATTTCAAATTTCCCTCATTAGTCCTAGCCCCAGGTCACTTTCTCAAGGTAAACCTGTTTCTCAAGCTAAACCTGTTTCTCAAGGTAAACAACTACTTTCTCAAGGTAAACCTGTTTCTCAAGGTAAACAACTTTATCAAGGTAAACAACTTTCTCAAGGCAAACCTGTTTCTCAAGGTAAACAACTTTATCAAGGTAAACAACTTTCTCAAGGCAAACCTGTTTCTCAAGGTAAACAACTTTTATCAAGGTCAAATAGTGGTCCGCCACGTGGGCGGTTAAAAAGTGAAAGTGGGCGGGGCTTGTGACGCAAAAAAAGTGGAGGGGATGGTGCCTGTCTTCTAATCGTGGACTTTAGAAAGGAGGATTCTATTGAACGCATGCTCGGCTTCTCACCTAACGTGTGCAGAGAAAGCCACACCCAAGACTCTGATTTGGATGTTCAAATAAAGATATGACCGTGGAATGCGATCGTCGAATTTATCATGCGAACACAAGCATGCAGAGGGTTATATGAAGCGTCTAGGCAACATACGACAAAAGCTGGTATTGGTTCGATCCAAGACTGATGGAGACTGCTATAGCGATGAAACGGATGTTAAGATCAACTTGACGTAGGTTTCGTGGAAAGTTTCGTATGTAATTCCGAATGATGTCATGAAGTTTTCTATCAGAAGATTAATAGAAATTCACCGATACAAGTTGCGTTTCACCACGCTCGAGACTTGTATATATATATATATATATATATATATATATATATATATATATATATAAATTACCCGCATCAACGTGAATGGTTTGGGCGGTGAACGCAGTTCTGGCTTTCAACGTCCTCAATGGCCACTGATTGCTTTTACTAAGAACGAATAATAGGAAGATAGTGCAGCAAAATTCGATCATTAAATATCTCGAATATAAAGCAAATATTAATAATAGAAGATATCCGTACGAGCAGCAAAATCTCGTTTTCGCTGATAACAAATACGTGGATGCTTACGAAGAATATTTAAACTTTCGAAATCAATATTATAATTCGCCACAAGGTTCTATGCTTACTTACGAACAATTTAAGAGCCAAACGATATTTATAATTGAAGCATCTTCAGCCTTTGCCGCCGATACTTCGGCGTATTGTGTTATTTTGCACGATGTATTAATTGACTATGAACCATTTACTAGCATTGTACGTAAAATGTAATTATCATATGAAGCTGAATAAAGTTGTATATTGAAGCACGTTAATGAAATCTATATATCGTTAGCTAGGCGTCTGGGATCTGAAGGTAGCCGTCTGGAAACCAACGAATAGTTGGAGTATAGCATGCAAACCCTCCTATTTCAATTTTCGAGTTTTACCGTCATAACAATTGCAGGAACCTAGATCTACTTAATATACCACCAGATGGAGCTGTGATCAAACTCTAATGCGCTTTTAAAAATGTAGCACTAGGTGGAGTCTCTATCAATCTCTATTAAAATACTGATTTACATAATATACGTATATTTCTACATATATTTTATGTATGAATGGTCTATAAATGCTTAAAGCTACATCTTTTATAAATTCTTGCGGGAAGATGTGTACAATTTCAGCTAAAAATGAATAATCTTTTACACTATAACTATGACGTATTAATGTTGAAAGCACTCTAATATTTGGCAGAAAAATTTGCCTCTAGATAATATACTTTCTTCATCGCTCAGGACTTTATTATACAGATTCGTTGCTACTTCATTTATAAAATCTTCATAGATCGAATAATTACGATAATCATTCATATAATTGACCTTCAGATTTATCACCTTCACAGTCGAAAAGAATAGGTTGATTGCCTGCTCGGATAATAATACTGCATTGTTTCGTCTGTTTATTCTGCCGTATCTCACTTCAACCGAATGAATGAATAAATGAAAAACCGTGTATTTTAATTTTTATACGTGATTTTATTTACTAATGCAAATAGTTTTAATTGTAACGCATAACATTTATTATTAAATTCATGGTATTACATTAATTAAAGCATATTATGATGATTTTCTAGATTTAACTGATTGCTGTACTTAGCTTTAAACTTTCAATATAATTTGTATATAAGATTTTATTTACAAATGCAAATAGTTTTAATTGTAATGCATCAGACTTTTTTCTAATTTATTACTTGTATTTTAAGTGTAAAATGTACGGTTTGCATTAGAATAAGAAAAATTAGTCTCGTGTAAATTGCTTTCCTTGTTCCTCCGTATGCGTTCTCACTCTTTCATCAACCATAACTGGAGCAGTTGCAGAATGATAAAGTTGCTTCTTTAGAGTTTATATTTGTTATTAAATTCAATTAAACCATATGATAATGATTTCTATATTTAATTTACATGTATTAACTATTTATCAGTACATCCATTGCTTCTATTTTAGAATACATACAATGCTATCTTATATTATATTTAAATTTAATGTTTATTTGAAAATGCAAATCCTCTTTTCTATTTTATTATTACTTCAAAACACTGTAACTAGTGTTTTAATTGTAAAATGTAATTACATATGGTGTGCGCGCCGGATGTTACTTCTCTAATGCTCTCTCTCTCTTTAGCATCGACCAAAATTGAAAAGCTGCTCTTAATTCATTGTGACGTCAGCTTAAATATTTATGATTAATATATAAATCACTCAGGATGTTATTTCTAGATAAATTTTATATTGAAATTTTTAAATGTAAATTTAATGTTTATTTGGAAATGCAAATTCCTTTTGTATTTTATTGCTTTAAAAAGTTATGTTTTAGAATTAGTAATTATATATGTATTATTATTATCAAATGCAGTGATTACGTATTTATCAACCTTACTTTCTGGTATTTTATTACTTAAAAACACTGTAACTAGTGCTTTAATTGTAAAATGTAATCACATATGGTGTGAGCACCGGATGTTACTTCCCTAATGCTCTCTCTCTCTCTCTCTAGCATTGACCAAAATTCAGAAGCTGCTCTTAATTCATTGTGACGGCAGCTTAAATATTTATGCTTACATCACACTTTACGTTTCATATCTAAAACTGTGATAGCTTAGTTGGTTGTATGCATATTCATATATTCAAAACTTGACTTACTCAATTTGAATCCCGGTACAAACACTTTTTTTAGGCTTTATTCTGCAAACGGAAGTTCCTCTTTAACAGCGACAAAGAAGATGCCTGCAAGGCCCCGCAGATTGCGACATCTCAACAACGCGACGCTGGAAACCAACCCACCAGAAGTCGAAGAACCTACTTGAAGCCGCTGAAGACATCTAAAGAAGCCATCAACGGAAGACTCCAGAGGCCGCTGAAGAATTCTAACATGGTCGCCACGTCTCTCATTGGCCAGCTAATGGGCCATTCCCCTTCCTGAACTCAACAAGGGGCGGGGTCCATTCTTGCATCCCATTGGCATGACGTCATTGCTCCGTCCGGTGGCAGGAGCTCCGCCCTCTTCTCCCATTGGTCCTCCAACCGCCGCAAACTTCCGGTGGGGCGGGGTTTAAGTGCTCACTCACGACGCTGATTGGAGTGACGTCACTTCCTGGTTCAGAAGTCACCTTCCCTTACTATTGTTTGGCGGTCTAACCCACTGGTTAGGGCTGTTAGATGCCCACGTACCCTAGGTGACGGAATTTGGATAGTAGAGTAAGGCCATTTTAGGAGGGTTAAGACTAGGCCACACCCGTTCCTCTTACCTGATTGGTTATGCGAGCGACCGTCCCTCTCGCTTCTGATTGGTCCTTAGCCCCAGTACTCGGAAGCTGTGCTCTGATTGGAGGACTAAGTCTTTGTATTCTGATTGGTTATGGCGGGAAATTTTAATTTGTATTCTAATAAGGGGGCATTGTTTTTAATTATTAGTCAAACTTAAATTGCTGGGGCGTGGTTGTTATGTGGGGGGAACGGAGAGGGTTGGGTCAAAGTTCAATTATTTTAATCATGAGTCAATCAAATTCCGCGGCCATTTTGTTTTTAATTATGATTCATAATCAAAACCCACAATTATTTTAATTATGAGCCGTAATTAAATTGTATCATTATAACCCTTTTAATTAAGTCATAGTAAAGACCGTCGGCCATTTTGTTTTGGTGGAAAATTTGAATTTGTATTCTAATAAGGAGCCTTAATGCTAACTTGTAAGGAAGGTGTAGGGCAGTGCAACTTGCTCTCGGGGCTTCGCCCCCAAGACCTGAAATTTGAATTTGTATTTAAGTCGCTGTATTCTGCTTGGTTGTGGCGGCGAATTTGAATTTGTATTCTAATAAGGGGCACTAATCTTAACTTGTAGGAGAAGTATAGGTCTTTAGCTCTCAGATTTCCCCAGTTATGTAACCGCAATAACAACCTTTCGCTATTCAAGGACATCTAATGTATATGGAAAAATACCAATCCTACACTAGTGAAATATTTATAAAGTTAGCTGGATTAGAATTATATGATATACACGGTCTTTGCGCGTGAAAAAACCCTCCAATTAAATTACACCTATTGTTAAAAACAGACTTGATTTGTTTGTGACGTCATCTAGTGGCGTATTTTTAAACTAGGACATGTTTTCTGTAATGGAAGTTTAGTGTGACTTTACCTAGTAATGTATTTTTAAAAGGTGAGAATATTTTCTGTAATAGAGGTTGATCGTGCCCGTTTCACGCATCTCTTCAGCCGGACTTTCGCTAAAGAAATTGCTCGTCGTGTAAACCGAAATGTTACAGCGGTACTGAGATGTTGGTCCAAATGGTCCGAGGAAGGGGTGCAACAACGTCGCCCTGGATTTGGACGTCCGCGAAGAACGTAGCTTAAGACGAGACAGATTTTCAACAACTCGATCAATTGCAAATGATTGGATGAGAGGTGTAGGACCCAGAATGTCAATGTCATCTGTTTATCGCCGGATAAGGTCTTATGGTCTGCGTTCATATCGTCCACTTTTATGTCTTCCTCTTACACCACTTCACCGTCTACGCAGGCTAGAATGGAGCAACGAAAGAGCGAATTGGGCGCAAGAATGGCATCGAATTGTGTTTAGTGACGAGTCCCGATTTTGCTTGTGGGCCAACGATGGTCGTAGGAGGGTCAGACGGATGCGAGAGAACGTAAAAATCCAACATTTTTTGTGGAACGTAACACAGCCCTCACACAAGAAGTGATGATATGGGGTGCAATATGTTACGGTAGCAGATCACCCTTGGTCTTCATTGATGGCAACTTAAACGCCGCTGGTTATATTGCGAATGTGCTAAAACCCGTTGTGCTTCCATATCTTCAGGAGCTGGAATATCCCATTTTCCAATAGGATGATGCGCGCCCTCATACGGCAAGGGCTGCGACACGTTTTTTGGAAGAAGCTAACATTGCCGTCCTCCCATGGCCTCCTCGGTCGCCTGATTTGTCGCCCATTGAATATGTATGGGATGAGGTCGGTAAGCGACTGGGTAATTTACCACACCCTCCAGATAACTACACGATCTCCGGCTACGGATTCAAGAAGCTTGGGTTGGTATACCACAGGCACCTATAGATCACTTGATTGATAGCATGCCACGCCGTCTAAATTAGTGCATTACAAATCGTGGCGGAGCAACTCATTATTGAAAAAAACATTTTTAGTTTTGTTCTTTTATTTTCAAATTTTAATGGTTTGTTTGCTCTAATAAAAGACATCGTTGACGAAAATTTCAATAAAATCATTCAATAAATTCTAGGTAATGCAATTTTTATAGAAATCAGTATATATGGTCTATATTATTTTTATACAGATGGCTACACGAAATATCGGGAGTCGTATATGGTATGGTCCAAAACAAAAATAGTAGGTTTTCTCGAAATTTTCAAATGGAACACCCTATATTTATCATCGGCATGGGATAGCTTATTTGTTACTCTATCAATTTTATTAAGCATTGTCTATACCCAAACCCAGCCGTTTTTTAGTTAAATTCGTTTTTATCCGAAACTACCCGTTATTAATCAAAACTAGGCGTAAAAGTTACATCTTTTAAAGGGAACACCTGTATATTTTATCCCTACTGGGCGCGGAATAAAATACGTAACATATATTTGTAATTATACTGATATGTTTCAAAGTTTGAAAGATATTCATCAAAATCTGTAATTAGACATAGAAACTTATGAATAGTTTTACTTCAAAACTATTGTGACACTTTAACGTATGTACAAATAAAGATTTTGATATCAATTTAGCATTTAAACATTTTTTAATTAAAATCTATGTTCGATATGTCTTCCGGTTTGTTGGAGGTACAACTGAAGGTTGTTTTGAAAAGACCTTGCTACTCTTCTTAACATGTTGGGCGTAATACTTTCAAACGCGTTCTATTACATATTTTCTTGTGTAGTTGATGGCTTTTAGTAAACGATTTCCTTAACAAATCCCCACACAAAAATCCAGTTTAGTTAAATCAGGGAATCAAGGTGACCAGTTACACGGCCCTCCTCTGCCAATCCAACAACTTGGAAAGAATGCATTAAGATGGTCCCTGACGTGAACGGAATAATGGGCGGGGGTTCCAACGCGTATTGCAGTCACATTTTATTCCTCACAGTTATTGGCAAATTTGCACATAGATTTTGCAAATAATTTTTGCAAAAAATCAAGATGCATAGCTCCATTCAAAAGCCCGTTAAATAAATAAGATCCAATAACATGTTAACAAATAATTCCACCCCAAACATTTATTAAACATTTGTGTTGACAGTCAACCTGCCTAAAGATCCTCGGATTCTGATCTGAATAGTAGTGGAAGTTATGCCGATTCACAAATCCAGTTTTGTGGAATATGGATTAATCCGAGAACAAAACCTTATCAAAAAAGTTGTAAGTTATATCTATTTTATGTCCAATTGCAAAATACGACACATCGCTCCAAATCCATATCAAATAGTTGTTGATGAAACTGGATATGATACGCATGAAAACGGTTGTGCTTCAAAATCCTTTGAACGCTTCGTTCACTGACACCTACAGCAGAACTAATTGCTTTTAATTAACTGAAGGATAACATAACAGAGAATTCATTTTCTTCACTTCGAACGGGTCTACACTTAATTGATTTTGTATAGCCTACATGTCCCGTTGGTATAAATCTTTGTAATAGATTTTCCAGGCTTCACTTGTCTGGATGTTTTCGTTCGGGATAACGTTCTGCATAAACTCGACTTACCAGATAAGACTTTCTTTGGCATTATGAAAAATCATACCTACGAGCTCTGAATTTTTGGTACTTCATCACAAGAAGCACTTATCAGCAAAAACCACTTAAATGAATAATTACCGCTTAGAAAATAGATGTAACGCATCCAGCCATTAGATACCTTATCTTATTTTTCCAAGAAAGTATGATAACGGTAGTTTTTTTTTTTGCTCACCTTAGTGTACGTTTCATGTCTAACGTATTTTAGCGCAGTAGAAGAGCATATTAAAAAAAATTACTAGTCCGATTATAAAAATATCATTTAAATATTGAAGTTTGTTGTAACTGGTATTATTAATATTAGAAATCTATGTCTAATAACAGGTTTTGATGGATATCTCTGAAGCTTTGAAACATATTAGTATAATTACAAACATAATAGATGTTGAGTATTTTATTCCGAACCCAATAGGAATAAAATATACAGGTGTTCCCTTTAAAAGATATAGGTAACTTGTACGACTAGTTTTTATTAATAATGGGTAGTTTCGGATAAAGACGAATTTAACGAAAAAACGAGTGGGTCTGGTATAGGGAACGCTTAATAAAATTGATAGAGTAGCGAATAACCTCTTCCATGCCGATAAAAAATAGAGGAGTGTTCCATTAGAAAATTTCGAGAAAATCTACGATTCACGTTTTGAACCATACGACTTCCGATATTTTGTGTATAAAAATAAAATAGACCATATTCATAAAATATCCTATTACAAATAATAATTAATTTCGTTTGTTCTTAAAAGGTACAGACTGATCAATACATGTCGATTCAGACAAAGAAATTGTCATATCTTCGAGAGCACTCGGTATAAGATGCTGAAATGTTGTTGACGTAATGTACGAAACGAGGAGAATTCAAATCTGAAATAACATATAAGGTGTTCCATTAAAAATGATATAAGCTTGTGTTGTCATGGACTTATCGACCACCCCGTATTTGTGAAAATGTTTTAAAATATGCTGTCTAGCAAGCATTTTATTGCTCCATTTTAATATTTTTCGTAATATAAATAATTTAGATGTAGTAGTAGACGGGAGATAAGATGTAGGACCCTGTATAATACTGTTTTGCTTTATTTTACACTAAAAAATACGTCAAGCTAGAGTTAAAACTTAATAAAACGATGTTTGTAAGAGAAAAACTTTTGCCCGAGTTAAACATGACCAAATACGATGTTCTAAATCAAATAGGAACAATCTGTGACGAAATTCCATCATGATTCATATTTATCCTAAAATATTTTAAACGACAAGTTTTCATTTTTTCCATGTTTTGTAGCTCTCCGGTCGTTTAATGAAAATCTTCCACAAAAATGGGCGCGTGCACCAGTACTCAGCCACTGGAAGCTATCCTTATCTAGGCTGGAAATAAGCTAACTATCGATTTCGCTCACATCCAGCAGCTGAGCACTGGTCAACACACCCAATGCCTTTGATCCATCAAAGTCAAAAATTTGACAACCATTGACAGTTCAAAATCGAAATAAGAATACACGTAATTTACTACAAGAATTAAAGTACGATCAAATAAAAAGACTAGCCTTATTCCCTCGACTATATTCTTTCTTGCACCGAATATTTCATTTTTTTCTGTTACGAGTACCAATTTACACAAGAAACAAAGAGAGGTTTCAACATCTTTAAAAATTATTGTTATTAACTGACAGCAGCCTACTTTGAGAACGTGTTTCAGTTTGCACACCGTGTAGAATCCTAGATAACAGTAAATAAATCAATACTTTATATTACTAATCTAATATTAAAGTTAAAATTGTATTAATTAATTAATTGATTGGTTTTGCAGTTATTAATTTTTTTCTTAAGAAAAAGTGAAGATATCTCGGGAAACACAATGTTTAGTTATAGGAAATGCTTAAGAAAGTTCCTCTTATTTTTACACATAATCCAAAAATGCAATAAAATAGAGGGCACTCCATAAGAAAAAACAACTTTGATACGCCCTACTTTTTGAGACATTCTGTATGTTTCAAAATCATTTTAAAACATATTTACCGATTAGTCGCAATGGAGCCTTGGGTTAAAGGTGACACCCTATATAACTTTAATGAGGTATACAAACAAAAATATAAACTTTACTATCGACGCTCGTAACTGAATAACTGTCATTTTTGAATTCACCATGTGCACCATCACATTTTAGGTATCTCTCTTTCTTTGAAGCTCTCAGTTAACACATTGGGTTCTAAAATCGGTATGGTGCTTAAAAAATCAGTGATAACCAATCATGTCGTTATATACTATTTTAATTCGTTCCCAATTGATTAGTTGTTGACCACTAACCTAATACTTTTCACAATCGTAACAAAAAGTAAACAGATAACACAAAATTGTTGCAGCCATCTTCAACCGCTAAATGGATATGCTATAATAAAGTTTTGATTTTGAAATAGTTAACTATAAGAATCGGCGCACCCACAATTAAGTAACTCCAAACTACATTCCTTTTAGTTTCAATGCCAATGTTTTAATATCCTAAAATATTAATACAGTATGGCCAAAAATAGATTTAAGAAATATATATTATTTAGTCTTTATTGCATGTTTTAAGCGTGCACCTCCTCGTTCAAGACAGAATTCCCAACGAAATCCCAGGTTGGTCGTCATGTTATCGAATAAAGGTTGTATCAGTTTTGCGAAGAAGGTTCCTTTAATTTATTGGTGGTTTGTGGTGATCTTTTGAAGACGGTATGTTTGGCTATGCTCGAAATGTATGCGATTGGAGAGGTGAGGTCTGGCGAATGTGAAATATAAAGGAAGTCAGTAAATCGTGAAATGGGTTTATTTTGAAAAGGTCCCTGAAGAAATTGAAGAACTGCGGCAGCAGTATGACAAGTTGCCTCGTCCTGCTGAAAAATTGGTTTAGAAATGCCAAATTACGAGCACGACAGAATGGACGTAGATCAGAGATAAAGCGTAAAATTGTTGATTGAATGTGGCTTGTCTACCATTCTCTTGGATTAAGTAAGGACCAATGATTCCGTGTCCCGAAACTGCACACCAGAAACTCACTTTTGCACTATGTAAAGGAACTTCTTGAACGTCTTCGGATCTGGCAAATCCCAGAAATCGATTTGTGTGTCGATTCACATATCTCAACAAATTAAAATGTGCTTCATTCGAAAATCATGCATTTTTGAAAAATTCAGGATTTTCATACTGTAACGCGAGAATTCTGGCGCAATATTCAGCTATACTGCGATAATGCCGAGGATATAACTCATGGTGCACCTGAATCATATACGAAAATGCACCCGAGTCCTTCACGATTCTTTGCAAGCAAGTTCTCTTTTAACCAAGTACAACGCTGACTTTCGCTGGCTGAGTTTCGAATTTTGTAAGATCTGATCAAAAACAAGTTCATGGTTATTGTTGATGGTAACTTTCTTGGGACGCCCAGAGTTTCCTTTTCGTTGGCACAGTACACTGGCAGTATTTCTAAACTTTTCAACAACCGTTAAAATTATGGCATTACTCGGAGAATGTTTATTAAACTGTTGTGTGAATTCATGACACGTACCGCAGACTTGCACCATTAAGTTGAACGATTTCGTATGAGCGAAAACAATGTTTCACCAGAAAACTTTACTCTTCTGTACTTAACACCGTTTTTTACAATTAGGGCCTACTAATTAATTGTTTATGGTTTACATGACATGTATATACTAGCTAAGGTGGATATGACAACGCGCGCATAGAGACAGTGCCAATTTAGTTTATTTCGAGCAATACTGTATATTATGGTAAATCAATTATGAAATTTCCAAGACTGTATTAACTAACAAACCAAAAATACACCACTAAAATTTAATTTTATTTTAACGTTAAAAAATTGAGTATAACATTTAATTTAAATATAAAAAGTAAACATTAAAGCACCTTTTTCATTGTATACTTGGCATTAATTACTTAAAATCTAAAGAAATAATTTTTGGGTTAAGGACCAGAGCAGCATTCACAAAAAACAAAAATTTTATATTTACAGAACTCAAAAATATAATGCACCTGTGATCCAAAACCAAAAAGTACATCATTTTACTATCAGTCTAGCCAAATAACGCACTTAAATTGATATCTTAATAGTAATATCCTCAAGATCTTTTTGTGGAAATCTTCAAGATATTGTAGTATAACAAAGATATCTGTGTTGGTCTACTTCCTCTCTAATATAATAATTTACATTAGAAGGAAAAAAAAAACAAAAAGTTAAGAGTTAACCCATCACCATTTCCCTTAGTTTCTTTTAAAGCTAAATTTTATAACAATTAAAAATTTAGTAGATGAGCAATTATTTTTCGTTCTTAAAATGGCACCTATAAACTATTCGTTTTCGATTTTAACTAGTGTGACTGTAAGCAGTGTTTGTATACGGTCCACTGTAAATTGAACTTCCTGTATGTGAAGTTGTTTTCTTATGTCTTCGACTTGCTAATAGACATAATATAGCGGCTATTACTGCTAACATCAATATTAAACCGGCTACACATATCCCAATTGCAAAATTTTTCTGTGAGATGCATATGTTGTCTTCTGAAGTCTGAAAAAAGAAAAATAAGTGTGAGTAATTAAAAATTGGCTGTTGAAATGCAATCATGAGATAGTACAGATATAATTGGATGTTCAAAGTAAACGTTATTGCATTGTAATTCAACATCAATAAAACAATGTAATATTCATTCCTAACGCGTACTTTCACTTTTTTCGTTTGTACGTGCAGATTGAATGTGAAATGCGTAACTGTACACCCAATTCAGTATCCTAATCATTTAACAAATACAGGCTACTTGTAAATTAAGTTTTTTTTCTGAATTTCTTACACCACTTGACTTTTTTTTTTGTAATAATTGAGTTAAAAAAACGCAACTGACATGCAAGGGCAACTAATTTACCATTGGGAATTTCGCAATTCTCATTAGAATTTCATCTTTCTTTTGAAGAGTTTTGCAGTTCTCTATTGGATGTGTAAATAGTTCCTTAACGGTTCCAAATTTGAATTTGAAGAATGGGTGCTAATTTCACACTCAATATTAAGATCTGATTAGTTCAATTGATTTGCTTTTGTGATTATATTAAAAAGAAATTGGTTTCAGAAGAATTTTCAAAAAGTTTTGAAAACTCGGTTTTGAGATCGAAGAGTTCTGACAGTTAATTATTACATTTTCACACATACCGTAGAGTTCCTGATAATAAAATTTTTTTTTGCAAGCTAAGAAAAGAGATTTTGAAAAAGTACAGATAAATTTCGCAAAAATGTAATTTTTGAGATTTTCAGTAGTTTTGGTACGAGTTTTAGGTAGTATTTACCGAGTTCTAATGAAAATGATTAAGAAGAAAAATGATCCGATTACGTATTAAACAGGTATAGGACTTTAAACAGTGTTGATTCACAATTTTTCCAAGTTCGCATAAAAATTATTTTTCGAAAGTTGATGTAGTTCTGGTGCGAGTTCTGGGTAGTATTCCTTAAGTTCTAAAGAAAACTATTATAGACGAAATGGATTCGATCGAGCATTAAAAAGCTATTTCACCTAAACGTATACAGAGTTTCTTAATAACATGCTAATATTTAAGGACGATATTGTTCGGTCCATTTTGAAAAAAAAAACTTCATATATCCTACAGGTCTTAACTTTCAACTACAGCATTTTCTGCTGTGCAACATAATTTATTTTATTCATTCATTCTTGCGGTGGCGTTCGTGCGGAATTTGCACTGAACCATTTTTAAGATGATACGCCACTGCTTTTTCTCAAAGTAAAAAGTATTTTTAAAATCCTCATTCCTTTCTGCGGACATCTGATCTATTGGTTTTTTTTTCGTTTGACTAATGGTTTTCGCATTAAAAAATTCATTCATTTGCACACTATTATTAAATTGGGTATTATGAAGGATTAAAAACGTATCTATTGGGTAAGAAGCAGATTTTGTTTTGGAAACATAAATAGTTTTGACAGTTGTCTACCTAGTCTAGTTGTCACGTATTTAAGTAATTAAAATTAACAATATTATTAAAAAAACATGGTCCATTTTACGAAGTATGAGTTTGCAGACATGCATTACATGTATGGGCTTGCTGATAGTAACGCACTGGAAGCCAGGCGGTTGTATGCAGACCACTTTCTAAATAGACATATTCCGGATGCACGAACATTTCCAGACATTCATAGAAGGTTGTGCGGAAAAGGAAATTTTGAACCAATCATTTTTAAGGAGTACAACGTATTTTAAGTACACCGAAAATTGAGATAGCGGTTTTGAATTCAGTTGAGGAAGATCCTTGATTTTAAGTACACGAAAGTTTCTCGAAGAGCAGTTGCCAGGTTTGATGGAAGAGCAGTTGAGAAATCGCATCATAGCTTCCTGCGAAACTATTGGACGCAGTTCCGGAATTTTCAAACAGTACGTGAGTCCATGATAAAAAGACCTGACGCATGCATACATGCAGGAGGTGACATTTTCATCATCTGATTTAATTTATTTCTTTGTGCATTCAGCGTAATTTTGTTAGCATTCCAAAAGGTATTTGGATTACTTCAATTTCATAATTTTATCGTTTAAGAATTATTCTCTTAAATAAATCATGGTTTAAAGTTACATAAATAGTTTTTTTTTCGTAAGTGGTATGGCGAGACGCAAACTAATGAATTTTATTGTTTATGATAAAAACCGTACGTCAAACGAAAATATCAAGAGACCAGTTTTGCTCAGAAAGGAATGAGATTTCTAAAAATAATGTTTACTTAAGAAAAAGCAGTTGCGTATCACTTTTCTCTTTAAAGTGATTCAGTATAAATCCCACATGAACGCGTAGAAGATGCATTTTGATGCATAGACGATGCGTACTACGTTTTACAAAAATATCTAGAGTCATACCAAAGTCATAAAAAACAAGATTTTTTTCTTAAAAGTCTAGTACCCTGTAATTCAAAAGTTAAGACCTTTAGGACATATGTTCATATGAAGTTTTTTTTCAAAATGGACCCAAGAATAACCTCCTTAAATATTAGCATGTTATTAAGAAACAAAAAGTACAGATTTTATGGTTTTGCTAATTTCCGACTAACTATTTTTTTAGAGTTCCATTAGTTCTGGAACTAGTTCTAAGCCGTACTCCGCGAGATCTAAAAAAATAATTAAGGGCAGAAACAATCCGATCGCGTATTAAAAAGTTTCAGTTCTGGAATGTTCTAGTTAATATTTTTAGGGTTCTAAAGAAAACTATCATGGACGACACCGGCACGATCGTGTACTAAAGTTGTATTGATTATGAAGTTGAGCCAACCTCGGGCGGTCAATTTGAGTATTAAGAAGTTACAGGACTGTAAACAACGTTGATTTCTCGAAGTTGGGACAAAAATTAGTTTTTGAGAGTTCCAGTAGTTCTGGCATAAGTTCTAGCTAATATTATTATGGTTGTAAAAAAACTTTTATGGACGAAAACGTTCGGATCGTGAATTAAAGAACTATTCGAACTAAAATCATATTGATTTTGAAGTTTTGCCTATTTTGGACGAAACTTATTTTTTCAGCTCCAATGGTTTTGGCGCTAGTTCTAGGTAGTGCTCCCTGTGTTCTAAAAAAACAATTAAGGACAAAAGCGATACTATGGCGTATTAAAAAGTTAAAGGGGTTCCGACAAAAATTATTCTGACGAAAGTTATTTTTTTACAGTTCCAGTAGTTCTGACACGAGTTCCGATAGTCCGAGCTGTAAAGAAAACCATTAAGTATGAAAGCGGTCCGATCGTGTATTAAAAAGTTATTGAACCTAAATCTATATTGATTTTGAAGTTTTGCATTCTGACAAATGTTATTACCTTACAGTTCCAGTAGTTCTAATACGAGTTCTAGATAGTACTCCCTGAGTTCTAAAGAAAACAATTAAGGATAAAAGCGATCCGATCGCATATTAAAAAGTTATATGTCTTTAAGCAACGTTGATTAATCCGATCATGTATCGTATATTAAAAAGTTATTCGAGCTAAAATTATATTGATTTTTAAATTTTGCAAAGTTTGAATGAAAATTACTTTTTAGAGTTCCAGTAGTTCTGGTACGCGTTCTATGTAGTACTCGACGACCTCTCAAGCAAAATATTAAGGACTAAAGCGATCCAAGCGTATATTAAAAATGAATACGTCCTAAAACAACGTTGAATCGAAGTTCGCACAAAAATTATGTTTTGAGAGTCCCAGTAGTACTGGCATAAGTTCTAGGTAATATCCTTATGGTTCTAAATGGAACCATTATGGACCAAAACGATTCGATCGTGTATTAAAAAGTTCGAAAGAAACTGTTCCAGTAGTTCTGGCACGAGTTCTAAATACTCTCCCAGTTTTAAAGAAAACCATGACGGACGAGAGCCTTTGGTATATTAAAAAGTTACGACTTTACACAACTTTGATTCGAAATCTTATAAAGTTCGGACAAAAATTATTTTTTGAGAGTTCTGGCATAAGTTCTGGCAAGTATTGTTAGGATCCAAAAGAAAACTATCATGGACGAAAACGATACGATCGTGTACTAAAACGTTATTCGATCTAAAGCTATATTGATTTTAACAGGACGCGCTATAAAGAAAACCATTAAGAACAAAAGTAATTCGATCGTGTATTAAAAAGTCATTCGACCTAAATGAAGTTCCAGCGAAATTTACATATTTAAAGTAGTAGTTTAAAAAAAACCGTTAAGTACAAAAGCGATCCGATCGTGTAATAAAAAGGTACAGGACTTTAAACAACGTCGATTCGAAATTTTTTGGTGTTCGAACAAAAACTAGTTTTTAACAGTTCCACTAGTTTTGGCATACGTTCTAGGATTCTAAAGAAAGGTGTTATGGACGAAACAGTAGTAATACGGAACCGGCTCTTGCTCAGTTCAAGGTCACTCTCCCTCATGCCGGGTATATCGACTACATAGAGAATTGACATGTATAAGAGTAAGTGTGCGAGTGAGAGAGAATGTGTAAGTGAGAAATAAGAGAGAGAGAGAGAGAGAGAGAGGGAGAGAGAGAATGTGTGAAAATCAAGGCCACACACCATTAAAGGTTAAGGCGCGGTTGCGTGTCAAATCTAAAAATAGAAATGTCATCATTTTACAATTCTTAGTAATCTTCAAGGTCAAAAGAGATTATTGATACCGCAGGCGTATTACATTTCTTAGAAATACAAGAAGAAGGTTGTTGTCTATGCTAATAAGTAGCCCAAGGTTAAATGGTACTTATATTGAGTCAAGCTCAAATAGTTAAAAGTAGGGGTACTTTACAAGTTTAAACATATCGTGATAGGTGCTCAAGGATACATTTTTTTTATATAAATCAGGTAATACACATTAAAAATCAGCTGTTTCGATCACTATACATTCACCATACCTACTTAATGGGCCCGGTTCTGGTCACTCGCCCTCTGGTGGTGAGCAACGGAAGCTTTTGAAACTCTTCAAAGTCAAACCTTTGGCGGAAAATTAAATATTTTGGAGCTCTTCAAGGTCGTAATATCAAGGTCAAAATTTAAAGCTAAAAATAGGAATTGCAAGGCCATCATCATCATCATCATATTACAATTCATAGAAATCTAAAAATAGAGTTTTCAAGGTCAAAGATTACTGACCTGCAGGGCTATATCATATTACATTTCTTATAAATATAAAAATAGAATCAGTTCGTGGACACAAGAAGAATGACAGGTCAAGACGCGAGACATAATGGGGATTCTAAATCTACGTTTGGCGAAAAATGTTTATCAAGGGCAAGGCCACGTGTTTCAGATCACTCACCCTCTGGTGATGTGAAATCAAAATGGCAAGGTCAAACTTTGTGTGTGTGTGTGTGTGTGTGTGTGTGAGTGTGTGAGTGTGTGAGTGTGTGAGTGTGTGAGGGTGGTGTGGTGTGTGTGTGTGTGTGTGTGTGTGTGTGTGGAGTGTGAGTGTGTGAGTGTGTGGTGTGTGAGTGTGTGAGTGTGTGAGTGTGTGAGGTGTGAATGTGTGTGTGTGGGTGTGTGAGTGTGTGTGTGTGAGTGTGGGTGTGTGGTGTGTGAGTGTGTGGTGTGGTGTGTGTGAGTGTGTGAATGTGTGAGTGTGTGTGTGTGAGTGTGTGAGTGTGTGTGTGAGTGTGGTGTGTTGTTGGTGGTGTGGTGTGAGGTGTGAGTGTGTGGTGTGAGTGTGTGAGGTGTGAGTGTGTGGTGTGTGGTGTGAGTGTGTGAGTGTGTGAGTGTGTGGGTGTGTGGAGTGTGTGAGTTGTGAGTGTGTGAGTGTGTGAGTGTGTGAGTGTGTGAGTGTGTGAGTGTGTGGTGGAGTGTGCAGGGAGGTGTGAGGTGTGTGGTGTGTGAGTGTGTGAGTGTGTGAGGTGTGGGTGTGAGTGTGTGGAGTGTGTGAGGTGGTGTGGGTGTGTGAGTGTGTGGAGTGTGTGGTGTGGTGTGTGAGTGTCTGTGTGTGAGGTGTGACTGTGTGAGTGTGGAGTGTGACTGTGTGAGTGTGTGAGGTGTGAGGGTGTGAGGGTGAGTGTGGGGTGGTGTGTGAGTGTGTGAGTGTGGTGTGTGAGGTGTGTGGTGTGTGAGTGTGTGGTGTGTGAGTGTGTGAGTGTGGTGTGTGAGTGTGTGAGTGTGTGGGTGTGTGGTGTGTGGTGGTGTGAGTGTGTGAGTGTGTGAGTGTGTGAGTGTGTAGTGTGTGTGTGTGTGAGTGTGATGTGTGAGGTGTGAGGAGTTGTGTGGTGTGTGGTGTGAGTGTGTGAGTGAGTGGTGGAGTGTGAGTGTGTGAGTGTGTGGTGTGGTGTGTGTGAGTGTGTGTGTGATGTGTGAGTGTGAGTATGTGTGTGTGAGTGTGTGAGTGTGTGAGTGTGTGGGTGTGTGAGTGTGTGAGTGTGGGTGTGAGGTGTGAGTGTGTGAGTGTGTGAGTGTGTGAGTGTGTGAGGTGTGTGAGTGTGTGAGTGTGAGTGTGTGAGGTGTGTGTGTGAGTGAGTGTGTGTGTGTGTGTGTGTGTGTGTGTGTGAGTGTGAGTGTGTGGTGTGGTGTGTGAGGTGTGAGTGTGTGTGTGTGAGGTGTGAGTGTGTGAGGTGTGTGAGTGTGAGTGTGTGTGTGAGTGTGTGTGTGTGTGTGAGTGTGTGTGTGTGATGTGTGTGAGTGTGTGGGTGTGTGGTGTGTGAGTGTGTGGAGTGTGTGTGAGGTGTGTGAGTGTGTGAGTGTGCGTGTGTGGGTGTGAGGTGTGAGTGTGTGGTGTGTGTGGGGTGTGTGAGTGTGAGTGTGTGAGGTGTGTGAGTGTGTGAGTGTGTGAGTGTGTGAGGTGGTGTGGGTGTGTGAGTGTGTGAGGTGTGTGAGTGTGTGAGTGTGTGAGGTGTGAGTGTGTGTGTGTGTGTGTGTGTGAGTGGGTGTGGGTGTGGTGTGAGTGTGTGAGTGTGTGAGTGTGTGAGTGTGTGGGTGTGAGTGTGAGTGTGGAGTGTGTGTGAGTGTGTGGTGTGTGAGGTGTGTGAGTGTGTGGTGTGTGGTGTGTGAGGGTGTGTGTGAGTGTGTGAGGTGTGAGTGTGTGAGTGTGAGGTGAGTGTGTGGTGTGTGTGTGAGGTGTGGTGTGAGTGTGTGAGTGTGTGAGGTGTGTGAGTGTGTGAGTGTGTGTGGTGAGTGTGTGAGTGTGGTGTGGTGTGTGAGTGTGTGAGTGTGTGAGGTGTGTGGTGTGTGAGTGTGTGAGTTGTGGTGTGTGAGTGTGTGGGTGTGTGAGGTGTGATGTGTGAGGTGTGAGGTGTGATGTGTGGTGTGTGAGTGTGAGTGTGTGAGTGGTGAGGTGTGTGAGTGTGTGAGTGTGTGGGTGGGGTGTGGAGTGTGTGAGTGTGAGTGTGTGGAGTGTGTGAGTGTGGGTGTGTGTGAGTGTGTGAGTGTGTGAGTTGTGGTGTGTAGTGTGTGAGTGTGTGAGTGTGGGTGTGGTGTGTGAGTGGTGAGTGTGAGTGTGTGAGTGTGTGAGTGTGTGAGGTGTGTGGTGTGAGTGTGTGGTGTGTGTGTGAGGTGTGTGAGTGGTGTGTGAGTGTGATGTGTGTGTGAGTGTGTGAGGTGTGAGTGTGTGGGTGTGAGGTGTGAGTGTGGAGTGTGTGAGTGTGAGGTGTGTGAGTGTGTGGGTGGTGGTGTGTGAGTGTGGAGTGTGTGGTGTGTGGTGTGTGAGTGTGTGAGTGTGTGAGTGTGTGAGTGTGTGAGTGTGTGGGTGTGAGTGTGTGAGTGTGTGTGGTGTGTGGTGTGTGGGTGTGAGTGTGTGAGGTGTGGTGTGTGTGTGGTGTGTGGTGTGTGGTGTGTGTGTGAGTGTGTGGGTGTGTGGGTGTGAGTGTGTGGGGTGTGTGGTGTGGGTGTGATGTGTGAGTGTGGTGTGTGGGTGGGTGTGTGAGTGTGTTGTGTGTGTGGTGGTGTGGGTGTGTGGTGTGTGAGTGTGTGTGGTGTGTGTGGGGTGTGTGAGTGTGGGTGGTGGGTGGTGGTGTGGTGTGTGGTGTGGGTGTGGTGTGTGAGTGTGGTGTGGTGGTGTGGTGTGTGAGTGTGAGTGTGTGGTGTGTGAGTGTGGGTGTGTGGGTGGTGTGAGTGGTGGTGTGTGGGGTGGTGTGGTGTGAGTGTGTGGGTGTGTGTGGTGTGTGGTGTGTGAGTGTGGGTGTGGGTGTTGAGTGTGGTGTGTGGTGGTGGTGTGGTGAGTGTGTGGGTGGGTGTGTGGGTGTGGTGTCGTGGGAGTTGTGAGTTGATGTGGTGTGAGTGTGTGAGTGTGTGAGTGTGTGGTGTGTGTGTGGAGTGTGTGAGTGTGGGTGAGTGTGTGAGTGTGTGTGAGTGTGTGGAGTGTGTGAGTGTGTGAGTGTGTGAGTGTGTGTGGTGTGTGAGTGTGTGAGGTGTGTGAGTGTGGTGTGAGTGTGAGTGTGTGTAGTGAGTGTGGTGTGTGAGTGTAGTGAGGTGTGGGTGTGTAGTGTGAGTGTGTGAGTGTGTAGTGTGTGAGTGTGGTGTGAGTGTGTGAGTGTGGTGGTGGGGGTGAGTGGTGTGTGAGTGTGTGTGAGTGTGTGAGGTGTGTGATGTGTGTGAGTGTGTGTGAGTGTGTGTGAGTGTGGTGAGGTGTGGAGTGTGAGTGTGTGAGTGTGTGGAGTGTGAGTGTGTGGTGTGAGTGAGTGTGGAGTGTGGAGTGTGTGTGTGTGAGTGTGTGGGTGTGGTGGAGTGTGTGAGTGTGTGGAGTGTGTGAGTGTGGTGTAGTGTGTGGGTGAGTGTGGTGGTGTGGTGTGAGTGTGTGAGTGTGTGAGTGTGTGAGTGTGTGGAGTGTGTGAGTGTGTGGAGTGTGAGTGTGTGAGTGTGAGTGTGTGAGTGTGGGTGTGTGGTGTGGGGTGTGTGGTGTGTGAGGTGTGAGTGTGTGAGTGTGTAGTGTGTGAGTGTGGAGTGTGTGAGTGTGTGTGAGTGTGTGGAGTGTGTGTGTGAGTGTGAGTGTGAGTGTGTGAGTGTGTGAGTGTGTGTGAGTGTGTGAGTGTGAGTGTGTGTGAGTGTGTGAGGTGTGAGTGTGGTGTAGGTGTGAGTGTGTATTGTGTGCATTCAGCGTAATTTGTTAGCATTCCAAAAGGTATTTGGATTACTTCAATTTCATAATTTTATCGTTTAAGAATTATTCTCTTAAATAAATCATGGTTTAAAGTTACATAAATAGTTTTTCGTAAGTGGTATGGGGACGCAAACTAATGAATTTTATTGTTTATGATAAAACCGTGTCAAACGAAAATATCAAGAGACCAGTTTTGCTCAGAAAGGAATGAGATTTCTAAAAATAATGTTTACTTAAGAAAGCAGTTGCGTTATTTTCTCTTAAAGTGATTCAGTATAAATCACATGAACGCGTAGAAGATGCATTTTGATGCATAGACGATGCGTTACGTTTTAAAAATATCTAGAGTCATACCAAAGTCATAAACAAGATTTTTTCTTAAAGTCTAGTACCCTGTAATTCAAAAGTTAAGACCTTTAGGACATATGTTCATATGAAGTTTTTTAAAATGGACCCAAGAATAACCTCCTTAAATATTAGCATGTTATTAAGAAAAAAGACAGATTTTGGTTGTATTTCCGACTAACTATTTTTTAGAGTTCCATTAGTTCTGGAACTAGTTCTAAGGTACTCGGAGATCTAAAAATAATTAAGGGCAGAAACAATCGATCGCGTATTAAAAGTTTCAGTTCTGGAATGTTTAGTTAATATTTTAGGGTTCTAAAGAAAACTATCATGGACGACACCGGCACGATCGTGTACAAAGTTGTATTGATTTGGAGTTGAGCCAACCTCGGGCGGTCAATTTGAGTATTAAGAAGTTACAGGACTGTAAAAACGTTGATTTTGAAGTTGGGACAAAAATTAGTTTTGAGAGTTCCAGTAGTTCTGGCATAGTTCTAGCTAATATTATTATGGTTGTAAAACTTTGTGGACGAAAACGTTCGGATCGTGAATTAAAGAACTATTCGAACTAAAATCATATTGATTTTGAAGTTTTGCCTATTTTGGACGAAACTTATTTTTCAGCTCAATGGTTTTGGCGCTAGTTCTAGGTAGTGTCGTGTTCTAAAAAAAGTTAAGGACAAAAGCGATACTATGGCGTATTAAAAAGTTAAAGGGGTTCCGACAAAATTATTCTGACGAAAGTTATTTTTACAGTTCAGTAGTTCTGACACGAGTTCCGATAGTCGAGCTGTAAAGAACCATTAAGTATGAAAGCGGTCCGATCGTGTATTAAAAGTTATTGAACCTAAATCTATATTGATTTTGAAGTTTGTGCATTCTGACAAATGTTATTACCTTACAGTTCCAGTAGTTCTAATACGAGTTCTAGATAGTACTGCTGAGTTCTAAAGAAAACAATTAGGATAAAAGCGATCCGATGCATATTAAAAGTTATATGTCTTTAAGCAACGTTGATATCGTATGTATGTTATTAAAGTGAGTGAGTAGAGTGTGTTGATGTTAAGTTTGTGAGTGTGAATGAAAATAGTTTTGAGTTCAGTAGTGTGGAGGTTGTGTGGGTGTGAGTGTGAGAAGTGTTAGGTGAGTGTGCAGTGTAGTTAGTGGTAGTCGTGAAGTGTTGGAGTGTAGTGGAGATGTGTGTTGAGGTCCAGTGTGTGGTAAGTGTAGGTAATGTCGTGGTTGTAAGTGGACATTGTGGCGAAAGTTGTGCGTGTGTAGAGTGTGAAAGAAGTGTTCAGTGTTGGAGGTGTGAGTGTAGTTTTAAGAAAACGTGGGAGGAGCTTGGTGTATGTGGTTGAGTGTAATGTGATTGAGTTTGAGTTGTGTGAGTGTGAGTGTGGAGTGTGTGGTTGTGAGTGTGTTGGTAGTGATTTGGGTGTGTGGGGGGGGGGGGGGGGGGGGGGGGGGGGGGGGGGGGGGGGGGGGGGGGGGGGGGGGGGGGGGGGGGGGGGGGGGGGGGGGGGGGGGGGGGGGGGGGGGGGGGGGGGGGGGGGGGGGGGGGGGGGGGGGGGGGGGGGGGGGGGGGGGGGGGGGGGGGGGGGGGGGGGGGGGGGGGGGGGGGGGGGGGGGGGGGGGGGGGGGGGGGGGGGGGGGGGGGGGGGGGGGGGGGGGGGGGGGGGGGGGGGGGGGGGGGGGGGGGGGGGGGGGGGGGGGGGGGGGGGGGTTTTTTTTTTTTTTTTTTTTTTTTTTTTTTTTTTTTTTTTTTTTTTTTTTTTTTTTTTTTTTTTTTTTTTTTTTTTTTTTTTTTTTTTTTTTTTTTTTTTTTTTTTTTTTTTTTTTTTTTTTTTTTTTTTTTGGGGTTTGGGGTTGTGGTTAAATTTTGGGGGTGTGTGTTGGGTTTGTTGGGTTTGTTTGGGGGTTGGATTAGGGGTTGTGGTTAAAGTTGGGTTTGGTGGGATTTTTGGTGTTTTGGGGGATGTGTGTTGGTTTGGGGTTAGTGTGAGTGTGGAGTTTGGTGTGGGTGTGTGAGTGTGTGTGTGGGTGGAGTGTGGAGTGTGTGAGGTGTGTGGTGTGAGTGTGTGAGTTGTAGTGTGTGTGTGAGTGTGTGTGTGTGTGTGTGTGAGTGTGTGTGTGTGGTGGTGTGAGTGTGTGGAGTGTGTGAGTTGTGGAGTGTGTGGTGGTGAGTGTGTGAGTGTGTGAGTGTAGTGTGTGTGTGTGTGTGGTGTGTGAGTGTGTGAGTGTGTGAGTGTTGTGTGAGAGTGTGAGTGTGTGAGTGTGAGTGGTGAGTGTGAGTGTGTGAGTGTGTGAGTGTGTGAGTGTGGAGTGTGTGAGTGTGGAGTGTGTAGTGTGAGTGTGAGTGTGTGAGTGTGTGAGTGTGTGGTGTGTGAGTGTGTGAGTGTGTGAGTTGTGTGTGGTGTGAGGTGTGTGTGTAGTGTGAGTGTGTGTGTGTGAGGTAGTGTGTGAGTGTGGGTGTGTGAGTGTGTGTGTGTGATGTGTGAGTGTGTGAGTGTGTGAGTGTGTGAGTGTGAGTGAGTGTGTGAGTGGTGTTGTGAGTGTGTGAGTGTGTGAGTGTGTGAGTGTAGTGTGTGAGTGTGGAGTGTGTGAGGTGTGAGTGTGTGAGTGTGTGAGTGTGTGAGTGTGGATGTGTGTGAGTGTGAGTGTGGAGTGTGGTGTGTGATGTGTGAGTGTGTGTGTGGTGTGTGGAGTGTGTGAGTGTGTGAGTGTGTGAGTGTGTGGTGTGTGAGTGTGTGAGTGTGTGAGTGTGTGAGTGTGTGGTGTGTGAGTGTGTGAGGTGTGAGTGTGTGAGTGTGTGAGGTGTGGTGTGTGAGTGTGGGTGTGGTGAGTGTGTGTGAGTGTGTGAGTGGTGTGTGTGATGTGTGAGTGTGTGAGTGTGATGTGTGAGTGTGAGTGTGTGAGGTGTGAGTGTGTGAGTGTGGGTGTGTGAGGTGTGAGTGTGTGGTGTGTGTGTGAGTGTGTGTGTGTGTGAGTGTGTGGTGTGTGTGTGTGTGAGTGTGAGTGTGGTGTGTGTGAGTGTGTGAGTGTGTGGGTGAGTGTGGGGTGTGAGTGTGAGTGTGTGAGTGTGGGTGTGTGAGTGTGAGTGTGTGAGTGTGGAGTGTGTGGGTGGAGTGTGTGAGTGTGTGGAGTGTGTGTGGGTGGTGTGAGGTGTGGGTGTGGTGTGTGAGTGTGAGGTGTGAGTGTGAGGTGTGAGGTGAGTGGGTGTGTGAGTGTGGTGAGTGTGTGAGTGTGTGAGTGTGGTGTGTGGAGTGTGTGAGGTGGAGTGTGGAGTGTGTGGTGTGAGGTGAGGTGGTGTGGTGGTGTGTGGGTGTGAGTGTGTGGTGTGTGGTGTGTGAGTGTGTGAGTGTGTGGGTGAGTGTGTGAGTGTGTGAGTGTGGGGGTGTGAGTGTGTGTGTGTGTGTGGTGTGTGGTGGAGTGTGTGTGTGTGTGTGTGAGTGTGGTGGGTGTGGTGTGGGTGTGTGAGGTGTGTGTGAGTGTGTGAGTGTGGTGTGGTGGTGGGTGTGAGTGTGGAGTGTGTGTGTGTGTGTGTGGGTGTGAGGTGGAGTGTGAGTGTGGGTGTGTGAGTGTGGAGGTGTGAGTGTGTGGTGTGTGAGGGTGAGTGTGAGTGTGGAGTGTGGTGTGAGTGTGTGGTGTGTGTGGTGTGTGATGTGTGAGTGTGTGAGTGTGTGAGTGTGTGAGTGTGTGAGTGAGTGGGTGAGTGCGTGAGTGTGTGAGTGTGAGGTGTGAGTGTGTGTGAGTGTGTGAGTGTGTGTGAGTGTGGAGTGTTGTGGGTGGTGTGAGTGTGTGGAGTGTGAGTGTGTGAGTGTGTGAGTGTGTGAGTGTGTGAGTGTGTGAGTGTGAGTGTGTGAGTGTGTGGAGTGTGAGTGTGTGAGTGTGTGATGTGTGAGTGTGTGAGGATGTGGAGTGTGATGTGTGTGAGTGTGTGGGAGTGTGTAGTGGTGAGGTGTGTGAGTGTGGTGGAGTGTGTGGTGTGAGTGTGTGAGTGTGAGGTGTGTGTGGAGTGTGAGTGGTGTGTGAGTGTGTGAGTGTGTGAGGTGTGTGAGTGTGTGAGTGTGTGAGTGTGTGAGGTGAGTGTGGTGTGTGAGTGTGTGAGTGTGTGAGTGTGTGAGTGTGTGAGTGTGGAGTGTGTGAGTGTGTGAGTGTGGGGTGTGAGTGGTGGTGTGAGTGTGTGAGTGTGTGGTGTGTGAGTGTGTGAGTGTGGTTGAGTGTGTGGTGGTGAGTGTGAGTGTGTGAGTGTGTGAGTGAGTGAGTGTGTGAGTGTGTGAGTGTGTGAGTGAGTGTGAGTGTGTGAGTGTGTGGGTGGTGTGTGAGTGTGGGTGTGATGTGTGGTGTGTGAGGTGTGAGTGTGTGGTGTGAGTGTGTGTGTGAGTGTGTGAGTGGTGTGAGTGTGTGAGTGTGTGGTGTGTGAGTGTGTGAGTGTGTGAGTGTGTGAGTGTGTGAATGTGAGAGTGTGTGAGTGTGTGTGTGAGGGTGTGTGTGTGTGAGTGTGTGTGTGTGCGTGTGTGTGAGTGTGTGAGTGAGTGTGTGTGTGTGAGTGTGTGAGCGTGTGAGTGGTGAGTGTGTGAGTGTGTGTGAGTGTGTGAGTATGAGTGTGTGAGTGTGTGAGTGTGTGAGGTGTGTGTGAGTGTGTGAGTGTGTGAGTGTGTGTGAGTGTGTGAGTGTGTGAGTGTGAGTGTGTGAGTGTGTGGAGTGTGGTGTGTGAGTGTGAGTGTGTGAGTGTGTGGTGTGTGAGTGTGTGAGTGTGTGTGTGAGTGTGAGGTGTAGTGTGATGTGTGAGTGTGTGAGTGTGTGAGTGTGAGTGTGAGTGTGTGAGTGTGTGGTGTGTGAGTGTGTGAGTGTGAGTGTGTGTGTGTGTGAGTGTGGTGTGTGAGTGTGTGGAGTGTGTGAGTGTGTGGTGTGTGAGTGTGTGGAGTGTGTGAGTGTGTGGTGTGGTGTGGTGTGTGTGTGGTGTGGAGTGTGTGGTGAGTGTGTGTGAGTGTGTGAGGTGTGGAGTGTGTGAGTGTGTGAGTGTGTGGAGTGTGAGTGTGTGAGTGTGTGGTGTGTGAGTGTGTGAGTGTGTGTAGTGTGGAGTGTGTGAGGTGTGAGTGTGAGGTGTGTGAGGTGTGTGAGTGTGTGAGTGTGAGTGTGTGAGTGTGTGTAGTGTGTAGTGTGTGTGTGTGTGTGTGAGTGTGTGGGTGTGGGTGGTGTGTGGTGTGTGAGTGTGTGAGTGTGTGAGTGTGTGGTGTGTGAGGTGTGTGAGGTGTGTGAGTGTGTGGGTGTGTGAGGTGTGTGGGTGTGAGGTGTGGTGTGTGAGTGTGTGTGTGTGGGTGTGTGGTGTGGGTGTGTGAGTGTGTGGGTGTGTGAGTGTGTGGTGTGTGAGTGTGTGAGTGTGGGTGGTGGTGTGTGAGGTGTGGTGTGTGAGTGTGGTGTGTGGTGTGTGGTGTGAGTGTGTGGTGTGTGGTGTGTGGTGTGTGGTGTGTGTGTGATGTGTGAGTGTGGGTGTGTGGTGTGTGGTGTGTGAGTGTGTGGTGTGTGAGTGTGTGTGTGTGGTGTGTGGTGTGTGGTGTGGAGTGTGTGGTGTGGGTGTGTGAGTGGTGTGTGAGTGTGTGGTGGTGTGTGGTGTGTGGTGTGTGTGTGAGTGTGTGGTGTGTGGTGTGTGGTGTGTGAGTGTGTGAGTGTGTGTGTGGTGTGTGGTGTGTGGTGTGGGTGTGTGAGTGTGTGGTGTGTGAGGTGTGTGTGTGTGAGTGTGTGGTGTGGTGTGTGAGTGTGTGGTGTGTGGTGTGTGAGTGTGTGAGGTGTGTGTGTGAGTGTGTGGTGTGTGTGTGTGTGTGTGTGAGTGTGTGGTGTGTGAGTGTGAGTGTGTGAGTGTGTGAGTGAGTGGTGTGTGTGTGGGTGTGGGTGTGTGTGTTGAGTGTGTGGTGTGTGGTGTGTGGTGTGGTGGGTGTGAGTGTGGTGTGTGAGTGTGTGGTGGTGTGTGTGTGTGTGTGTGGTGTGTGAGTGTGTGTGTGGTGTGTGCGTGTCGTGTGGGTGTGGAGTGTGTGAGTGTGTGGTGTGGGTGTGGGTGTGTGTGTGTGTGGTGTGTGTGATGGTGTGTGGTGTGTGAGTGCGTGAGTGTGTGGTGTGTGGTGTGTGGTGTGTGTGTGTGTGTGTGTGTGTGTGTGGTGTGTGGTGTGTGTGTGTGGTGGTGAGTGTGGTGTGTGTGTGTGGTGTGTGAGTGTGAGTGTGTGAGTGTGGGTGTGTGCGTGTGTGGTGTGTGTGTGAGTGTGTGGTGTGGTGTGTGAGTGCGTGAGTGGGTGTGTGGTGTGTGAGTGTGTGGTGTGTGTGTGTGGGTGTGGGTGTGTGAGTGTGGTGTGAGTGTGTGAGTGTGTGAGTGTGTGGTGTGTGATGGAGTGTGAGTTGTGATGTGTGGGGTGAGTGTGTGTAGTGGTGGGTGTGTGAGTGTGTGAGTGTGGTGTGTGAGTGTGTGGTGTGTGTGTGTTGTGGTGTGGTGTGTGTGTGTGTGTGTGTGTGTGTGAGTGTTGAGTGTGTTGTGTGTGTGTGTGTGTGTGTGTGTGTGTGTGGGTGTGGGTTTGGGTGCATGCATGCGTGCGTGCCAGCGTGGATGTGTGTGTGTGTGCGTGTGTGCGTGTGTGCGTGTGTGCGTGTGTGCGTGTGTGCGTGTGTGCGAGTGTACGTGTTTGCATGTGTGCGTGTGTGCGTTTTAATAGAATAAAGAAATCGTAAATTAAAAATTCAAAATTGAAAATTGAGATTAATGAATATCAAAAAATTTTTAAATTAGTTTTAATAAAAATGGAAAAAACGTACTGCTAATGAATGTATAAAATGTGAATTGATAACATTAAAGATAAAGAAATTGTAAATTAAAAATTCAAAATTGAAAATCGCCATTAATGAAAATCAAGAAATTTTGAAATTAGTTTGATTGATTATTAGAAAAGAATAAATTTTGCTGAAATTATCAATTTCAGATTTTTTATTAATATACATTATTTTTTTCTTTTTGAATTTCTACAATCTCTTATGTAAGTTCTTTTCAAAGTGTGAAATTATTATGTTACTAAAATCAACTAAATGTTTATTTTTAATAACATGTTCAGTTAATGCACATGAATTTTCTGAGAATTTTCAGTAAATTACAGTCACTTTTATGTTTAGCCAGTCTTTGTTTTAGTAAATTTTTTGTTTGTCCAATATAATATTTATTTCAACCAAAACAAGGAGTTTTCTATACAACATTAGAAGAAAATAATATTGAACCTCTTTTTAATTTTGTATAAAGCATTTTAACCGTTTGATATTTTTTGTGCTGTTTTTAAATTTATGTAAAATACATAAATTATTACTCATCACACCCATATAAAACGAAAATTAACTTTAAAAAATAGAATAATTAAAACACTTCATAATGTATTATCCAACAATTCTTACCCTATTTCACTGCTTACTAAATTACTTTTTTAAACACCAAATTTTGATAGTTATATTAATGTATCGGCTAATTTAAATGATACAATACCAAATTGTATTATTTTCGGATCACTTCCATTTATTCCCGAATTAACTCCTAAATTAATAAAAGTTTTTATAAATGAACAAAATTTAAAAATAGCACAAAAATATCTAGTCTTATGTTATTAACCACTATTTTATTAGACGTAGTTAGCGCACATTTACCATTATTTGACTTCGAAATATTTCGTGTAGCCTTCTCGACAGCCATTTTTTAATTGTACGATCAATCTTTATCTTTATCATCGATAACTGTTTTTAAAGTTTCACTTTAGCATATTTAACACTACCTGTAGCTCTAAAAGATCAAAGCAGTTTTTCAAAGCTTCTTTAATCAGCATGTCGCCGATCGAGATACTTCTGGGCGTATATTTTTTCTGTCAATAAACAATTTTGAAAACATTCTGCGATCATGAAAATCATTTCTTCTTGCACCGAACATATCATTTTTTCTGTTACGAGGACCAATTTACACCAGAAACAAAGAAACTTAAACACAAACTTAGGATACCCTAGTATTCTTTGAACGGTAATTGGACTAACCATAGTCAGCTAATGAAATACTTTCAAAATGTTCTAACTAAGCACAATAGTAAAAAAATAATAGAAAATTGAAAGTAACTTTAAAACTACAAAATTTAGGTAAGGCAGAGATAATTTTCAAATTTACTTTGTGATGAAAGAATAAAATAGAGGGTGTTCTACTTAACAGAAACGCGGAACATGTCATTAAATAAGTGCCTTTTTGTGCACGACCTGTAGAATTTCCAATTTCTGAAAAATCAAAATATCTCGGGAACCACAATATTTGGGTATAGGAAATGCTTAAGAAAGTTCATCTTGTTTTTGACGCACAATCCAAAATGCGATAAAATACAGGGCATTCCATTAGAAGAACCGTAATTTTGATACGCTCCACATTTTTTGGAATACCCTGTATATTACAAAATAATTTTGTTAACCCACGAAATAGACAAAATTGTCACAAGTTTTACCGTTTAGCCATAATGGACCGTCGCATCAATGGTGACTCACTCTGTATACAGGGTGTACCATTAAAAGTGTAGGGTCTCCTGTATACATATAGGTAATTTTGAAATACAGGGTTATTACAAATGATGTTCCCGATTTCAATTATAAATATTACTGGATTAACCTGTTTTAAGACCATTTCAGTTGGTACCACTGGAAAGAAAAACTCAAAGTTTTATTTACATTGATTTAAGTACGTATCAGCTATTGATTAAAGTCAATTGTCAATTGTGTAATGGCTGAATTTGAAGACAGGAAAGCATTTTATGTGTTGAATTATCACATCAACCAATCAGTTATTAGTGTGCAACGTTACTTTAGAACCATATTTAATGAAGATCCTCCTAGCAGTCACAAGTGGTACTTGAATTTTAAGAGAAATTGGTGCATTTGTAAAAAGAAATCAACTGGAAGGCCGTCAGTAAGCAATGACGCTGTACAGCAGGCAAGGGAAAGTTTTACGCGGTCCACAGAAATCTATTGTTAAATGCAGTAGACAGCTTGGTATACCACAGTCAACAGTTTGGAAAATTTTACGCAAACGTATAAATTTCAAGCCTTACAAACTTCAGCTTGTTCAAGCATGAAAAGCAAACGACAAAGTTCTAAGACTTTCTTTTTGTGAGAACATGTAGGCCTTGATGGAAAATTAAAACTATGTAAAATGTGTAGTCTTTAGTGATGAAGCCACATTCCACTTGTGTGGTAACGTGAACAGACATAATGTCATAATATGGGGCTCGGAGAACCCACACACCTACATCGAGCACTTACACTCCGAAAGTTAATCTGTCTTGTACTATCATTTACAACAAAGTGTACGGACCTTTTTTCTTTATTGGACAAACAATAAATGGAATAAATCTTGGACATGATGACGGAATGGCTTCTTCCGAAATTAGAACAAGAATCGCTAAACTTCATTCTGGACTTCAAAATCGGCTGCCTGGTAGATGAATCGGTTGTGCAGATGGTGCACTCTTGAACTGGCCTCCAAGATCTCCGGACATCACTCCCTGTGATTTTTTCTTGTGAGGATACATCAAACATAAAGTGTATACACCACCAGAAAGCATACCTGAGATTCCAACAACGGATTACCAGAGCCATCGAAAGTATGGCAAAAGCTTGATTACACGCTTAACATCTGTCGTATCACAAGGGGTTCCCATATAGAACATTTCTAATTCTTGGCATCTAGGATGAAACTTCTTGAGTTTTTCTTGAAATGTAACTATTTTATTTTTTTGTATGATAAATAAAACTAGATTTATGTACACTTGAAATCATGAACATCATTTGTAATAACCCTGTATACACTATTCTATTGTCTACAATTTTTGTCTGAAACATTTTTTTCTATCTTTAATAATGAAGCTAGAATCAACCGAGACCGTATTATATGGCCACACATTATCTTTTATAGAATGGAAAACGGAAAAACAATTTGTCAACCTAACTTATTTCTGTGTGGGTTTTGAAACTGTGTGAATCTAAAGATTCACACTTGAATTGTTCACATTAGAGATAATTGACTTACATCTTAAACAAAATGTTCTAATTGGACCAATGTTAAAAATGCACAAATAAGCAGAAATGATAACTAACACGGAGAATTGGAAAATGCGACTAACTAAAATTTACTCAGAATTTTACTATTTAATTTTAATTTTATGAAAACAAAAAACTATAAAGTATACATGATTAAGAAAACAGGTTCAAAGATGTCACACTAGCGCTTATAATGAACCGACAATTTCATACTTAAAGTAAACGTGACTAAACTTCTCTTTTTTTCTTGTACAATGTACAACAAAATTGAAATTCTAAGAAAGCATGATTCAGAATATACTTAATAGCGGATACGTTGTTTGTATGTACACTATAGAAACACCTGATCGCATCACATCCTTTTCGGAAGGTGAAACAACGCGTTTTTTTACTGCTTCAGCAGTTTTGTGTAATACAATACATTTTTTTAAAGAATAACATAGATCTTAACAAATACATATTTTTTTTACTTACTTTCTCGCTGTAGACAGAATCTTCCTCAACGCCGGCTTTTGCGAGGTCATTAGCTTCATTAACATAAAGTCCGCTATAAACTTCGATTGTTGCTGGAGTTCCTTCGTTCGAATCGCCATTTGCTTGCCTACGCAGTCTATTGGCCCCACATTTAGGTGGCTGTAAAAATACATACATTTTGAGTTGCCACTTACACACAAATGGTGGGTCATTGAAATATATTTTAGGCAATGTTACAGTACACACCTTTATTGACCGTAGAAATAATGGTTCAGGTGAAAAGGTTAGTCCATGTCAAGGTAAGGAGGATACCCACCCGTTAAAAGTCTATTAAATATTACTATCGTCTATCTTATAGCTTGAAAATCAAGTGTTGGAACAACTAAAAGCTTTGTGATACCAAATAGAGCAAACTCAGTAGGTGTGAAAACATTAATTAATAGCGCTAATTTTTCAAATATAATTCCACAATATGTTATATAATAGTATATTAAAAAACAAGTATCATAAGACGTCTTGAAGCACGAATTTAAGTTCAAAAAAACGAGTGGCCTAACCACGAGTTTTTTAAAGAATGAGTGCATCAAGGTATTATGAAACACGTTTTTACGCTATTTTTTGTAATTTGCCCTTTTTTATTTCAGTTGATTTAGGGATTTTTGTAGCGGTTGGTAATGTGTTAATTTTAAAAGTGAAAATCTGATCTAGTCGCCTTTTGTTTTATCCAAATTCTGTCACAAAACACGAAAAGCAAGATAATCTTGAATATCCTGAGATACGTAAAATTGCAAAAAAAACACGGTCGCGAATTTGCTCACATCAAAGTTTTCCGGTAGATGCATCTCGTTTTTGACACTTTTTGTAAGAGTGACATGCATGACTATTACCATATAATTATACCTAGTAATTATATGACTATTATGGATCAAGCTCCCTGAATTAATGGCTATAATGACATCGGAGATGATGACGTCGCGTTACTTAATATGTGTATTAAAGAATCAAAATGGAAGCAAATTACAAAAATATTTATTTCTCAACGCGTTTCAATAAATACGTATCATTATCGAGCGAAAATATACCAGTAAAATAATAACAAGTAGTATTTCCTCGGTGTTGCAATGTTTAGAGTGCTTGCTTTTCATCCGAGCGGTGCGGGTTCAAACCTGGCCAAGGTAACCATTTTTCTACAAAGAAAAACCAAAGCACTCCTTCTTCTCGGATAAGAAGTAAAAACTGTAGGTCCCGTGGCAATACGATATTTGACACCTTACTAAAGGTGGAATTCCTTTAGTAGTGCAAAATTCTAGTGACGGGTAGTTCTAATAACAATTAGTAGTTAATGCGCATAGTGATACCTAACATTTCCGTTTGTGTCTAGATCTCAACTCACAAATACAAAAAAAAATAAGAAGTAGTTAACAAATCATTAAGATAAAACAGCAAACTTGATGTAAATATTTTTTTTAGTATTTGTGGGTCGAGATCTAGACACAAAACGTAAATGTGTTATTAACACTACTCGTCACTAGAATTTTGCCCTACTAAAAGAATTCCGCCTTTAGTAAGGGATCTTTAACGTCTCTATCATCGCATTGCCACGAGACACTACAGTTTTATTTCCTATTCGAGAATAAGGAGTGCTTTTGTTTTTCTCCGTTGTAGAAAAACGGCTACCTTGGCCAGGTCTAAACAAGCCCCGCTTAGGTAAAAGGCAAGCACTTTATCCATTTCGCTACCAATAATAATTCTATATTTAAAATATCTGGTAAAGGTAGGCCTATAAGACTAACGTGTTCGTTTAAAGGTTTAAAGGTACTTTCCGTTTATGGTTATAAATTTCGAATGCTTTCAAAAGTTGTATTTTTCATTACAAAAATGTAAACATCTAATATGAAGTCATTAGGAGATTATTTACTACTAATGTTTGGTATAATTTGATTGGTCTGTGTGAGTATATTTGTAACATCTAATGTATTTTTTGTATCTAATATCAAAGTTCCTAAGTGTTTGTCCAATATAAAAAGAATTACAGGACGTGCAGTTCTACTTATACAAACCAGACTAAAAATGTAGTTAGCTGAATTTAATACAAATTTTTGTACTTTGTACTTCTTATTCTCTTGCAATATTTGACCTACCTTTTTTGATATTTTTCCAAAATATGATAATTAGTATGCCGGTTCTGTATTTTTTTTAACTAAACTGTCGATTACATTTGAAGTGTGCCCTCTTGCTAGTGCTATTTGTTTTATAATTGATAGTTCTTTATTGAAATTTGTTTGGTCTAACGGTAATGACGTTGCTCTATGTACTAATGATCAATATCCATATGATTAGGTGCTTTTATGAAAGTAACAACTGGTATAATAGGAATTTGTAGATTGAGATTTGAGTAGGTAATTATAAGATTTGTTGTAAATTTTGTCCTTTTTCAAAGGAAAGGCACGAACACACGAGCATACGGACATACTGGCACACAAAACGTAAAGAAACAATGACACACAGACACACTGGCACACAGGCACAAACAAACAGACACAGACGTACAGACACGGACACGAACACGAGCACAGAAGCAGACACAGGCACAGGCGCCAACGCAGGCTTAGGCACACAAAGACACAAACACAATCTCACACAATCATGCACGCAAGCACCGGAGGTTGGAGGCGATGAGGAAATCGTCCAACGTCACATTCTTCCACCACCAGGGGTAGGTAAACGAAGAACCGCATTGTTCTCATTAGTCGACCGTCGGACAGACAAGACGTTTCCTTGTCTATTAATGCCAAGCAGTAGTCCTAGGAGCTAAATAGGCAAACACCCATGTCCGTTAGGAAGACTAATTTATACATCGACATAAACGTATTGGACATACCGATGTTGGAAGCAACAACTTACTTAGGGAATTTTCAATTTCTACCACATATGTAAGTCCTTAAATAAACCTTACGTGTTCACTTAAAATATTTCTACCATATTCCGAAGATTTAGAGACCTCCCGGATATGGCGATACACACACACGCACGCACGCGCACATGCACACGCACACACACACACACACACACACACACACACACACCACACACACACACACACACACACACACACACACTCACACACTCACACACACTCACTCACTCACACATACATATAATTTTGTATTTATTTATTACATTATACAAAATCAACCATTTTTTTCAGATTAGTCTTTTAGGTATTAACCTTGTTGGACTATTAAAAAATATTTCTAAACAACGAGATGAAAGCAGGCCTCTAACTCAAGGCAAATTGCAAAAAACTTGTTTCTAGAATCGGATGACGACAGCACCAAGGAAAGTGAATAAAACTGAGGATGTCGTAGAATTTGAAGATTTTGAGGACAGCGGAAGTGAATACGAACCTTTAGAGGACGATAGCGGATATGAATATAGTCCTCCCAGGGCAAAACAAACAAAGGCTTTTACATAAAGAACTAAATTACGAGAAACCTGTGGATTATCAAATGTCGGTAGATGATTCGTTGTTCGGATCATCCAGAAGTAACAAACTTGAGCAACAACAACAACAAGAACATGAAGCTCCTGATACAGAAACACGTTCACCAAGACATCGCAAGAGTTGGTGAGACAATTCGATCATAAGTTACAGAGAAAAATGATTATCGATGGAGCGCTGTTTCCAAATCTGCATCGAAAACTCCGCAAAGAAATATACTACATATTTTTCCTAGTCTATAGTAACACATATCTTACGAACGTGTTTTTCAAACTATTTATAACGAATTCTATGATTAATAAAGTTGTATTACATACAAACGCTATGATTAGAAAAAATCTCTAAATATAAAACAAACTCTGCTGCAATATCCACTTCTAGTGCTAACGAGATGAGAGCAATGTTAGGATTGCAGGTACTGTCGGCTTATTCGAACAGTAACCATTTGTCAACCACATAGTTACTAGATGACAAAATAGTGGAACAGTATTCAAGGCAGTCGTGAGTCGTGAAAGGTTCAAGTTTCTATTGGATAGTTTACGATTTGGTAATAAAGACACCAGGGACGAAAGAAAAGAAACGGATGTATTGGCGGCTATCAGAGAAATTTGGGATGAGTTTATAACTCAGTGCAGAAATTTGTATAAACCAAGCTCTTACGTTACCATTGACGAATAACTTTTCGAGGAAGGTTTTCGCACGTCTACACCTAATAAACCATTGGAATACGGCATGAAACCAGTTTTGGTATGCGATTTTTAATCAAAGTACACGTTTGACGACGTCATATTTCGGCAAAAGCACTAACAGAACGCCTTTAGGAGAATTTAAAGCTTTGTGTGAAACAATGGCTGGTTCTTAAAATGGGCAATCGGTTTACTTCCGTCAAACTGGCTGATGATTTACTAGCTCCGCCTTACGATCTTACTATGGTTAAAACTATAAAAAAAAAACAAAAGAGAGATTACGGCAGAAATGATAGTAACAAAGAATCGCGATCCAGGCAGCTCTAAATTTTATTTTGACAAAAGTGCTTGTGTCTGATACACTCAAAAAGAATAAAAACGTTCTACTTTTATCAACAATGTACCAAGGATGTAATGTCTTAGAAACTTCCGGAAAACCAGAAATCATTGCTTGCAAAATAGCTTTATTTTGTACAGTGCTTTATAGAATAAAACGTCCACAAAAATCGATTTCCAGAAAGGCATACGTGATGGAGTTGTATAAGCAATTAGTAACGCCCTGGCTACAAGAACGAATCAAAGTTCCCACTTTGTTGCGCTCACTCCGAAAAAGTATTAGTTTCTAAAAGAGACAGTAATAGAAGACATTTTGTAATGAACATCGTGGAGAAATTTGTAAATCATGTAATATGAGCAAATACTTTTGTCGTCGAGAAGGCGGTACGAATTAATTTTTGAAATTTAAGAGTTGGCAATTCTGACGCTGACGGTTCACGTTTTAGGTTATTTGGAAGAAAAACAACATGTCTATTAAAGTAAGTGCTCAAAATGATGTTATCATTAACTGTGAGTTATTGCCAACGTTTTTTTTAAACTTAAATTCAAATGACCACTCGACGACGAAAGTGTTTGCTCATATTGTACTTAAATGATGTTTTAAAGTCCTTATGTTCAATAAATAATGCATCTGTTGGTTGAATTTTTTTTTAGGAAGAAAATATTCGTAAAATTTACAAATTAATGCTTAGTCTTAAGCGGTGTTAGAAATATGCTTAGCGTTTTAGGGTTAAAATAAACTCAACAGCTTACTGATAGGTTATTTGAGACACCGTTAAATAAAAAGACAATCTGTTTTCGTTTATTTTAACCTATCTTTTATTATAATTTGCATGGGAGACTTAGTAAGACTTCAAATGCAGCTTTGCTATAAACAATAATTCTCTAAACGACCATATTAAATTTTATTTGATCAAAATCACAGGTTTTGTTGATTATCAGGAAAAGCAATAGTTTCATATAAAATTGTTTTCGTATTTTTTGATGAGAGGTCGATTTCAGTCATAAAATTATGGTTCCGATTTAAAAAAATTAATCTTTCCAATATTTGTTGCCAATTGGTTTGAAAGCGATTTGCAAACACCCTGTATAAAATAGTTAAAATATTAATTCTTTTACCTTAATTATGAAAGAAACTTTATGAGGACACTGGTTTTCAGCAATAATTAGAATTGGCAAGACAAATTAAAATTACCAAGGTGCTAACGTTAAAATTTTAGACAAGAATAGAGATGTATTAAAAACAGTTGATAATCGAAACATAGTTGTATTATAAAAGTTACCTTTAAATCAAACAAACTTTAAATTACATAATTCGTGCATACTTCCGATGTAATCGGAAGTGATACAGAATTGATGATGATAGATCGGGAAGGTACATTTAAAAATATTAGTGTAAAAAATGTAATTCAAAGTATAAAGTGTTTTCTGAGATATGTGTAATGTGTAAGGCGACCATTCGTCTCGTATTATACGGGACAGTCCCTTTTTAAACATATCATTTCATATATGTAATTATTTTAATAAATTACGTTGTAGCACTTTTGTCGACTTAAATAAATAGCGCGCGATCCCGCTTATGAGTACCAAGTCTAGCGCGAAAAAAATTTGCTTACGACGACTGTGTCTTGTACGTGCGGAAAATAAATATACCGGTGCGTGTAAATAGTTCATTAGTTAATGCTAAGTGCTAACAAATAACTGATTTTAAATAAATAATCGTTGTAGTGTACTGTGTATCTAGGACGATAGAAAACTAGAAAATGCCAAAAAGTGTATATTTAATAGAGACTTGGAGACTGAATATCCATTTATTAAAGAGACAATGTAAAGTGCTTAAAATGTGTAGTTTTCACTTGCACATGGTAGAAAGGCGAATATTGTTCAACACACATCGACGCTTAAGCATAAAAAGTCAGATATTTTTTTCTTCTAGTATTAGCAAACGTGTCGTCCTTTTTTCGTAAGGATACATTTGGAAATAAAAAACAATGGCTAGCTGCGACTAAATGTATTTGATCATAGCAAAACATGATCTACAATAAGCCCTTTCGTTCTATGGATTGCACTAGTAAGCTAATAAAAAGTTGCTTCCAGCAAAAATTTGTATGTGCTATGTTGCTGTATATGAAAGTATTGTGAGTAAAATTTTACATTAAGTTCCATACAAAATGATCTTGAAACGGTCAATTTTTGTAACAACCTATACCGATTGTACAAATCATGGGAGCGTAAACATTTGTCCTATACTCGTAAGATATTTTATGAAGGACAAAAGTATTCAAGTAAAACTTTTAGAAGTTTAAGATCTTCTAGGAGAAACTTCAGATACTATATCCGAATATATTATTAAAGCGGTTGACAAATACTAATTAACAACAGAAGTAATGACAATGTGCGCAGACAACGGAAATTGCAATTTTGGAAGAGCACCAAGATGTGGTCAAAATAACGTCTTTTATAAAGTTCAGCAGTTACTTAAAAGACCTTTAGTTGGGGTGAACTGCGTGGCTCATATCCTCCATAACAGCATTCAAACAGCAGCCAACTGTTGTTCAAATATTGAAATCGAAGCCATTATTGTAAAAATTTGTGGCTATTTCCTCATTTATACTGTTCGAGTTGAACAATTAAAAGAATTTTGTGAGTTTGTTAATGTTGAATACCAAAAACTGTTGGGGTACAGTAAAACCATATGTTACCTTCGATAGAAAGAATATTAAGAATGGTTAAACCCGTATAGGGTTACTTTCTCTGTCCAGAACATGGAGTCTTCATTTTTTGAAGTTTGACCATGGTTTCTTCACTCACACCTTATAAAGGTGTGCTACAGGTGGAATCTGAAAAATCATCAATGGTAGAAGTATACACGGTTCTATCAAATTTAAATCAACAATTAATAGAATGGAAAAATGAAGTCCTTTTGCCTTATCAAGTTAACACTATGCTACTAGATCTGTTAAATGAAGACCTAGCCGTAACTTAATTTAAAACGTCAGTGAGCATGTTTTATACTTGTATAGCCTATTTGGATAAATGGACGCAACACTTTGAAGAATTGCAAGCGTTTCGTTGGGTATTGCTAAAAAAAGAACCTGTATGGTCAGATGTCGGAAACTTATTAATTGTTTTTCAAAAACAACACCCTGATATTCTTATAGATGATTCGGAACTTTTAATGAAATTGTGTGATTTAAAAATATACAACTGCTCAAAAAATAAAAGAGAAGAAAGAAGTTTCTGCATCGCTTGACAAACAATGGATCGAGCTTTTTAATGACTTCAAGAGTGAAGATATACCACACAACATATTAAAAATTGTTGAAACGTGCATATGTTTAGCGGGATCCTACGCCGCCAAAGAAAGCGTTTTTTCTGGTATGAATAAAATTTAATGAGAAAACATAATTTTGAAATGAATTGCCTTGAATTTGTTAAGTATACTTAATTAAATAAATTTTTTTACTTATTTTTTTGACACTATTGAATTATGACATGGCACGCCTAAAAACTTATCATAAACAACCACTACATTTGTCACCAGAGAAAACTCATAATTTTGTATCTAATTTATCTAGCTTTAGATATACCATCGCAGGCTGCAGATACTGAAGTTAGAAAGACAGTTAGATACCGTGGAATCTGAATATACAAAGCCTATAGTTAATAAATAATTTATACTTTTAAGGTTCTTGTTAAATAATAAAATAAACAAAAACCAAAAAAAAGGTGAAAATAATTTGGTTCCAATAACATCAACGAAAAAAATTAAACCATTTCTCCATTCGTACGACTCTATTAGGATCTTCCACAAAATTGTCTGCTTTTAAATCGTCAACCTCTCGTGCATGTACATACATCTTCGTGTGTGCAAGAGATTTTGTGCAGCACAGCACAACACATCACTACAAGAGCCGCACGTTTTCGGGCTAACCTCAAATGGTTGAGACACGGAAAAACGTTGCTCAGCTGGATCATTGGGGCTTCTATTTATTGGGGGGATAAGCCCCTCTTTCAATCCATAAGCGCTGTCCCCCAAAATTATTACCCCCGGAAACGGTCTCCAATCTTGTCCGAAAGGATCAGATATCTGAAGAATTTCTCAAAAGTCGAGCATTGTGAACACTTCCTGGCCAATTTGCATTCACCGCATAAAATTTAAAATTCGGACCACATATCACGATCACGTTTAATGAACGTTTACCATATCGATTGACATATTGCTCTTCGTTTATTGTTGGGGCACCTATGTCTACAATAATTCCATCTACACATGCACATACCGACGGAGAGCCTCCTTTGAAAAACACTTACTCAATATCCATATTGTTAGGCCAACATATAATTCGTCTAGAGTCTGTTGACTATGGCTATTGTAACACGCTGCACCACTCTACAAAAGCAAGCCTTAGAAATTCCAAGCATCTCCTCTATGCCATGATATTGAACACGATTGCCGAACCAATGCAATGCAATTATTGTTAATGCATGGTTTCTTCTACTTGCTGGGCAAGATCGACTCCTCTAGCCTCAATAACCACTTCTTGTGGAAAGACGAAAACTTTGCTTGATTTGGAAATCTGTTAATTGATCAAAATTAACTCGCTTTTTAAATTTTCTTCTAGGCACATCTTCATCGTCACTTGAGAAACATTTTTACTGTAAACTTTACTCGCTGAAAATATGCAAAGTGCAGGTGAATAACAAACGAAATTCCAAGTTGCCATCCATACCTAAAAATGGAGCTTATAGTCTATCGTCTGACTTCAGACCTATACATCACTTCCAATATTAGGTAAGATAATGCAGAGTACTAGTAATTCTGATAAACAATATGGTTTTCTGCATTTATTATTAAACTGTTACAAAGTTAATTTTCTCTTCCTCCCTCGTTAATATTACCCTAACTTTCAATTAATTTAGATAGGGTCTCCTTATGGAGATATTTTATTTCTAGGCAGATTTTTTTTGATAAAAACTCCAACTATTTGGTGGTCGAACATTAACTATGGTGATTCATTAGTCAAAATATGTTATGTTTATTCTCTTTATTTGGAAGTCACATCTATTAGAATTTGCCCAAAAACGAATTATTTATTTTTGTCGTAGACTTTAATGAAGAGAAAGTATCTGGTATGGAACGCCACACGACCTTCCAACCTACAAAATAGAAATTAAAAAAAAATGCAACCTCTTTTATAAGAAGTTCATTACGAAAATAGGCAACATTGTAAACGCAAAAGCAATAATCTATGTCAAACAGACGTTTAAAACTTCATGACAGACAGAGGTTAATACACACCTAGATGCTAACTTAAATTAAAAGAAATGAAATAGTTTTAATTTCAATTTCTTTAGGATAACTGTGCAAGCCTGTTTTTATACGTTCATAACGAAAACAGGCAACATTGTAAAAACAAAAACGTAAAAAAAATCCATAGCCGCCCGCTTCTATAAAAATATCGATAATACAGCTGCAGGATTTTAAAACATATTTATTTAATTCTTAGATTTATTTCGCTTTACATTAAATAAACTTTATATCAAAAAAATCCACGTATTATTATATCTTTGAAATATGCAGGTGTTTTATAAATATTTGATAAAAGCCAAAAAGTACCCCAAAAACTAATCAGCTTTAAGCCACATGAAAACACGATTAAAAACAAAATTTGAAGTACATGGTACTTTCGTTCTGGAGTTATCATGGATACTAGCATACATCCACAAAGACATACAGACATGATGGCCGATCTTGGCGAAACTTGTCCAAAAGTTATGAAATGAGCTAATAAGTCGATTTAGCGATAGTGAAAAAAAAGTCGATTGCATAACCTTGTATAACTACATATGTATGTGTAGGTCGGAAAGTAAAAATTAATATACAGTAATATATAATAAAATTGCACAAAAAAAATTGTATTTGAGTCAACCGTTTAACTATGTTCAAACACACGCGTTTCGATTTATCGTTGCCAGCACTTTTTAACGTCTGTTGGCTTTTATATCATGTCTTGATCCATAAGAAAACTAAACAAACTTTTTTTATTATTTACTCGTTAAAAAGTGAATGTACAACTGAGATTTAAAAGTAGGTATGCTAATTATACTTTCATTTTCTATTAAACAATACAAGAATTTTTATTGATTTTGTTCAGTGTCTCACATTTTGACTATAATCAAAACAAAGTTTCACAATTCTGTGCAAATAAACCTAATAATTGACAATTATGTCTATTTGATAATTATACTTTTAATTCAAGTAGTTAAAATAAGCACCCGCAAAGAATAATTACATAGAATAATATTAAAATATAATCTTGTGAACGCGTTTACGTTGTGAAATGTTTGAAACCAAGAAAACAGGTTTTAGCGTGACAACCAAACGTATACTTAAATTCAATATAAAGGTGGGTGGGTTTTTCTCTATATAGCCTCATGGATAAAAAAAATGTTAAATGCAATGACCTTGTTGATATACTATACAGAATAAAGCCTCCAGTCCACCTATGGATTCTTCGAATAGGTATAACCGTTAACCATTAAGATGTGACCTGACAAATAATCTTTTTTATTTTGTTATAACGGATCGTTTCTATAACATCCTTTTTTTTTGAAGAGCTCTTCTGACTTGAAAAAATGTTAATTTTCACTAATTTGAATAGAATTAGAATTTGTGTCAAAAAATTAAACGCAAACAAATTAAGCAGGTTTTAATGCATTGTCCTTTACAATAAAAACAACATTATTGAAATGAGTCTTTTGTCTTAATAAAACCAATTAAGATTGTCCTTATCACTATGATAAAAGACAAATGAGATCTTTGCGATTAATTTACGTTACAAATTTAATTTTAACGAAAATCAGGGATCTAGATTTAGGGCCATCTATTTAAAATACTTAGCTTTTTTGGGTTTTTAGTGGTGTATATTGTATTTATGTTTTACACACACTTACACTTGTGGTCTTCAGTACTAATAAATTCTGTTGATAAAGATGTTGAAACAAATTTATGAAATGTAAAAAATTGAAAACGCAATCATAAGCTTACTATTAGTATAACAGTTTGATAAACGTATAAACCCAACTATGGAATACAATTATAAAGAATAACTAAATCCTTAATAAATTAAATATTAAAAATCACTTATCATAAAATAATATTTATAATTTTGTAATTGTCAAGCCTATTTTCATTAAAATACGAGCGTAAAATTAATTATTTTTCTGCTAGCAGTAGTTGAGCATCGTATACACGAAATAAGTGCTGAACTCCAGCAAACATATGGTCCTACGTCTAAATCGCAAATATTGCTCCCACAATTGGCGTGGTTGACGACTACATATGTTTATCAAGATTTGAAATATAGGTCATTCCTTCACCATTCGTCCTCATTATTCGTTTACTCCTTTACTTGAAGTAAACAATTTGTAAAACACTAACATTCGAAATAAGAATTTTAATCATTGCCTGTTTCTCAATATTGCACAGACTCAAACCATTTAAATGATACGTTTAGATCTAAGTTTTATTAGATTCGCATTGCCATGGTAATAATTAGAATTTTTTCAATTATCAATTATACTGAAAAAAACTATAATTTTTTTTTAGATTTTTAAAGCCGTTGTAACAATTACTTGAAACAGTTCTTGAAATAATTATTTTAACCTTACATTCCTTCATTTGAATCAAAATATCCTTTTCAATTATCTTCGTTCGTATACATTTTCTGAAAAAAGCAAAAGAACTAAGTTTAAAGTGGTTTTGGTTGTTTTAAAATCTATGCACATATATAAATCGATATTGCCCGAGGCTTGTCAAATCGTGCGATTACCAGTCCGATCCAAAATATAAAGCTCAGGAGTATAGCTAGAAATGTGTCAAAAGGGCACACACACGCACAAACGTACGAACGCACAGTACTCGCGCTCGCGCACGTACATATACACATAGAGAACACACACACACACACGCACATGCAACCAACGTACACACGCACAGTACTCGCGCTCGCGCACGTACATATACACATACACGTACACACACACCACGCACGCACGACACACACACACACACACACACACACACACACAACACACGCACAACACACACACACACACACACACGCACACACACACACACACACACACACACACACGACCAGCCACCCACTTACTTACTCACTTCCGCCACCCACCCAACCACCCGCTCGCTCACTCCCTCACTCACGCACTCACTCTCACTCTTACTCACTCACTCACTCACTCACTCACTCACCCACTCACCCACTCACCCACTCACCCACTCACCCACTCACCCACTCACCCACTCACCCACTCACCCACTCACCCACTCACCCACTCACCCACTCACCCACTCACCCACTCACAACTTTCATTACTATACCGATAAAAACCCACACGCCATGAAACCACCAATGTGTGAGGTGGCAAACTGGGGAGCACATTTTGAGTCCTTATTTCGTGACGATTTGGTTAAACTGTTGGAAAACGATGGAGTTCCTGCACATAATAGCCGTGCCGTTTGGGAGTATCTTGATGAAAGGTTTTTCGATTCATGGATTAGGTCATTTGGATTCAGTAATATTGATTTTCCTCTGGGGTTATATCAAAAACGAGATCAACAGCATGGTACTACAATCGAGTATACCATGGGAGAGAATTAACGCGGCTTTCCGTGTTAAATTTTCGAACCTCTTTATCCGTCTTTTTCACTTAAATAGTTGAAATGTACCCAATGTACTTTTAAACGCAAAATAAATAATTCCATGCTGACCACATTTTTTGTTTTATCATGGCTGACTCGGGTTTGGAAAAGGACGTTTTTCGACAAATTGGCATTACTAATGTAACGCAGCACAATTTGCAACTCACAAGCTCAGGGGAAGGCACTAAACATTATTTTATTACCATAATTATACCAAAACATAAAGCCCAATCAAAATTTCGAAAATTGTAGCTTACTTTAGCATACTTTAACGTACCCATCAAGAATACATCTCTAATCTGCATACGCAGATAACCAGCGTATACAGTGCGGTCATTTTATATGGGAACTTGGAAATATTCATTTCTGTGATAATTTTCCGAAAAAATCGTAAGACTCGTCGACTTTTATTTTTTAATGCGCACATTTTGACTCATCGAAAACTTTTTTCTCGCCATATTTAAAAGAGCTATGACGTCATCGCATTTTTTAATAGCCATATGCCATATGTTTTTTTATCACATTTGAATAGGCGGCGAAATTATAAAAATGACGATGTGTAAAAGTATTGCACTGTAGTTGATAATTTCGGCATACATGTATCAGCAAGATGGAGCACCTGCATTGGTCCGCAATTATTTAAACAAAATATTTCGAAACAGATGAATTGGAAGAAGGGATTTTATTGAATGGCCTGCGCGATCACCAGATCTTACCCCGTTAGATTTCTTTTTATGGGGTTATCTTAAAAGCAAAGTGTTTGTGAATAGGCCACATACTCTCGAGGACTTAAAACAAGGAATAGATGCCGCAATTCGAACAATCACTGCAGAAACAAACGAGAACGTTCTACAGAATTTCCAATACAGGCTTGCTCTGTGTCAAGAAGTTCGTGGACTACAATTCGAACATCTCCTTTAAATGTTATTTTGTTCGTTTTGTTGAATTAAATGTTGTTTTGTTTGTTATTTTTGTTGAATTAAATGTTCAGTTTTTAATGTTTAACGATCGGTTTTGTTGTAATAATAGTAATTCTGTTGCAAGAATAGCGCAATTTTGAGACTTGAATCTTTGAATTTTGATACCACTTTTTCTGGAAATTATCAACTGCAGTGCAATACTTTTACAAATAGTCATTTTAAGAATTTTACCGCCTATCCAAATATGATGAAAAAACATATGGTTGCTATTTAAAAAAAAATGCATGACGTCATAGATCTTTTAAATATGGCGAGAAAAAGGTTTCCGATGGGTCAAAATGTGCGCATTAAAAAATAAAAATCGACGCGGAATTATCACAGAAATTAATGTTTGCAAGCTTCCATATTAAATGACCGCACTGTATACCTAAATTTTCATACACAATTTACATGTAGCGACATTTGAATTTATTTATGTACCGATATGCCCCGGACATTACACAACCTATTTTTTTTTCGGAAATTTTGTTATGGAACATGTCTTTTTTTGTACTAATGGAAAATTTAGAATTTCGATTATCCAACGCTGTCATTTTTTAGGTGTCGTTTGAAATTTTCAAAAGAAAAATGACAATTTGTGAAGATCAATCAAAAATTTTCGTCGTTACATAAATTACCCGAAAAAAATGTAAAGGTACAAGAGGTCCTAGTCCCTAAATTCAAAACTTACGCGCCGGTGCGTTTAGTTTCTTAAAAAAAATCCCAGAGATGGTCGGAGTTAAAGGAGAATGTAACAGCGTAACCGCTAAAGTTATGTGTATAACTTGTTATGCAAAAAAATAAGTACCACTTTCCAAATCTGCAATAAAATACTGCACAGCACTGGTGGCAAGAAATATTTTAGGTGCTACACCCTGTATATACATATATATATATATATATATATATATATATATATATATACAGTGTGTCTAGGTAAGTTGGCTACATATAGAAACCTCTTTTATTATAAGTTTTATCATAAAAATGTATTCTTTATAAAAGGTCTGTATGTTCTAAAACCCAAAATTCAACCATCAGATATTATCAGTCGTATACGAGGTTTGTCAAAAAAAAATTATTTTTGATTCAGAGTAAAGTACCTTCATTTTTGACCATATCGAAAATTATTATTAATAAAAGATATTTAGGATTAAAAATAATTTTGAAATATTAAATATTGTTTATTTACAATAACAATTTTTTTTAACATTTTCTCTGCGATAACATTGAAAGTTAAAATTATAACAATAATGCATAATTAATCTAGGAGATACTGGTCAGTGAACGTCAAAACGTAATACCTTGTTAATGTTTTGATATTGTTGTATAGTTTTATTTTTGAATGTATTTGTTTATGAAAAGGTACAAACGCCAGCAACATTAAGTATGGAAGATGAAATTGAGATTATTTTAATGGTGGGTGATAAGTATAAAACATTTCGAGAAGCTGCAGAAATATTTAATATACGACATCCAGATAAAAATATTCATTATACAGTAAGAAAAATATTCAATAAATTTAGAACTTATGGATCTACGTAATAAATTTAGTAAAAAACGTCAAAACAATCTAGCTCTCGACAATAGAACATCCTTTGCGAGAAAGGGAATCTTGAATGACAAATGGTATAAAAAAAGATAGAATTTCAAAGATTCTAAAAAAGAACAAATTTCACCCGTACAAACGACATTTTATTCATACGCTAAGACCAGGAGATTATGAAAAACGATCTGCAGTATGTTGTGACATTCAGAAGATAACCAATTTATGTCAAGACATTATTTTTTCAGATGAAGCAACATTCTCATCAAATGGGACAGTTTCTAGCCAAAACTGCCGTTGGTGGAGTGATATAAATCCAAATTTTACATTAAAACCTCAGGACCAGTATTCCTTCAAAACAAACGTTTGGTGCGGAATTTATAAAAATCAAATAATTGGACCTTTCTTTTTTCGAGAAACCTTGAATGCGGATCGTTATTTATGCTTTTGAAACAATAAAATAAGTAATTTTCTTGACAACCTTACCCTTATTAAACGTCAGCATATATGGTTCAAATAGGATGGTAATCCGTGTCACAGTAGGTTAGATGTACGGCAATACATCGAAAATATTTTTAATGGAAGAGTTCATAGTTATCCGGAAATTCCTTGGCCTCCGCGGTCTCCAGACTTAACCCCACCCCACTCGATTTTTACGTGTGGGGTTACTTAAAGCAAAAGGTATACCTTCAAAAGCCCTTTCAAGATATTGACCATTTAGAAAGAGTAATTACAGACGCGGTTGGTAGTATAACGCCCCGTATGATTAGCAACATCTTAAAAGAATTAGTTAATAGAACTGTTACATGTATGAACTGAGGATATGTGGAAGCATTAGTAAATTGATAATAAGGATTTTTCATTAGTATTTATTACAACATAATAAATTATACAATTTATTATTCGTTTAAATGTACAGCTAAAATATTACAAATTAGTGATTAATCATTTGAAAGGTCATTAGCGTTCAATAAAAATTTGTTTTGATAGTAGTAGATTTTCAAATAAAGGTTTATTAAGATTAATTTTATTACATTTATTCATTATTAAAAGTAATGTTAAAACTTTTAACTTTCAACGTTATCGCAGAGAAAATGTTAAAAAAAATTTATTATCGTAAATAATTAATATTGAATATTTTAAAATTATTTTTAATCCTAAATATCTTTTCTTAATAAAAATTTTCGATATGGTCAAAAATGAAGATACTTTACTCTTAATCAAAAATCATTTTTTTGACAAATCTCGTATACAACTGATACAATTTTGGGTTTTAGAACATGCAAAACTTTTTATAAAGAATAACTTTTTTTGATAAAACTTATAATAAAAGAGTTTTCTGTATGTAGAACTTATATATATATATATATATATATATATATATATATATATATATATATATATATATATATATTGAGATGTTCAGAAAGAGGTAAAAGAAGTATCGGACAGTTTAAATGACATTTGGGTAATAAAAAGGGGTGATTTCAAGCTCGATACATGTGCAAGACACTGTTTTATATAAATCTGGTTCACGATGTGATTAAAATAGATTTGATTGGTATAAATTAGTCTGAATATTATTTACTTAGTTTGGTTTTATCATAAAAAGCATTTTGCTGCTAACAAAATTGTCAAGAATGTTAAATATAACAATTTTCGTAAAGTCATTTTAGTATTTCAATTATTGCAATAAAAGTCAACTTTTCAAGGGTAATTTGACAAGTGAACACTTTACAGGTGTTTAAACATGAACTGTATAGTGAGGATTATGTTAGGGATAGTGTATAATTAGTTTTTGAAAGCAGGAAATATAAAAATTTCATAAAAGGGTTATAATTTGGACAGTTTAGACATTTTTCGCACATATCTCTGGAAGCGACTTAGTGACAGAAATTCTGATATAAGTTTAACAATAAGAACAACATATAGAACATTTTGGCATAAAGACATTTATAGTGGTGTACATTTTTATAGTGAAATGTTTCATAAGAGTGTTAGACGAAGAGACTTTTTTAATGCAACACTACATGACATTATGCATTACTAATATTTTCTCAAAATTCCATTTATGTAATTGGATTAAGTGTAACTTGTAAGTGTTAATAGTTATAAGCTTATTTAAGTTAGATTAAGTGTTTTCGTAAATTAATTTTAGGAACCATAGCTTGTTAGGTGTCTTTTTGTTCAAAATTTTGTGTAGTTTTCGTTTCTGTTATTAATTTTTAATTTCGCTTATGTATAAGAAAGTTACGGCCAAATTTCCATTTGAGTCCAATTTGTAATATATGTCCACCAATCAGAGCCTTGGATACGTAGGCAAAATGGCTGGAAAAAAAAATGAATTTTTGGTAACAACCAGAAAGATATAAAAGGAAGTGCTCTGGAAATTCAACTCTCTCTCTAGAATTTGTTCAAAGTAAAAAAAGTGTTGTGCAATTGTGTAAAAAAAAAAACGTCATAAGTTTTGGAAGTTGGTGTCTTCGATAACCTGAGAATCGAGTTAGCTGTATATGGGTGATGGTAACAACTGTAATCGAGTGGACATTGCCTGCATCTAATTGGAGTTATCCGAAGACATCAATTTACAGTGAGGACAGTATATGTGAGTCACAAATTTTTTATAACCCTATTTATTTTGGACATACATTTGGTAAATTTCCTGCAAATTAATATTTATTACGTACATGTTTTGGTTTAGAATTTTAAATATTTACTTGTGTAAACATCTGTAAAGGTATCAACTTATTTTCTTTTCTAAATTTTCATTTTGGATATAAACAGTAAATTTCTAAATTATTTATTTGACATTTTTGACAGCTTTTAATTTCACTTAAGTTCATTACAACGCATGCGTTTGTAGTAAATTGTATTCAGGATAAATGTTATACTTTCATTATAATTCTATAAAGTGTATTTCTTATACACATTTTCAGATTTAAATTTAACTTCAAACTAAATTACATTGAACTCTATCCCCAAATTGAGATTGAGCTAGTCCGGTGCATAAAGTTAAAAAAAAAATTACATTAATCATATTATTTACAATTAAATTTTAAACCTCATAAATAAAATTTCCCTCATCTTATTAAATTATTATTAAAGCCAAACATTACAAATTTATATATATATATATATATATATATATATATATATATATATTGTATTTTATATTTTCACGAGTATCATATGTGTTTCCAGTTCCATAAATTCCGGTCCTCCATTTCGTGTGATGGTACCCAAATTATTTCGACAAAATCATATTTGTCATCCTCAGATTACTAATAACTGAGTTCTACTGTTATTCGGATTGAACTGACGTCCACTGCCTATTTGTAACTTCTCCACTTTCACTTTCTCCGCGTTCGTTATCTTACTTTCTTTTTAAATAAGTAATATATATATATATATATATATATATATATATATATATATATATATAGTTACAGACGGTATCTTACTGAGCCCGGTATAGCAACAGGTCTCTACTGAAACCGACCCCCCGCGCTAATATACAGAACATTGTCAGGCCCGATTTTATACACATAGTACATTATCCGTTCGTTGTGAATCCCGGCAGCGTTGTTGATATTTTCTAGCTATTTTACATAGATATGTACTTATTATTCTCTCTTTTTCCTTATTTTCCATTATATTTCGGCGAATTACACTTTTGTTATGTACTGTCATTTAATTTGTGAAGCTTTATTTGTAATTTTTACAGATCGTTATGATTAGATAACTATCAATTAATTAATAATTAATTTTGTAATTGAAGAAGGCTTGAGCAATCTAAATTTAATGTTCATGGCTCAAATTCTTATTAATTAGCACAGCTTGTATCAAAGTAAATTAAAAGTAGGAGTGCTAAACCTTTTTTCGTGGTCTTTTATGAGGTTAATTAGATCAGTAATAGTGCTATTGAACAACGTTTCTCTAGCCTAACAATTTTTGCCACGACCTCTGATTGAGCTACAAATGTTTCTGATCTAAGATCAAAAGACCATGAAGTAGTCTTTAAAAAAACAACACAACTCTTATTCCGATAACGCACAATTTTTAGCACCCCAACGAAAGGTTTTGAGCACCAGTCTCCTTAAAATTTTGATCAACATAGAAATGTAAGGTACGACTTTAGTCCTTGGCTATCGAGACCCATAAGTTTCACTCCTTTCCAAGGAAACTGACCTATTTAAAAAACGCACTAAAATAGTAGGTGACACGTTAAGTTCGTCAGTATTTTGTTCCCAGTAGCGAAAGGTTAAAATAATACATGTATTATTTTTCAGAGTCCATAAAACTTTTGACGACTTCTCTATCGAAGCAACATCGATTAGGAACCTCAATTAAAATTAATACTGAGAGAGAAAAACTCCAAAGTTTTATGAACTCCAAAAATCCATAAACCGGAGCCACCGTTCAGACCAATACTGAGCGCAATAGGATCACCATTTCAACAATTGTCAAAGTACGTAGCCAAACAGCTGCAACCGTGTGCAGAAAAATCAGAGTTATACTTGAAAAACTTAAAACATTTTGTGTACTTGGATTTAATAAAAATAAAACACCAGCTACCAGAAGACATCAGGCACCTTACAGAACACTGTATTAAGAACACGTATTTTATATACGAAGACTAGAAGTATAAGCAGATTGAGGGAGCATCTATGGGTTCACCTTTATCGTCAGTCTTAGCGAACCTTCTTATGATAGTTCTGGAAACTCGTGCATTGAATACAGCTAACCACAAACCCAATTCCTGCCAAATCTATGGTCACGTGACAAATGTCGCAATGGATTTTTTGGTTGTCGGACATGCAGAAACGAACCGTCTATAGCGTTTTTCAGAAATTTCAATAATAAAAATTGTTCCCATATGTGTGTGTGTATATATATATATATATATATATATATATATATATATATATATATATATATATATATATATATATATATATGGTTGTTTTAGTTTTCCGCGGCTGCTGTATTTCTCCTTGGCTCCTCGGGTATTACTTTAGGAAAAACAAATGAGATTGTTTTTCCTCGACTACGTTTCGATAGTCACACCTGTCCTCTTCAGGTCTGTAACTTTCGGTTTGTACTCCTTGTTACTGCGGTACAGTTCGAGTAACAAGGAGTGCAAGCAGAATGTTACAGACCTGAAGATGACAGATGTGACTGTCGAAACGTCTTGTTAGAACTGGTGAAAATCCGATAAGTCAGACTATATATATATATATATATATATATATATATATATATATATATATATATATATATATATATATATATATTATAGTCAGACTAGTATAGAAATGAAACCCATAGGGTAATGCGCGAAGAGCATTGGCACAATACACTTAGGCAATATGTTACTAGGCAACATCCGCAACTACTGCACAACCACGAAAAACTATATGCACAGGGAATTTAGGGAAGAATACACGTAAAAAAATAATAGATCTAACAACAACAAAAGTATTTTTCTCATTCTTTGTATAATAAATAGAGACATAAACTACATTGGTTTTAGCTTATTAATGCGTTTTTATTATGTACAGTGGCGTAGAACGCAAGAAGTAATGCAACCTTTTAATCCCTAATTTCTACGGCAGTGAGGTAAATTGTTTTTTTTATTAAAATACTAAACCTTGATATTTGCATTTTTAGGTATTTATTACAAACTGCTGCTCAGGCAGGTTATTAACTTTAACACCCTGTATTTGAGAAACGAAGCACTATTGAACTTGGTTAATATGAACGTCTTGCGTTAAAATGATTAGATCTATCATTTGCTGCAGTTACGTGTATTCTTCCTGAAACACTGATTTTCATCTGAGATGTTGTTTCCCAAATGCTACAGAATAATAATAACCAGCCTAAACAGTTAATAAACAACTAACATGCAAATATCTTAGAAACTGTTAAAATTATCGAATTAGGCAACGTATAGCTTTTTTATCTGAAAAATACCAACGTTTCGTATTTTAATGAAAAAATCAATTTTCTCCATTGGCGTAGAAATTAGGGATGAAATGGTTGCACTGCCCCTTGCGCTCTACGACACTGTACATAATAAAAACATATTAATAAGCTAAAACCAATGTACTTTATATTCCTATCTATTATACCTAAGAGAAATACATTTTTTCGTTTTGGAGATATTTCAAGCATCAGCTTTTTTTTGTAACTTTAACACCCTGTATCTCGGAAACGAGGCACTCTTGGACTCACGTTTATCTGAAATTTTTGTGTTAAAATGATTAGATCCATCACTTCCTGAAGTTACGTGTATTCTTCCCCAAACACCCTGTGTGTGTGTGTATATATATATATATATATATATATATATATATATATATATATATATATATATATATATATATATATATATACCCAGCGTATCACAGATCGGGAGGTTTGCCTGGGTAACTTTTATTACTGAAGATAGAGATTTGGTTAAATAAAAAATATTTTACAGCTTTATGTTTTCACATGAGATAAAATCTGTTTGAAAAAACTCAAAATGTTGAACCCTTCAGAAGTTATTTTAAAAAACTTAAAAAGTTCCTTGTATCTTCATAGGTATGAGAGATACAAAAAAAGTTTCATGTAAAAGCCACTGTTTTCGATAAGACAAATATAAATTTGAAATCAAATAAAAATTCAAGATGGCTGCTTTTGAGGTACTCGTATCATCTTCCTCAAGTTAAATGGACGCCATATTTGAATTTTAGGTTAAGTTTCTCACGGGTTCCACATTTTGAAATTTTTCAAGCAGATTTTGTATCAGCATATAAAGCTGTAAGCACATTTAACGGTATGTATATATATATATATATATATATATATATATATATACAGGGTGTTAGGTAAACATGCGGCAAAAATTCAAGGAATTATTTCTTTGCCTATTCTAAGAATATTTTGTCCTATGATGATATTTGAAAAATCCCCATGCGGCAACCATATTCGATATTTGTTGCAATCGACTTTTTTTCACTATCGATAAATCGACTTATTAGCTTATTTTACAACTTTTGGCCAAGTTTCGTCAAGATCGGCCATCATGTCTGGATGTCTGTGTTCGTGTGTGTATGGATGTATGTTAGTATCACGATAACTCCAGAACGAAAATACCTACGCCCTTAAAATGTTGTATTTAAGCTTGTCTTCATTTGGCTTAGACCTGGTTAGATTTTCGGAGAAATCCAGTGGCGGAGAGGGGGGTTTATTAGGTTCAATTTTTAGTTTTTATCAAATATTTCTAAATCAGCTGCATATCTTAAGGATATAAAAAATACCTAGATATAGACCTTAAACATATCGTTAATTATATTCTATGCAACTTTTTGATACGACGCGTAATTTAGCGGCAAAAAAACTCCAAAGGTAAAATTTGGAGAATTTGGACGACTTGCGAAACCGGGTGTACCTCAATTAGAAACGACCCTGGCGTGTTTGAAAGAGTTCGGCAATCAAAGACAAGAGGATTGAATGCTTGTAAAACCTTCAGAATGCCGTTAGGAATATCATTGCTGGCAGAGGTTCAGTTCGATAAATAAGTCAAATATATAAACTTCCGGTTAGAACTTTAACGAGAAAAAAGGAATCTGGAAATTTGTATAAAATTCCCCTTGGCCGGAAAATCTGTTCAACACGAAACTAGTTTATCCACATACATACGAAACATGACATCGCACGACTTTCCTTTAGCTGCTTCTGCTATAAAAAAAAAACTTGCCTATTCATTTGTTATCCAAAAGAAGTATTTCCCATACTCCTAAAATGAGGAAAAAAAGGCAAGACAGGTTTTTGTCGTTTATGAAAAGACATCCTGAGCTGGCAATACGTAAAACTGTCCACCTCCAAAGAGATCTAAGGGAATGACGCGACGAGAATGTACTAAATATTTCGAATTGCTGGGAAACGTTTTAAGAGAAAATAATTCGTGGAATACCAAAAAGAAAATCTTCAACGTTGATGAAGCAAGATTGCAGTTGAAAAGTTGTGACATATAAAGGCGCTAAAATGGTAAATTATATTACGAGTGCTGAAAAGGGAGAAACCATGTCTGTCATAACCTGTGTAAACGCAGAGGGCAGTTTTCTGCCACCTTGTTGCATATTCAAGGAAAACATGAAAAAATAGAATTTGAAGATGTTCTATCACCTGGTTTTAAAGTTATTATGGGTGAGAAAACGGCCTACGTTACATCTGATACTTTTCCCAATGGTTTCGAGAATTATTTGTTGCGAGAAACGAATCGGCAACGTTTTACTGATGGATGGCCATTTTTCGTATTGTTCGAATGTCGAGTTATTATATTAAGCTGTAGCGGATGATATGATCTTATTTTTGCCTAGTTACAGCACCCATTGGCTTCAACCGTTTGACTGGTCACTTTTCAAGCCACTGAAAACTATTGGTCAAAATTGGGTCACAACAATCCGGGTCGAAAACTAGACTGCCTACAGTTCGCCTCACGTTTAAATGTCGCCTGGTGTAACGCTATTCAAAATATGACATGTGGGATTTACTCGTTTAATCCCGGTTAGATTTCTGATTACGCTTTTGTCCTTGACGAAAAACACGGGTTCAAGAAAATCTTAATCCAGAAGAAAATCCCATCTAGGGGAAAATTAGAATGTGGACAGGCAAGATGTTATTGCAGCTATCGATCATGAAGACAGAAATGAGAATTGCAACTTTCTAGATGTTCAGACAAGATGCTATTGCAGCTAACGATGACTTTGAAGACAGAAATGAGAATGGTAACTATCCAGATGTCCACCGATAAGATGGTATTGTAGCTAACGAGAACCGTGAAGACAGAAATCCGTTAGAAGGAATTCTACCGGTTTCTCGCATAGAACTAGGACCAAGTAACAATGGAAGTCACTGAAAACAACATACTCAAGTACTGACTTCACCGGAAACAATTACCGTCAAAAGAGCAAGGAAGGGAGAAAAAATAAAGAAATTAAAACAAAAATAAGAAAGGCCAGAACGTCTAAAAACAATGTTCTAAGTAAAAAAAAAGTTAATACTTTCAACGGAAAAAACTGAAAAAATGCAAATGTCCAAAAGAAGCAAACTTTTTCAAAGCGAATGAATTACAGCTCCAGTTCACTTCTTGTATTAAGTTGATGTTCTTTTTTGCGCTTAAAAGTATATTTGTACTTCTTTTTTAAAAAAAAACTGGTTCCAATCTTTAAATTATAAATTAATGTTGTCATATTTATTACCCCAAGCTATTTCACGTCAACTACCTACGTATGCGCGCTCTAACATGCCGCCTTCATATTGCGGCTGGGTGGGTAGGTTGTTAGAATATGAGCCTTTGAAATTTAAGTTGTCATGTTCCCCCGCTTTACTCTGTAATAAATTATGTTACTAAAGAAAAATAAAGTTTCCACATTTTTCATAACTTCTCAGTAAATTAATTTTCACGGATAACATCAGCCCAACCCTCAACCAAGATCCTAATGATTAGTAATATATGTGCAATCATTACAATTCTTTTTAATTTTAACTTAGCAATGCAATACATCTTGAAGTTGTTAAAAGTTGATAAATGCTCTGAAAGGTGAAAGGTTCCAAGTTCGAATCCGAGAGTAGTCACGTGATTGAGAAAAAATCAGAGATAAATGAATTCAAGTGCGAAAACAGTCCCTCTCAGGACTAAGCCTGATGACGAAAGCAGCTTCCGCTTCCGAAACGTCGCGCTTTAAAACCAAGAACTGTAAAAATATGCCGATTAACTCAACTAATATTTCCTCAACCAGTCTATTCTTCTGGTTTGGTGCGCACGAACTAACGCCTTGACCCATAATTTATAACGAGTAGAGACACCTATAGCTATTATATTTGAGTTAAAAAGTTCCATACGTACCGTGTGCCAGTCTCATTTAAAAATTCTTCCCACTTGATACACAGCAATGAAATTGGATTAAAAATCAAACATTAAGCGCGAGTAACTTCTCAACTCGTCCCTGACTAAAAACTTCAACACATAGAGATTTGAATTATGCAATAAACGCGCAAATTTTTGGGTTAACAGGAGCTTTACAGGAAATTTACGTGCTCCACACATATATCTAAAACGTTAGACTAAAAATTGCACAACACCAACTAATTGTCTAATAATACACTGATTCGTGTTTAGAAAAGATATCGATATCGTCGAATACTTTATTTATTGTTAAATTGTACGTGAAAATGTTTTTTTTCCATTGTAAGGTAAATCATATGAATATGTTCATTTTAGAAAATATATTCAATAGTAACGAAATTTGAACTTACCGTAACAGCTGCGCAACCATTATCAACCTTCAGACACAATTTTACGTTGCATTGATAATAAACGGAAGCAGTATAAGGAAATTTATGCGCTTGAAAATTGACAGAAGCTTTCGTTTTATCTTTTGAATATTGAAACATTCCCATAATTTCCTTATCAACAGGACATCCTTCATCATTAATCAAACGTTGTTCACCCCATCCTAAACCATCTCGCACAAGACAATCGGTAATTCGTAAACCATACGTATCTTGCGCATCAATTGATATAACCAAAGTTAATGGATCACCAATTTTAACACTTTCAGCCACTTCCTTTTCATTTGGATCACCTGAAAATATTTTCATCGTACATCCTGGCATTGGTTCCAATGCTGTTGATTCATCTGCCGACAATGGACTGTAAAAATAATTAGGATTAATACTGTCATAATGAACAATGAAAAAGGTCATACTCAGCTCTTGGATCATCGTTAACGATGGAAATGTTATTTCGTGTATTGTATTTGCAGCGCACGTGGAATCCTCTTCCTTGATTTGTTACTAGTTTTAAGTGAGGTTGTACAACAATTGTATTAAAATATTCAATGCCGCCGTCATCCTGTAACAAAAAAAGTGTTTAATAATATGAAGAGTAACGGTCCACGGAACAAGCCTTGAGGTGTATACTTAAGATCCTAGAGAAATTTGTATATTTGTTAAATTAGCATAGATTTCACTTTATGATTATAATGATTTTATCACCTTTGAACCAACAAATGAAAAGAAAGTGACATATCATCATAGGAAGGTTTATTTATAATTACACAAGATACAAGAGATGTAATAAAACGAAGTTAATCTTAAACATCATTATTTATTTCTAATGGATGATGTCATGTAATATAATAAACGTCCTACACGCCAAGGTGAGAAACTGTTTTCGGCGCTTGTTACGAGATACAGTTATGATGAAGTCGTTTCTGGTCTATAATTATTATTAGGAATAAAATGCTACGTGACTTTTAACTACTTTACAACGTTATTAAAATGTAAACCTTAAACGCTTTATGCTCGGCGCTATTGAATTTTTAAGTAATTAGGCACTCGTGAATCTTTCTGAAAACCTTTAAGGAGTTGCAATTTAACTAACTAAATTTTTTATTTGTTTTAAGACAGCCTTCCACAACCCACATCGCTTGGGGTCATGAATGTTTTATAGTCCTAGAATAGAGGACGAAATCTTAATGATGATGTCTCAAACTAGTAAATGTTATGTTTAATTATAATTCAGTAGTCGGTAGTCGGATAGCGAACTGCGTAACATAAATTTAGTTCATGCACATTCTGCAACTGTTGATTTGATATTCAGTCAAAAAATATAACATCAAAACATCCATAGAGAAGTGCAAAATAGTCGGAGGAAAACAATCTGGCTATCACAGAAGCAAAGAACAATCACGGCCCCTGAGCATAAAACTATAGCCATGGTAATGCACCGAGCTAAAATAAACGTTTTTGTTTTTATTCTTTAAGAAAAAGAAGAAAATAAAATAAATATACTACTGAGGAAACTACAATGTGTACTTCCAACCAGACAAATACCTACATTAGTTCAAATTTGGTAAACTTTTTATTTATGTAGGTACTTATTTAATAAAATTAATAATGATTTTTAATTACATAGTGACTTTTGAACTTATTCGTTCATAACAAAACTTATAATAATTTAATATTAGCCAAATTGCTTTGGTATGTCTGAATCCTTGCCATGTTGCAGGCTCACATTCCATTAATATAAGTAATTTGATTGTAATCTCATTATATTTAGAATTTACATCACTTCTACATACATAAAGATAAAATTTACATCGATTGTACCTCGATAGCTTAGTTGGTTAGAGCGGTACTCTAACAAAGTACAGGTCGTAGGTTCAAATCCTACTCGAGGTAAACTTTTTATTTGTGTATTTAATAAAATTAATAATGATTTTTAATCACATATTCACTTTTGAACTTATTCGTTCATAACAAAACTTATAATAACATACCATGCTAAAGCACTCAGGAACACCCAGTAGAATACATATTGGGATTTTGAACTACCAAGAGATGCCTATAAACGGTTAACTTACATTTTTTCATATCTAATTGTGAGGAAAACAGTAACTAGGAAGAACATTCCAGAGTTCAGCTAGCCGTGTAGAAGAATATGGATTACTCCCATTTGGTACAAGACATTTGTACTGCCCGAGATGGTATCAAAGAACGTAATTCAGCAGCACAATAGTCAATGTAATACCATAGTACAGAGAAAGAATTGAAACGATGCTCAAGGGACTGCATGTTAGAAGTAAAGGACGAGTCATTTATAATCTCTATCGCTATTACCATGGCAAGTGTGCCTCCGAAATACACTCCTTAATACCTTCGCAGGCCATCTTCGCTAGGAACACTCGGTTTGCCCATTCACACCATAAATACACACTCAAAATTCCATCGTGTCACACTAAACGGGCTCAATCCACATTTTTCCACACGGTGACCAAATTGTGGAATGCACTAGCCAGTTCCTGTTTCCTCCAAACTTTGACTTAAGTCAATTTAAACTAGCCATTCATAAACATTTCTTGGCAGCCAAACAATACCCCTAAACCCTACCAGTGTTCCTGAGTGCTTTTGCACGTTAGGCAAATCTTAGCCTATTCGGAAATACTATAAGTAAAGGAAAAACACAAAATAAACCTCTTCTTTGAATACGATCAACGAGGTGAGAATTATATTTTAGATGAGGTCGAATTTAGACCTTATATGGCTTAGATCTGTACAAAAAAACCTATTTTACGAGTAGAAAATGGTCAACTCATGACATATTTAAAGCTACATAGTAATAGGGTCGGAAAACTTAAAATTTAAGTCATTCATTCTTACTCAAGGAAATGATCGATTATTAAGTTTAACTAGATTATTACTTCCCCGTTCAAGGATACGTTAAAAGCCTTTGTTGATTGAAATATCTATTTCCGCTTTAATCTCTTGATTGAGGTAGAAGGTAGATTACCATTACGAGTAGGCTGACATGAACGACAGTAAAGAGTGCTGTCGTCAGCGAAGCAATGGATTAGGTTTGTCGTCGCAGAAATAAGATCATTTATGTATAGTAGAGAAAGTGTAGGAGTAATAACTTATCCCTGTGGCATGCCTGCGTTAATGCCAACTTCATGGGAAAAAAAGCTATCAACTACGACACGTATTCGTCTTTTATCAAGGAGGAGGAGACTACAATTGATGAGCATATCAGTTTACTCAAACGAGGTGAGTTTGGCAAGTAAACACTTACGCCAAACTCGGTCAAATGCCTTTGAAATATCTAAAGCGACTACAACTGTTTCCCCGGATGGTCTAATGTATTGTTCCAAGCTTGAGTCACACATGTAAGATCACCTCTCGAACGACCTCATAAAACCATACTTGGTGGTCACTAAGGAGTTTGATAGATGCAAGGAAAGCGAGTGGTTATTGATTGATGTTTTTTTCAATGACTTTAGACAAAATTTGAGTGATGGCAATTGGTCAGAAATTAAAAGAATTGGTCGCCGTTTTTGGGAATAGGTTGAAGATTTGATAACTTCCATGATGAAGGATATTCTCAGAAGATATAAAAGATAGAATAGAGCTTAGATAGGACTGATGTTCTGGGGAACATTTCTTAAACACAGTATGTGGGATACCGTCTGAGTCAGTCGCTTTTTTGGGATCAAGCCTGCCTAATGATGATCGATTGCAGACGAATTGGTTTCATAGCGTACGAAAAATAGTTGACTAGACACATATTCTCCAGAATCATTAAGACACGAGTTTTATGCGAATGAACTCACAGAAAGAGTGGATTTGTCTACAGAATGAACAATTACAAATCCGTTAAAAAATGTCATGGGGGAAAATAAATATGCCCCAAAGACGTTACTGATTGCTTTGGCTAAAGATCAAAATGTACGATTACCCAAAAGATGTAACTAGTTCATTGTATTTTCGTTGTTCAATCAACTTTTTAGCTTTAGTGATAACACATTTGCAGGTATTTCTAACACCAACCAGTCTGCAGCACTCTCGGCCGTTTTATTAGATTTCCATTTGGTATAAGATTTATTTTTATTTATTTATTTATTTATTTATTTATTTATTTTTATCAGTCTAGCCCTATTGAACTAGGGTTGGAAACGATCTATACGACTTTGTTTTTTGGGAATGACTTCAGATACTGAAAGAATAATGTCCGAAGACAAGAACTTAAAACAACATTCACGCCATGGAAATGAATTCAATTGACTTAAAACACGACAAGATTCTATCTTTGTTGTGAACAACAGAACAACAAATTAGGGAGAGTAGAAGCTATTTCTATTAGACCATTGTCAGATAGACCTAATGGGGAAAGTATTGAAGTTTTATAAACAAGTGGGTGTGATGTAAGAAAGAGGAATAGAAGATGCTGGGTATAGTAAGGTTTACCAGTGAGTTTCGTGGTTCAGAAATTGGTTGTGTGGGATCACATAGAAACGTTTCTGCACTACGACCAGCAGGATTAGTAGTAGATGAAAGTTGAAGCCAATTAGAGTTATGAACAATGAAAACTCCTAGAATTGCGATACCGTAAGATGGAAACTGAGACAAAAGGTAGTCAACTTACAAGCTAAGGAAGTTTTGAATGTTAGTGTTTATCTCCAAAGAAGGAAGGTATTTTTTACCCTAGAAACCACAGCCATCCTTGTTTTTAATTTTGAACTTTTAATCCGATAGAGAGAAGGTGAGATGAAGAACAGGATGAGAAAAAATTAGAGACAAATGAATTTTACCCAAGTGCGAAAACAGTCCTTCTCAGCACTAATCCGAGTCTGCTTCCGAAATGTCGCACTATAAAAACAAAAACTGTAGAAATGGGCCAATCAACTCAACTAAAATGAGACCAAAGTTACAAAACACTTATAATACAAAGTTTTTAGTGACCGAGATGCCAATAAAGTTTATAGTTTAAATTTAGTTACATAGTTATGAAACTTTGAGACCATTATCGAAAGAAATCTGCCGATGTCCAGTCATTGATACTTTACTTCGGTTAATAATTTTTCGTGGTCATAGGGACAAACGTGTTTTAAAATATTTTTTGGATTCTTTATTTTCTTTGAACTACATTTTTGATTTTCATTTACCATTAAAAATTCCTTCCTTTATTTAGTTTTTTTATTATTGAAACATTTTGGATTTTAGGAAAGCTTTTTGTAGACATACAAGAATAATTGGAGAGTTTATTTACTTATGTTTAGACAACATGAGAAATATGTGCCCTTTTTCTATTGCTTTTGTTTATTCTGTATTTCAGCAGCTTAATTGCCCCGACTATATACGTTTTTAGAAGAATAATTAGCAATATTTGTACCTTTTTTTATTGCTTTTATTTACCGTTTAATTCATGCAGAACAGCCAAGGAAATATGTCCTGATCTATATCCAAAGCTAATCACTTGTGCAGAATAATTGGAACGTTCAAAATTTCCTGTAGAACAAATGAAAAAAGTGCCCTTTGTTTTATTGTCTTTTTACTTGTTATTTCATGTAGAATTGGGTCAAGTAGTAAAATTTCTTAATATCAAGGTCTAAATGTACTTTGCATATTTATTGCTGGAAAGTTATTCTTAACTTTTCACGAGTATCTTAACCGCAAGCACACAATACAGAAATATATTTAACAGAATTATTATAAGGGCCAACGCACCGCCCGCCGTAATGTATATATTACTCTTAGACAAGCGGAAAAAATCTAGAAAACTAATTTACAAAAAAAAGACCAACTAATAAAAAAGGATTTCCTGATTTATCGACACACAAACCAATAAATTCTGGACAACAAATTTTGGAGAATTAACCATTTTAATTTCCTTCAACAATGACGACTGTGCAAGGAATTAATGGCGAGTCGGTACGTGGAATGTTAGAGGTATGCATGGTAAAGAATTTGAAATTACGAATGTAATGTACGAAAGACACCTTGATATTCTGTGAGTATCGGAGGCAAAGCGGAAAGCAAAGGATGCTGTGGAAATAGAGGATGGCAGCCTAGCACTATGGTCAGGAGTTGAAACTGAAGTGCATGGCGCGAAAGGAGTTGTGGTGATCATAAGTGAAAGAGCGAAAAGATGTGTTACACAGTACGAATTTATATCTCCCCGGGTAATATGGGTTAGAATGAAAGTGGAGTTTCGAAGAATGTTTCTTATTGCATCCTATCCACCGGTGAATGCAGAGACTAGGAGCGTGAGAACTTCTGGAATGGAGTAGAGAACGTGTTGAACGTATGTAAGCCAAACGAAAGAGTGATGATAGAGGGGGAAAGTTCGGAGAACAACGAGTCAATGAGAATGGTGAACACCTGCTGAACATCTGCATGAATAGAAGCCTGCCTGTATCCAATACGTGGTTTAAACATAAAAATGTGCATATGTATACATGAAAAAGAGGTGAATCTAAAAGTATGATAGACTTGATAGTGTATGGTGAGCAGCTTAGAAACCTGGTGAAAGACATAAAAGTAATGCGCGGATCGTAGTGTGGATCGGACCACTTTTTGGTTGTATCGAGAGGGTGTTTAGGACAAAATTGGGTCTGAAGAAGGAAAGAAAATGTAGTTCGAACGTCCAGAATTAGGGTTGGCAAACTAGTGTATAATGGTGCGAGAATGAAATACGTAGATGCTGTGAGTAAAGAGTTGAGTGTGAATGAAGCAGTGAGGAACGAACAAATAAAAGACACCAACGTTGAAAGTTCGTGGATAAGCTTGAAAAACTTTGTTGTCAATTGTACCGTGCGAATATGTGGAAGAGCGACTGTAGGTAGACAGAAAAAATGTGCTTGGTGGAATGAGTCGGTAAAAAAGGCAGTATGTAAGAAAAAAGATGTGTATATTGCAATAATTGCTGCAAAAAAATGAGATTGAGAAAAATCGATTGTATGAGGAGTACAGATTAAGAAACAAGGAAGCAAAGGAGGCAGTGAGAATAAGTAAAGAGGAAGTGCAGAATGATTTTGAGGGAAACAAAAAACTCTTCTGGAAATGGGCCAAAAATACAAAACGTGGCCCAAAACAGAACGCTACAGGAGTGACGAATATTAGCAACGAAATAGTATGGGACGATTGTGAAGTGGGGAAATACTGGCAAAAATATTTCGGCAATCTGTACAGTAGTGAGGAAAGTAAGACTTAAGGGTTAAATAAGGAGAATATAGAAGGAATGATGAATGAAAACGAAAAGGGTATTGGGATAAATGAGGTGGAGAAAACGGTAGGAAGGTTGAAAAACGGCAAGGGAGCAGGTTTAGATGAAATCATTGGTGAAATGCTAAAGTATAGTGGTGCAAAGCTTATACGAAGATTGTGTAAATTATTCAATGTGTGCCGTATGTGGAGGAAAGTGCCGAGGGATTGGAAGAGCGAGATCATTGTACCACTGTATAACGGTAAGGGGAACAAGAGTGATTGTAAGAACTACAGAGGAATAAGTTTGCTCAGCGTGCCTGGTAAAGTATTTGGAAGAATACTGATTGATAGAGTATGAGAAACGACACAAACTAAGATTTGGGATGTGCAAGATGGCTTCATGCCAAGGAGAGGATGTGTCGATCAGATGGTTGCTCTCCAGCAGGTGATCGATAAGTGTTTAAGGGTAAAAAGGAAGTTGTACTGTGCGTTTGTAGATCTGGAGAAAGCATACGACAGAGTGAATAGGGAGAAGCTGTGGAAAATATTAAATGAATATGGCGTAAATAAAGGTCTAATAAATGGAATAAGGGCAGTATGCAACGGCATTCGGGCATGTGTTAAGGTGTGTATTCACTAAGGTGTGAGTGAATACTTCAATATTGAGCAAGGAGTGCGACAAGGCTATGTGATGTCACCGTGGTTGTTCAATGTATACATGAATAAATGACACAGTCTTATTAAGTGACAGTGCGGATGAGCTGCAAACCGCTCTGAGGAAGTTTGATACAGTCTGTGAGAGCTTGGACCTAAAGGTAAACGTGAACAAAACTAAGATTGTGGTGTTCAATCGGAAATGTGGAAAGGAGATTAGAGTATTTAGTCTGCAAGATGAAATTTTGGAGAAAGTGGACGAGCTGGTATATCTCGGTAGAATGTTTACTGCAGATGGTACAATGGAGGGCGAGATTGGACGAAGGGTCATTGCTGGAAGGAAAGTGATTGGAAGTATGTGGACGATAATGAGAAATGAAAGCATGAGCCTAGCTGCGAAACGAGCAATCTATAATGGCGTGTCCGTCCCGTCAGTACTGTATGGAAGTGAGACATGTATATAAAAAATTAATGCATAATGACGAAGTGTGGTGAGGAAAAGACGATGATTGATAGATATAAAGAGTCCATTACGTTGGTTTGGTCACATTGAGAGAATGCACAACGCAAGATTATGTGGGCAAGGTTAGAGGAAAGGCCGGGCCTGATAGGCCGCGTAAAATTGGCTGAATGTAGTAGAATGTATGATAAAGGAAAGAAAGATAAGGAATTTTAAAAATATGGCGTGAAGGTTAAGTTAAGTTAAAACAATGTAAATCGAATCGCACATTTAGAACTCTCTGCACGTTTGTTTTATAAAATTCCAGATAGCAATTAGCTACTCTTTACCGTTAAACCCTTATTTATATACACGAAGAAGGGAAAATATGACAACTTATGGTATCGAAAATTGCATCTCCAAGGAGCCAGCCCGCGGCAATGAGCAGAAGGTAAAATTTAACGCAGCAATTATTTTGACCATTTACGAAGATATCTTATAATCCGTTTTGTATTTTTAATTTTAGGGATTGGTTTTTTTTTTTTTGCTACTCAGTGTTCGGAATCCCTGAATGCATGAGTCACACAGTAATATAAAATTATAAAAAAATTGAAGTAGTGGTAAAATGTAAACTAAAATATCTTTGGCGTTACGTGTTCTGACGTAACAACAGTCCAGCAGTTGTTACCGAAATATTTACCTAGGGTACAATCGGGTATATCGCACTGCTTGCCAAATCGTACCATCACTATTTTTCTGGTCAAAAAGTATATAAACCGGTAATTTGAACCAAGTCGTACCTAGTACGATTTGCCGAAAATTTGTGAAATGTTATAGGTATATGCAGAAGTGTTTTGTTTAAGTAAGTTATTCCAGAGAAATAATATTTCGTGATGAGAAACGAAAATATAACCAATGGAGACAGGAAAATACGCGCCTAGGAACCAGCAAGAGAATGCGGATTTTATTAATGTTATAAACACTACAATAATCGCAAACCAGCCTTCCGACAACATTTGAAATGTCTGAATAAAAAAAGCAATAATGGAATACAACATCATGATTGCTTGTCAACGTTATCTCCAAAAATGGAGGTAGAACTAGCCCAGCATATTCTTGACTTGGAAGAAAGTCTTAATAAGTGATATTCGTCGTGTTGTTTTCCAAATAGCCAACCGAAATCAAATTCCTCCTAATTTTAATGTAGAGAAGGATGGCAAAACATGGTATTATAATTTCTTGAAACATCACTCAACAGTTGATAAGCATGGTTTTACAGATTTGACTATATATAATGTTAAGGAAAGTGAATTTTCCACAGTACAAAAGAGCAATCAGAAAATCGTGGCTAGAATAAAATGACAGCAAGTAGAAAGTGGAGAACGTGGCGTTAACACTACAGTTGTGTGTTGTATTAATGCTGCAAACAATTGTATTCCGCTTATGATTATCCATAAACGTAAACGCATAGCAAACGAAATGAAAGATATTGCGCTTCCAGGAGGTATCGTTACCACCTCTGAAGCAGGTTACACTAACGCAGACCTTTTTCTGGAGTGGCTGAAACATTTCATTTGTAGGACTTCGTGCAAAAATGTATGCTTAGACTGTTGATAAAATGTTGTAAAAAAATCAAAGGGTTCTACCATGCAAGCATCAAACAGATCACGATAAATGATTATAAACATATTTTGTTTGATGGTAACGTAATAAGGCGATATCAATATTTGATAAGGTCAAAGAGACATGATGTGTTTACAATAAAACAGAATAAAGTAATACTTAGTCCTTACGATGATAAACGATTGGTAAATTTCAATTTCATAGATACTAGACCTTGGGGATTTAACTTTACTTTACCTTCTGTTTCAGAAAAACAATAATTATGAGCAGTCTTGAAAATAAACTACATGATGAACTATGGTACAGTAGTGATCAAATCTACAGAAAGTACCTGAAGCGTTCTTTGATGGAAGTGTTCCTCTGAAAGCATCACTAAGTGTTAAGTGCGGTACTTTCCATTGAATTTATTTAAGGTTATTGCGGCATCAACTTCACCATAGTTCAGTTTGTATCGCTTCTAGATCGAATTAAAACCAACTCTTGGCGCATATTCACGATTACCTGACGATAATCCTCCATTATTCCAAATATGTGGTTCAATGGTATGCATACTGTAAAAGATTTTCTCCATTTTGCTCATCGTATTCTACTTGTAATGGTTCTTCATTCTTTGGTGACCATCCTAAATGACTTAGTGCTTTGCTTTTGCTTGCCGTATAAGAAATATATCCCTTAAGCGTAGATGTTGTTCCTGGATTTCTACAAACATCCACTCTCTGACCGCCTAACTCATAACGAATTTCTTCGAAAAGAAAGTTCGGGAAATTGTTGGTTAAGTTGCATGCTTTTGTTTCATCTTCTTTTTTGAGCTCAAGTTTACCTTCTATGTACAGAAAACTATCATAAGTAGCCGTAATTAGATCTTGACTTTGAATTAAGATTCGTATTTCTTCGGAAGGTCCATATTTAAAAGATCCATATGGAAGACAAGTGTGAATATCTGATTTAATTATAGTATCATCAAAATGTACGTTTTGAAAGACGTTTAACGATTCTACCATTGTGGTTGAGAACTTTTAAACCAATTGACGTTAAAAAGTATTTCTCTGCAGATGTTAACCGCAATGAAGGTTGATGACTAATTAATACTTACTGTAGGGATGATGTCTTTTATATGAGTTTTGAAAGATGGAATTGGTCCTGGATTAATTCTCAGACCCATGTTCTTTTAGTTCTAAGCGTACAGTGAATGGTTCACTTTCACCAAAGTCTATTAATTCACCCTTTTGATTAGTCAAATTAATTGTTATATTACTAATAATGTCAGTGTTTACTTCTAAATATTAAGTGTTGCTTGGAGTTTTATCTAGACGATAACCTGGAGGAACTGAAACATCAATCTCATATAATACTTTAGCAGGTTTCCCGTTTCGATAAGATCCCTTTATAATGTTGCACTCTACGTGTAGATTAGTGTGTCTAAGTATTTGGATGTCTAACGCAGATGTATGTAAAATATTTGGTTCTAATATTTTAGACTCAAACCCTAGCATGCGCCCAATACAATTTTCTTTAGTAAAATCAATCTCAAATGAACTGTTTATCTCACATTTAAGTGTATTGTTGTTTGCTCTAATGCTAAACTTTTCTGTGGGTATTTTAGATTTTAGATAATCGTTAATTTCATCTAACTCATATGCACCGTATGGAATATTAATCACTTGCAAATGAGATGGATTTGTTCTAACATAAAATCTATCGTTGCCTGCATAAATGTTTCTAATGCTGTTGAAACCGTAAAATCCAACCAATCCAATAACGTATTTCTTCCCAAATCTAGCTCCATCGGTGGATAGAAGTTGTAGCTAGCTGTGTTACCAACACCTTCTAAACTGAATGTTATTGACATAACTGAGAAAATTTGATGTTGTGCTGATTATTTATATAAAAATTGTAGGCATAGGTGTCCGCAAATAATTGTATTAAACTCTTGATCTTGGTTGTAATTATAATATATTTTACACCCCGAAAGTAGTTAATCACTTCGTTTGGTGGTCGAATATTACCGAAACTATCGTAATACCATACCTTTTACCACGCTTTTGTAGCAAACCCAATGGTACCTGGCCCTCTTTGGCTATCTAAGTTAATAATTCCAGATTCATTTTTCCGTGGCAATTTAGGCATGCTATCTCTCATAAAAATATCCCTAAAGTACGGTACGTTTTGGAGTATTTCTTTAAATCAGTATCCGTTAACGGTCTTTCGGGTAATCTATTCAGTTTTTGGAAACGGTTTTAAGTATAATGCACCACCACCAGATTTGTTTGGTTTTAGATATAGTACACCGCCTTTCTTATTCATGGAGCCTATAGCGACCGATTCCATCATGCGATTATGCGCGATGTCTCTTCCTGCAATTTTTAGCATTTTTAGCATCATTGACTGCTTTAGCAATTCCTGATGCACCGCCAGCTAAAGCACCGATTGCTGATAATCCTGCGAATAACGGAATAAGAAATGGTAAAACCCTCCTTGTTTAGGTAGGGAATTACTCTAGGAACTTTAATGTTTTCTTTCCTCCTAAATTTTACCACACGTTTTGCCGTTGAAAGCGCTGACTTTATTGTGTCTGTGAAATTTCCGTTAGGTTTAATTTTTTAGCTATTGTCTTCGTAAATGCAATAAATTTCCACCATTGCATTTCTTCTTCTTCTTCATATTAGATCGACGTTACACCCCATTCCCAATTTTCTCTTTGCTTTCATGATGGTACTGACTGCTAAAGCTGCAGTTCGTTCACCTAGCGTTGCGTCTAATGATTTAAAGCGCTCCCAAGCTTTTTTTGCAAAATTTTATCTGCTTTATGTCTACTTTCTAAATCTCGGTAATCTCTGTAACTGATATCATGAAGTTTGCACTGAGCATCTAATTGATTAATACCGAGGTCATCGCGTGCGAGTCGTTTTTCTAACTTTGTACCAGGACCGCAATACTGGTAACCAGGTAAATGTAATTCAAACGGAAGTTTATTGATTAGACCATTCACCAAACCACCACCACCTACACTCTTTCGCTTCTTAACTAGCATTGTTTACATGGATGGATAGAAGGTATTTATACCTAAATTGAGAAAAACAAATCATAGTTATTTCTTTATTCAGTAAATGTCTATACATTAGATAAGCAGGACGATAATACAAAATTTCCATTAAACATACAGTGTTATGTGAATTAATATTATACTTAGCATTTATAACATCATCAATATCTTTATAAATGTCATCATCATCACCACCACCGAATTCTTTCTCACGAAAACGACGGTAGTCAACAACTTGTGTATGAACTTTTCATAAAAACACACCAGATTGTAAGATTCAAGAAATTCCAATCTATAGCTTACTATATCCTTTAAATTGAATAGTTCTTCTATACTATGTGAGTTGAATGTGCAAGAACAGCACTTGTAGTTTTCTATCATAACAGTTTTCAAAATTCTGTCATATCCTTTAATTAATTCCCAATTGTAATAAATACCAAGATTACTAGATAGAGATTCATAATGTTGATCATAGATTATATCTTCTTCTTCGTTTACATTTGACCAATCAATTTCATTTCAATTTCTTGGGATCGGAAAAATTGTAATTCTACATAGAATGCCATCTTCATATCCAACACCACATTATTGCTTTGATCACAATTACCACCCAATACGCACCACTGGTGCAAGGTTGAGGTGTGTACTGTATCAATTTCCAGATGTTTTGCATGATGAGTATCGTTCGATAGTTTATAATAAGTACAATCGATTAAGTATTCCTTAGCTGCTTGTTTATACACTTCATCCTTATATTGAAATGATGATGATGTCCAGTCAGTCTTAGCAGAAGAATAACCTTCATCGTGTTTCTCTTCATTTTTACTACTACCATCACTATTTTGACAGCACCAACAACAAAATGTTAAATTATTATTCAGATTGTTACTGCAATGATGTGGGTATCCATATATAACGGTGAACTTCTGAGTTTCGATCGTTCCAGAAATGATTTTATTGCTACTTGCATGACTTTACTTGCTCACAATTTCACTATGACTAAACACTGTTTAAGAAAATAATTCTAGTATTTCAATTTTACATATGGTAGGGGTGCTACTATTAAAAAGAAAATGTTATGTTTGTTGTTTTGCCAGCTGCACCCAAACTACTTATAAACACATCCTTCGTGTTTAGGAGTGTTTTAAATTCTTCAATTCGTGTTTCTTCTTTTTTGAAATACACATAAAAGCGTTCCGGCAATACACATTTAAAATCACCCGTTTCTATCACTATACGTTCACCATACTTAGTATTAATTATATCCATATTCGTTACTTTATACTTTCTCGATATATCGAGCTCGCACGCATTTTTAAAGGGTTTGCAATAGGTGCTTTGGTTTAACCCTGTTAATTCCATATTTAACAATTACGTGTTGCAGACTGATCTCAACATACAGCTCGCTGCAATTTATATAAGAAATATGCGTCCTTGACTACATATTACAACATGCTTAAACTTGTTAAATACCTACTTTTGACCTTGACTAGAAATAAAATATGATGATGATCAGCCCAAAATTTATATTTCCGCTAAAAGTTTGACCTTGAAAATTATATTCTTAGATTTATGATTACCTTGCAATTTCTATTTTAGCTTTTCACCTTGACCTTTTATATTTCTAAGAAATATGACACCACCGTAGGTCAATAACCTTTGACCTTGAAAACTATTTTAGATTTATGATTACCTTGCAACTTCTATTTTAGCTTTTCACCTTGACCTTATATTTCTAAGAAATATGACACCACCGTAAGTCAATAACCTTTGACCTTCAAAACTATTTTGATTTATGATTACCTTGCAACTTCTATTTTTAGCTTTGAGCTTGACCAACTACATTTTAAATCTCCCGCTTAAAGTTTGACCTTGAAAGAGCTCCAAAAGCTTCCGATTTCACCACCAGAGGGCGAGTGACTCAAAATTTAAATCCCCGCCAAAAACATGCTTGAGACGTGGAGCGCGTTCTGGCATAACGAGAAAACTCACTCGACCTTGAAATAAATCCCCATAAGATTTACATGGGTGACCTTGAACTGGTCCAGGATCGGCCTAGTATTACTACTCGTATCGACGAAATAATTCGCTTGGATTATGCTTCAACTAATCAAACAATCACTTGAAATCGAAACACGTGTGTGCATTTGTGCTTCTGTTAACAAACGCGGCAGCCACCTTGCACTTAACTTTTGCATATTTAAATATTGATGCAAGATATGCACTCGTTCCGTTGAAATACACAGTTCATTAGCTATTCGACGGCCACTTTTAAAAACAGAAAACCACTTGCAAAGCATTCCATGGGGAGGAGCAGATTCGCCGTAATATTTGGGTAATTTCTCTTCCGTTTGTTTTAATTTTTTCTGCGTAAAAAATAGTGTTTTATTAAAACATGAAATTCCTTTTTATTCATTTTTAATTAAATACAAAACGTGTCTTGTTTGATTCATTGTCAAACATAAAGTAACTGGCGGATTTTCACGAAATTTTTACAGCGGGCTTCTAAAAGATGGCGGAAGTATGCAACATAATATCGTCACGTTAGGGTTGCCAACTTTTGAAAAGACACATTTCCGTCAAACCAGCCTTGTATATTATATTACAAATATGTCTTTTCCAATAACATTTGTAATGTACTGAAACGATTGGTACATACGACATCTACTGTAGCCTAAAACCTGAAAATTGGTACGATATACCCGGTCTTTTTTCGAAATTCAATAAACATTTGTTTCAATAAAATTCAATCACGCCTGTGTTACCATTACTCGATGTTATAATTGCAAATTAATGAAGTTCAAGAACAGTCATTTGTCTTAATACGGATGCAACATATAGTGAAACTATCTTCTATAACATTCAACAATAAAAAGAAGTATGTAGACATGTACACAAAAACCCACATTTTTGATTGGCCACACTTACAACATTCTTTTTTGAGCTCTCTGCTCTAAATTTGGTTTTCCTTATTTATTAAATAATTGGTTGGCGATGGAATGTGGAACGTATTTTAAAAGAAATTTCTTAAGGCGAGGCTTTACCTAGCGAAACCGGACCTATTTCATGCGGTTCTCTGTGTGTGAATGAACAAAAATGAATATTTTTCATTTACTTTGCAGAATTTAAAAATTTCGATTAGTTTTTCTCCTGAAAAGTGGCAAAAATGCGAGATTCCAAAGGTATATTCTCCGCTTCTAAGCAACACATCAACAAGTCAAAGTAAAAGAAAATTGTGTATATTTCAACTCACTGTGTGTAAACTATCTTGGGAATGGGCAGATCATTAGCTCAAGAAAAGTGGAAATTCTATGACTGCGCATTGCCGATTTTCTAGGCCGGCAGGCGCTAGTCCCTACTCCGCGGCGATCTCTCGTCCGGTTTAGCGCGAGCAAGGTCGGACACACGCTGTCGCCTCCCGTGGCAGTCGCCACAACGAATCTAATGTGCGTTTATCCTACTCGGTACCGAGGCGTGCCGAACGAGTTCGGGAGTAGAAAAATGCACATTGGGACAAATGCACTTTAGGGTCAATGTATATAATATGTCCCCATTGGCAAAGCGAACGTTATAATGTATATTAAATAATATACTTTATTTGGTTTTACGAATTATGTCAAATCGTAATTGCAATCACTTATTTGGTAGAGACAAGATGGCTCCATTCACCCTAAAGTGTATTTCACTTACCTCATGTGCATTTTTTCAAAGTGCATTTGTTTCAATGTGAGTTATCTCTACTCTCGAACTGGTTCGGCGCATATCAGAACCAAGTACGAAAAATGCACATTAGGTTCTTTGCGGCGATCTCCTCGTTCGAGACCGATCGGTTACGAGACGCTCCGAACGTGTTCGGTAGTAGAGAAAATGCATAATAGGACAAATGCACTTTAGGGTGAATGGAGCCATCTCAGTAGTTCATCATTAAACCGCATACAGCACTCATAATACCACGTGTAATTTTAAATTTGCACTTATACCAATTTTAAAATTCCCACGGAACACGTGAATAAGTATAATCGACTTAATATGATTTCGAAAAGTTTTATACGGCTCGCATCGGATGCGCATACTACGCCACCCAAATTATTCCTTTTGAAGGGTGAAATCGCAACGCTTCTAACGGCAAAACCTCGCCTTAATTACTGGCAGTTGCTTAAAGGTTACCGTTTTCAAATCTTTGTTCGAATCTTATAAGTTTTTTGACAATAACTAAAGGTTAAGTTATCAATCTAATCTAGAATACATGTTAGCTTAAACATTATTTTAAAGCAAGGAGCAACTTTCAAACGGCTTAAAAGAACGACATTAGGTTTGGCTTAGTTTTAATGAATATCATATGTAAGATAAAAGCTTAAGAGATAAAACTTGTTTTGCAACATCTTTGTTTTGTTTAGGTAACGGTTTATTTTTGATCCAATAACGTTCAAAAAACAGAATATCACCATTACTGGATCAGTTTTGCTATCTTCGTACCAATTAATACTGTCAAAACTTGAAAATCAAACGGCATTAAAAAATTATTAATGTTCCGGCTACGGAATTTCAAAATACAGCTAGTCAGAAACGGTTTTGAGTTTGAAATACGGTTACAAATAACTGTTGAAAAGTGATTGGATAAATATTCTCGAAAAGTTTAATACACAACAGAATATCTACACGGTAATAATCATTAACGGTATCTTCATACTAATTTTGAATATCGCAAAGGGGCCGTTGAGATATTAATTCATCATTCTTGAATGATTGATTGTACGGAATCTTCAAAATCTAGATAGCTCAGAAACGGTTTTGAGCTTTGAAATGACGGTTATAAATCTGAAATCCTGGTAAAAAGTTTAGACAAAGTCAACTTTCTGCATGATACTAAGTTCATTTCTCTAATTTTGATAGAAATAGGAGGTCCGCTTGTTTGGTATACTGTTTGATCTACTGCGAAGTTTAAAAATCTTATTCGCCTTTTTGCGCAGCTAAAATTATATTTTGTGCCTCTATAGGAAAATTGTTATGAAGGTTTAATTTAACTCAACGCTAGCTTCAAATTCAACCTTCTGCATAAATAAATTCTTTCTTATGCAGTATTTAGGAGCTAAGTGTGTGCCGATAAAAAAAATTTGCGCTGCCTTACATCTTACTAAAGGGAATAACAATTTGTATCAGAATATTGAAACACATACAGGGTGTTCCATTTGAAAAAACAGACTTATGAAGATTTGAATTTAACTCAACTCGGCATTAAATTTAACACTTGTATGCATTTAACACTTTGAGATACGTAACTTCCGATATACTCCAGAAGGGTATTGATCGCTCTACCTTTCTTATAGTAAAATATACATGTCTAAATTTTCAAAATTCTCATCGAAGTAGTCTCTGAAATAATTCTAATGTGCCGTCACCGTAAGGCAGCCTGTATAGCTAGTGTTGTACCCATCGCAACATAATTATCAAATTTTCTCTCTTCTTTTATTTTGAATATTGTTTTTGACTTTTTGATTGCAGTTATTGTAAATAATTTTAAATCCAATAAGTAAATAAAACTCGTCTGCTGATAGTTTTACATTAGATACTTTGAAGTGTGAAAGCTTCATTTTTATGTGCATTCTAATATAACTTACGAAATCCTCATTGGCATGGTGACTTTTATAACAATGCAAATAATACAGCTGTTTATCATTTATCATTATTGCAGTTCGATGACGTAGATTATGTATGTGAAGGTGTGTCCATATTCCTACATAAAAATGTGTCCTTTTCCCCAACTGTGGACACGTAGGAGTTTAAGTCGCTGTCCTTTGTTTTGTCATTTATAGTAACTTACAAAAGATCACATTTTGAGATTTCATTAATTTTTAAAATTATTTACTGTAACTAAAGATACCATCTTATAAATAAATTAAATATTAACTCACGGCCTACATTTGACATTTTACTTTCGTCTAGTTATTAACCCGAAGGTCGTGTTATATATAAATATGTGGGATATTTGAAAGGTCGTCCACCAAAATACGACAATATCTAACATTTCGCGTAACCTAAATATGCAAGTATAATTATATAATCTACCTAATTAAACTGCAATTACCTGACATGCGATATTTATTCCAACTTTTCCAAACAAAATATTTACAATTTTTTTTTACTTTTTACGTAATTGTTTAGTTCAAATTTTGTTCAAGTAAATATAATAAATTCTTTAATTCAATTAACAGTTATAAGAAAGACACACATTCTGTAAGTTGTGTTCATGCATTTGAATGTGTATCACAGATTTCTTGTGATATAGTAAACCAATTAGTGTTAAGTGATACAATTGTTATATCTCCCATAACAACACACGAAATTACACTAATATCACATATGCAGAATAAGTATTGCACTGGGATTGACCAGGTTCCCATTCAGTTAATATTGTAAAGATATAATTGCCAATATTTAGTGTTCTGATTAAACTGTTTCATTCAAAAGGGTCAATTTCCAAATAAACTTAAGACTGGAAACGTTATTCCATTATTTAAAACAGGGATGCACAAAGTATAGAAAATTATGGACCAATAACATTACTAAGTTCTAATCTAAAATATTCGAGAAGACCATATGCAATAGGATATTTTCATTGGTGACAAAAGACAATATCTTAGGTAGCAGACAGTACGGATTTAGACCAGAACTGCCTAATGAAACAGCAACCGTAAATTTCATACGAACCTTATATGACTGTATTGACTCGAAAATGTTTGTAAATTGCTTACTCTTCGATCTTACTTCAGCTTTTGGTACTGTTAACACGGAAATATAAATTAGGCGTTTGCGTGGAAATATTAATAATTGGTTGGTATCATATTTAACTGACAGAGAGTTTCTGTCGGATCAGTGCGTTCAATTAGTACAAAAACGACGTTAGGGGTAAGTCAAGGATCAGTTCTAGGACATCTTCTCTTCGTCTTGTTTGTCAACGACTTGTCACAACACATACGCTCGGATGTTTTTATGTATGCCGATGATGCCACAGTTATAGTAAAAGGTCAATATGAGAAACTCTAGAAATAAAAACTGCTTTAGTAATCAACGAGTTTAAAATTTGGTGTAACAATAACATGTTAATATTAGGTCCTGAAAAAAGTGTAATACTCAATATATTTAATAATAATGTAAAAGTAGAACTAAAAACAGTTACAACAACTAAATTCTTAGGTACAATAATTGACAACAACTTAACATTCGATTACCATATATAGGAAGTGTGAAAAACTAAACAAAGCTTATTACGTAATAACAAACTTGAAATCTGAACTGGATACTGCACACATGTTGCCTGCTTACTATTCACTGGTATACTCTGTAATTGCTTATAATATAATAGTATGGGGTCAAGCCGCATATGTAAACCGCATTAGTATTCTATAAAACAGAATTATCAGAATAATGTTTGATCTATCATAATCCTGTAGAAATAAATACCTTTATAGAAAACAACTTAATGACAGTAACACGTATCTACGTATATAAAAAAACAACTTACATTTACAAAAATACACTAACTTTAAGTTAAGGAACGACATCCATAGCCATCACACACGATCAGGTAACAAAATTGATATGAAAAAGCACAGATTAATTTCATATAAAAAATCACCTAACTATGCCGGTTGTGCGATATACCAGGTGTCCGCGCGAAAACTTTAAAAGGAATTATATCTGGTGTTTTAAAAGATATCGACTTGAAATTTTGGAATGTGATTAAGGAAGTAGGGGGAAAATGAGTAGTATATGAGATTGAGATTGTGGTAGTGTCCTGTAAACAACAGACTTCAAATGTCCCCATAAAAAGGCATCCAGCGGGGTCAAGCCTGGGGAGCGAACTGGCCATTCAATAGGACCCCTACGACCTAAACAGTAATGAAGGGGAGCTCCATCTTGCTGAAAATATAACTGATCCACCTGTGTTTGATCTAAGTTTTCTTTCAAGCACTGAATGGCAAGAGGGTGTACTAATTCTTCCAAAAACTCTAGAAATCTAGGTCCTGTTAAAGTTTCCTGGTAGAAAATTGGGCCAATTATTTGGTTATTAAGAATTCCAGTCCATACATTAATTTTTTGGGGACATTGCATTTGGCCCTCTTGGAAAACGTAGGCATTAACATCGGTCCAATATCGACGATTGTGTTTATTTGCTAAACCGTTTAAGAAAAAGCAACTTTCGTCACTAAAGCAAATATTTCGCAAGATATTTCTATTTTGCAAAACCATGCCTGCCATAGTTTCACAAAATTGGACTCTTTTATCGTAGTCATCGTCACCCAACTCTTGAGGAAGCTGTTATTTATAAGGGTGCATTTGATTTAATTTTAATACTTTATGACACGTTGATTTTGCCACTCCGAAAGTTTCTGATCATTTTCTAACTGAAAGCTGTGGGTCTAAATTTGCGTGATCAAGAACTGCTACTTACACTGCTTCATCTTCCAAACTGCAAACCATTTTTCTTAAAGTCTATTAGCTATTTAATTTATACTAAGTCAAAATTTTTCAAAACTTTTGTACTAACGAGTAAACAGAAGTGGCACAAGCAATATTATTTGACAGTTCAAACAACGACGCTGATTTCATGGCTTGCTATTATTTTTTGCTTTCGTTATATTGAATATCTGGTGTTTGAACCTTTAGCTGTAAATATCTTACAAATTTCATTATGTAATTAAGTCATTTTTTCACATAGAGATACTAAAAAAACTACGCTCTTTCAGAATATGTCAAAAAAATACAGGGCGTCATTCAAATTTTTGGACCTGGGGTGGCTGGGGGCGGCGAATATCACGTTGGGGTGGCATCTCATATACTATTAATGTTCCCCCTTCTTCCTTAATGAAATTCCAAAATTTCATGTCGATATCTTTTAAAACACCAGCTATAATTCCATTTAAAGATTTCGCACGGACACCTGGTACAATAAATTGCCAGATAAATTAACATGCCAACCCCTTACGAAATTTAAAAAAGAGTTAAAAAATTTTCTTACCTGTAATTGTTTCTATAATATTAACGAAGCAATCAACAATCTAACTATGACAGTTAGTAAGTATGTCTTAGTTTGTTTTATATGCTACTTGTATGTTTGCCAAGATTTTTTAGATGTTATACGACTATACCACTATAATATACATATAAATACATTAATGCATCTGTATAGTGTATATTGTAAAATTGGTGAAATAAATATGTCACATATGTCACACTAATTGTTTTCAAAAAAACACCAGAACGCGCATTATGATAATTATGAATTTTCCACATTACTTGCTGTTATGAAAATGTACCAAGGCTCTGGGATATCACGTTGTCCTTATACAATACACATACAGTCAGAGTCGTAACCAGACCAAACAAATAGGGAGCAAAAAGCATCATATTAGAGGAAGCTCTTCAGCTGGTACTTCACTATTAGACCAGTAAAAGGAGTGTTTTTCCAAAAAAAGTTAATTTGCCGCTTTTTTAGAGGTAGCCTAGGAGGCCTACGGGTGCATTTTATTGAGAAAATTTCAATTATCGGCCATTTACCACTAATTGGTACGCCACTGCTAGAATCTGTCTAGTGCATATTTAGTTTTACGTGATGCACCAACGTTTATCTGGAATAAAATTTTCTGAGAAATCGATATTAACAGAGTTTTGCTTATCGATCAAACTCTTTGGACCACACTGTATACAAAGAGGATAGTGTAAAAGTTGCAGGAAGGTTAAGACAAATGAAAAAAGACCCATTCAACATGACAATCTCAAGCACTTCTACACCTCTTCTTAAAGACATGGATGCTTTTTTGGCTTTAATACAAAACAAAATATAGTTCCAAGGGTTTGGTAGAATTTATTTCATGCAACACAAAAATAGATGTACTGTGGATGGAGGATAAGCACACAAAGTAGAAACAGCTATAACTACCTGTTCCACCAACTTCATACACTACTACACATCTAGAGGGCTTACTTACAAGCTAACCGGTGGTATGGTGTGTTAGAAGATCAGTGATTAGGAATACATGAAACTAGAAAGAGAGTAAACTCCCCAAATGATTACAAAACAACTTGTTCCAGATTTTCCTCACGTTTATCAGTGCAAGACCTGTGCAAAATCAAACACTTGTATATGCAGTAAGAGTGTGAACTTTTCAAATGCCGCAATGACTGGAATTAGGTTTCATCCAGAACTACCTCTTACTGCGTCCAATAAGAATATTTACTAAAGAATATGTTAATACTATTGTAAAACATTTTTTCTGAAAATTCTTTTTTATTAGTTATAATCTGACTGTTTTCCGTACATTATTATGATCATTTTTGTTCTTTGAAATTTTGAGCTTCAACCAACAGTTTCCGAGATATAAGTTATTTTTGTAAAGGTTGCACGAAAATCGGGAGCCTATCTTAGCGGCTATTTTGATAGAAACTTTCCCATGTGAGAAATGCGCACCCAAGCAAAACTGTCCATAGACATTGAATAATTATATTTTGAGAAAATAATTATTTGATTATTTTTATCTAACGTTTTCAATGCCAAAAACAACGCAGAAGTGCAGGTTTTTTGTATGGCCCGTTCTAGCTACGGAGGAGTGGGAGCTCCCCGGCTCAGCAGCCGTCCTCGATGCGATGACCGATGATGATAGCAGTAACAAATCCCTGTTCTCTCACTTTCTGTGTTAATTAACAAAGTCGTGAGAATTAAAACAAAAAAATATCTCGGCTTCTGAAGGTGCTAGGTCATTTTCCTTTAATAAAAATAATCCTACCTTTATGATGGAGCTAGTCCGGATGCGTTGCATCTTAATCGAGGTGGTAGACTAGTGGTGACACGAGCTGCTTAGCATTCGGGAGGTAATGGGTTCGATTCCCGTTACAGTCTACCTTGTATGAGGATTTAAAAATACAGTTTTTTTAAGGTTTTTCGCAATTTGCTAATAAACTAATTATTCGATTGTTAACCAGCGCGGCTTTTTTGTAGGTATTTTTGGGTAACACTAACAGGAAAAAAACTACCTTTTCACACCTTCATTGGGCCATCAAAAATTACGTGAATTAATTGAGTTGTCCAAAAGCATATATTATTGCTAACGACTATTTGAATCTTCTAAAAAAGGCGTCTTCTTTTACTAGTCTACATCACTCCTTGCTACTATAGTAATTATGCAGATTGTAAGGAAGTAAAGAACATATCACAATTATGCATGAACGTACATGTAAATATAAAGTGAATAGTGACATTCTTCAAAACAAAATAATTTTGGTTTTAATTTTTATTTTTTAACAGTTTAAAAAATGAGAAGACACCCAAACAGACTTCAAAATAATTTTCTATTTCTTTTTTCTTCGAGCTTTTTCAAGAATTGATTCATGTCCGGTTCAGATGTTTTTTTCAAATGCTAAAAACACTAAATTGGGAAGGCTGTTATGTGTCATAGAAAAGTTTTGTAGGCAAATTAGTCTTGTTAATATACTAAATGTTGATTCACAAACATCCGTCCTACAACTGAAAGTTCTTGCCGATCCCAACATTCTGTATGTACCCTCGAAGGCAAATCTTTGATAGTACACTTTTTCAAAAATCTCTGTATTTTGAAATTTTTGTAAATAATGATATGTACCTAAATAGGGTACCTTCGATTGCTGTTAGACAAAACTATATAGAAATAATTACGTACCACTGGAATATCTTCCTTATTTAGGACCGTAATACCCAATTCGTAAAGGTAAAATATGACATCAGGATGTAACAATTCCCGATTTTCGAAGTTTCAAAAAACATTATCATGATTCTCGCATGAGTCGTTTAGGTTGGCCGATACCTGCATCGATATATCGGCAGGTTGCTTTCAAATCAACTTCACGAACTTGAAAAATTATGTCTGCAAGTTCGATGCTTTGCAATATCTGCGGCATAGATAAAGCACAGAAACGAAATTTCAAATTCTTTACATGGGTTTATTGGTTCTACCCTTTGGTTGCCTTGAATTTCATTACTAGATGAAATATGATATGAAACAGTAACAATAGCTTTGTAGTTTATATATATATATATATATATATATATATATATATATATATATATATATATATAATTGGTCACATGGACCTGTTCTGACCAACGTTGTCCTAAACATCTGCAAAGTGAATGTCCTTTGTACACCTTAGCACACCTTAGCTTTGGGAAATTACACAGCATAGCGTATTGTTCAAATAACTGCCTCACTTCAGCTACGTTTTTATTCCTGCAACCAATACTAAATGAAGCCTATGACTGAGGAACTGAACATACAGAATATTTCTATTAAAATTTTTTTTTACGTATTAGTTATTTTTATCACTAGGCTAGAAACGATAGTTTTTCGAATATATCCGAGCCCCGGAATTGTAAATACTTGCAAAAATAGTTTCTGGACGTATGATACACGTTTTTGGTGTTGACGTTGTTAACTCATTAGAATATTCTTGAAAATTTTTTTGGTGACGCCACCATATTTTAAGTTATGTTGGCAGCACTGAACATCAACGTGTCAAGCGATTATGTATGATATCTGCCAGCAAATCTTCATGCTTCAAGATCAACTAAAAAGTTTTACCAGCCTAGTCCAGAAGCAATAAGTTTCTGGACGATTTTGAGGATTAAAGAGCCAGGAGCAGAAAAATCAAAATCAAGATTTGTAGCGACAAATTTTTTGAGGCACCTCTTTTACACACACTGTTTCCAACATTTAATTAAACGAAAATCGTACACAGCAGATTTAACCTTGAGACAAAAATAATCATAAATTAAATCTCTTCGATCTTATATTGGATCCCGAAAATTAGCTATACAAAATTAATGAAATAATCTGTGTTTACCACTAAAACTATTATACCCTTAAATATCGTTATTTTGTCGCAACAAAGCTGTTGCGTCTAAGCACCAGTGTGAACCTGTATTTTACATAATAAATTTGAAACATCATATTTAATTTCTACAGTTCAAAACAGTTATAGCTGATGCACTTAACCTTAAGATCTTTTAATTAAGTAAGTGGGGTAGACCCAAAACCAAAATATTTCCAACTTTGTGAGTAATTTCGATCAGCCATTTTACAGATTTCTATAGAAAGACGGCACATTCTCATTTCTATCACAAAACCACAAACTACATTAAAAATTATTATTAATTTTATTAAATACATAAATAAAAAGTTTACCTCGAGTAGGATTTGAACCTACGACCTGTACTTCGCTAGAGTACCGCGCTAACCAACTGCGTCACCAAGGTTCAAGCCCCAATCGATGTAAATTTTGTCTTTATGTATGTAGAACTGATGTAAATTCTAAATATAATGAGGTTACAATCAAATTAATTAATTAAATTATATTAATGGAATGTGAGCCTGCAATATCGCAAGGATTCACACATACCAAAGCAACTCGACTAATATTAAATTATTATAAGTTTTTGTTATGAACTTATTCGTTCATAACGAAAACTTATAATAACACAAACTACATGTTTCACTACATTTTCGTTTTTCAAAAATAACTATTAAATCATAAGTAATATCATATATATTACTGTAGAATGTTACACAGAACAAGACACATATGTTGCTTCACATAAAATGAAGACCACTTTCGCTTTCTTTTAGTGATAACAAAGGAAATTATTTTTTGAGAAAGACCATCGTGACCACAACACTTAGTTGCTTAAACAAAATCTTTCAAGCAACATTCGTTGAATGTTTCAAACCACCATTATCAATAGCTTCATAATAACGTGGAGATTATTTTGTAACTATTGATAGGTGGTTTGAAAGAACACATATAGATATGGGCGTAATCTTCTAAAAAATATATATTGGATTACTCAGTGGCAAACGTGTCAGACTTAAAAGTGATAGGTTCCAAGTAAGAACCCGAGAGTAGTCAAGCGCTTGAGAAAAAATCAAAGATAAATGAATTCAACTCAAGTGCAAAAACAGTCTTAAGCCTGATAACTGAAGCAGAGTCGCGCTATAAAAACAACAACTGTGGAAATAGGCCGATCAACTCAACTAATATGAGACCACATTACAAAACACCTATAATACAGATTTAAGATAAAGGTAAACTATTTATGTAGATCATAAGATCCTGATCTCTTTTTGAAAAACGCTGACGTTTGGAATATGGCTACGAATGGTTTTAGGACATGGATCATAGGATTGTCCTCGGCACTGTAAATGTACTTACGATGACATAGACACTTATACTTATCGCGAATAGATTCCATTATTTGTCTTTTTTCGCAACACGCTAGTTTAGAAAAATTCCAGCACGGAATAAATCACCTTGTTCTTGCTCTACATCATCTCCATTTTGGTAATAAGTATTGAGGGGTATTAGATTTGCGGTAGAGCTTATTTCGTTCAAATCTAGTAGATCAAAAGACTTATTCGCTTAATGAGGAGAAATCAGAATAGAGTAAGTAAGGAAAGATTGTTTAAACTTTAAACCTTGAAGTAAATGAGTCCGACAATGGAATTAACAAGTGCAGCAAACTTAGGGATGACTATATGTAAAATAATAGTTTCTCACTAAAACTTGTTTTATTATTAGTAGTTGTTACGTGTTGAAGAGAATTTATTAAATGATAAATACTTTTATTCGCCACTAGCATTAAAATGTGTCATTCGTAGACTTGTTTTTGAAGTGTGGACTAGATTTTCTCCATCTAGACAAATAATGAATACTGGTTAATAATGAGTGTTATTGTGAAATAACACATAGATAATGTCAACAATTGATCAAAAGTTGATAGATAGATAGTTCAAAATTAGAAGTAGTGTTTCGGGAAAAGATACAGTTCGGCTTAGAAAGTGGTCTTCTCTATTTTGGCATGTAACATACCATCATGCGCGCGTTCAAACATGGCCGAGGTACACGTTTATCTAAAACGCGGAAAAACCAAATCACATCTTATCTCGGATAGGAAGCAAAACTGTAGGTCCCATGGCTATACGATGATTGACACGTTGAGGATATGGAATTCCTTTAGTAGGACAAAATTCTAGTGATTGGTAGTGCTAATAACGATTAGAATTTGATGCGCATGGAGATTCCTGACATTTCTGTTTGTGTCTTAAACATGATATGCACGTTGTATGCATAATATGACGTGCTCCTCAAATCTCAAGGTAGTATCCATGATTAGACTATGATTTTTTGTGGGCTAACAAACGGCAAGGGAATATTGTTAATGTAAATATTTCGTTTAAAAATTACTGTTCCTGTTTAATCGACTTGTGCGTTGACTCAAGAAGTAACAGTTTACTTTTTGCGACATTTATACATATATAGGAACGTTATGTGGCTGATTTAATAAAGGCTAAGTCATTATTAAAAATCTGATTAGAGTACTTCTACATGGTTTTCTTCAAATCCGTAGTATAATTGCGTGCCGTCGACATATGCGCGATAGTTTAGATGTTGTATACTCTTAAACATGTTAAGGGTATAGATACAGAATAAAAGGGCCCAAGAATCGAGCCCTGTGAAACTCCGCACGAAAATAGTTTGCTATGTGAAGTTACATCTTTGCTAATAACGGTTTGAGTTCTACCACTCAACTAGTTTGACAATAGAGCCGCCTCATATTGTGCAATATGGAGAGCAAAATACGGTGGTTTCAGTACCGAACACCTTCGAGAAATTTAACAATAACGGGGATCATTCGTTTTACAACATCTTGCAACTGCATTATCACGTTCTCTAACCAATGTGCTCATGTTTTTTGATATTCTTGCGTTTCTTGTGGGAGTATGTATATTAAATAAATGATTTATAGTACTATTAAAAAATAATACTTTTTCGTTGATACATGTCATTTGATAAAAATGATGCCAATCGATGCTCTCAAGGTCTGAAAGAAATTTCTCCGGATCAATTAACTTGAAGTTATGATAATCAATATGTTTTGATTCCCTGACAGTATTAACCAGCAGAACCGCGAATGGTCAAAAATTACGTAATTAATGTCAGCTGAAACAATTTTTAAGGTTTAGATTTCCTAGAAATTGTGGAACACCTGACTTATTTGGATTAAGTGAGTCCAAACTAAAATCGCCTACGCAAAGAATCTTGTTACTGATAGTTAATAAATAAGAATAACATTCTTCAAATTGAAATTCAGAAAGCAATACGACGAAACTATTTGAAATTGTAAAATGCCGCATAACGATGTAAGCGGCGACAGGAGGCAGCGATTTGAAAGGTGCCAGAAATATTCACGTAAAATAGATAGGCTATAATAAAATGTAAGTAATGTTTGTTATCTGAATTTAAAAGAAATTCTTTGACGCAAGACGGAGTGCAACGCTCCTCTAGTCCCCGCTTCGCTACATCACTGGTTGACAAGCAAATCCATATATTCATGCAAATGATTGAGGACATTAGATGTAGGCGTGCATTAGAATAAACATGTTGGTTATGAAAATATGTTGTTCCAGCATATTTACCTTTTGATAAAATACTTTAAAACGTTTAGTTATAAGCCGGCTTGTTTATGGAAAATGTTCAACATTGGTAAAGATTTCACGTTTGAGTGGGCGATGACTTCAGCGCCTCCATACTCTAACGTGTCACACTTGTCTGACAGTAGTCAATTACTCAACATTTACTTTGTATTACGGCCTCTTACCAAACTTTCGCAGCACTCACTATCACTGGGTATTGACCCAGTATACGTCAAAATTGTATTATCGTAGGTAAAGGCGATCTTTATTAAATGTTATAATTGTTTCTTTTTGTGGCGTGAGAATCTTCAGGACTGATTTTAAACCAAGGTGATAAACAAAATTTGATGTACTTATTAAAGGAGTACATTATGTCCACATTTCGATGGGATTAAATGCGTAACTCTCTTAATATTAAAGCTAGCGACTTGTAGTTTCCGCTTTCCTGTGCTCGATTTTTGAGACAAAATCGATGACGTAAACAAATTTTTGCTAACATTTTTAGTTTTAAAGATACAGGGCGAAATTGAAAATTGTCCAATTTGGCGAGGGTGTCATATCTCGGTTATTATAAAAGATATTTACATTCTGTAAACACATTCTTAAGAAACTTTTTTCAGAGGATCAACGTGGCATCGCCAGATTTGCACTCCGACGTTTCGGCTCCTAGATAACATCATCAGGTCAAAAGAGTTAAATACGGACCTGGATTTGTTTTTTATTGTTTTTGTTTGCTTTTTAGTTATTATAAAAATAGTAAGACAAACATTGCGATAATTTTGGCCTGTCAAAAGTCCAGCAATCATGAGTTTTTCATTTTATTTTTACTACGTTCTTGGATATAATATGAATGAATCAAATTCAATGCTGCAATGATATTGGCTACCACTTTAATTGATTTAATACTCTAAATCTACTTAAAACTACTAAAAATATCTACTTACAATTATATACTAAAATGTTGAATAATTTCTTAATTTGTTGAATAATTAGTGAATATAATTAAGAATTATATTGAAGACACGTCTAATTATCACTAAGTATGTAATAGAGATTATTTTTAAGCTCACGTTAAAACAACAATAAAAATAAATTCCTGCAGTTTTTGTGCAAAAAAATTATCTGTAATTTTATAGCATTTAATTCAAAAAAAGAAAAAACAATCAACTACAATAAAAAATGTTCAAACTGATTTTCTTCATGGTCTAAACAAGGCTGACATCTATGGGTTATTTTTCGCAATGTATTTAAAATTATCAACGGTTTTTCTTGCACTTGCTTATTCGGTAGTATATCTTAAATCATTTATTATTCTGTGTGGTTATCTTTAAGAACCCCCCCAAATAAAACAATCTAATATAGAAAAATCAGGTGATATATAAATCCATGAGTTCCTCTCCATCGCAATGGAAAATTATTGTATAAAAACGGTCTAACAACTTGCGAGTTATGATCAGGTGCCCCATATTCTTGAAAGTGGTTTTCGTTAAGTTTAGCCAAAGGCATATCACATCATAACCGCACTATTTATATAAGACCGATCAGACCATGTTACTTTCTAGTGAAAATTTTCATCGTTAGCCACCGGCAAAAGGTTAAGCACTTCTGAGCATCACTCGCGTGCAAATTATGAATTATTTTATTTATATGGTATAAATTTGTTTTTCCTTAAAATTTTGCGAACCCTTGTCTTTGCTACAACAATCTACTCTTCAGTTTGTCAAATGAAGTTTGAGGAACCGCATCTATGCTGCCCAATACAATAATTTCGGCAATTTCTCGGTCCTCTATTTAATATTTCGATGGCCGTGGGGTGATAAAAGTGCCATAATTAATTAAGTTTGCCGAAACGTCGAAGTGCAAATCTGGCGATGTCATGTTGATCGTCTGAAAAAAATGTGTTAAGGCTGTTCTAAACATTTACACTACCTATACTAAACAACATTAGAAAGTTATGACGTTGTGTATTAAAATTAAAATGTTTTTAATTTTAATGTTAATTTTAATAAATTTTTATGTTCATTTATATAATTATTTCTTCATAATTGTACATAATATACGATTACAATGTGGAGAGAATTTTTAGAGACGAAGATCTGCGGAAAAAACAGAATGCTGCCAAAACTTATAACATTTCATAATCCTCCCAGAAATTATAGATGCCAGAGTTCCTAGAGGGATGTAGATAAGGGATCCAGATCACGATCCATAAGCCAATTGTAATTTTTTTTGTATTCTTCATGGTGTATTTACTTTTTTGGTAAAATTTTTTAATTTTAATATTAATTTTAATAAATTTTTGTTTATTTATATAATTATTTCTTTATAATTATGTATAATATTAAAATAAACAATAAAAATTAATAATATAGTATTTTTTGCGCGACTATGCTCTATCTGGTTGTTTACCTCCTGTTTCCACTACAGTAAGTTTTGTTTACTAGTTGCTAAGAATAAGTACGACGGTAAGTAGTTTAGCGTTCTAGAACGGTAAGTAAATTTATTCAATTTTAAATAATAACAATTTTTATAATTTACCTATTAACATGCGAATCTTGTGGATGAGTTTCCTTGCGCTAGAACTAATGTACCCTTTCCAATAACCTGATTAGTGCGTTTCCCATTTCGATAATTCAAAAAGAAATGAAATGATTTTGCATTTTTGGACGGAGATTTTTATACTTATAATATATGTCCTAATAGTTAACTTTTATTATGTGCAATAACAACAAATGATCGCTGAATATTTGTCTTCGTTTGGGATATTTTTGCAATGATTAAATCCATCACGTTCCTGAAAGTCTTTTATTTTTATATTATACAGGGTGATTAATTAATAAGTGTAAATATTTTACACAGAAAATCCCAAACCTAAAATATGAAGATTTAAACCAAAACACTTAAATAAAATATGGCTCTGTACTGAGATACAGGGTGTTTTATATCAAAATCTAAAAATTATTTTTGTCCGTTACTTCAAGACTCTTGGATATTTTTTTATCATACTCGGTAATGGGTTTAAGCATATGAAAATACATTAAAATTTATTAAGATGTAGTATCTGTCCCTTACCAAAGGAGTACGACAGGGGCAAGGGCGTTCTTTTCTTTCCTATATTCTACGCTACTGGCGGAATCGTCATTTCAGTAGAATATTTCGATTCTCCAATACTTTTTATGTAAATGACCTATTCTTTCTTCGTACCGATTGAGGCAAGATTTTGCGAGATATTTACTGTTAAACATGAGGTTGTAGATCGTGTGTATTCAAATTTGTATACTCCTCAACATTGTTAAATTTGTTATGTTTTAAAATGTATTTATTATTATTAAACATTAAATAGCAAACTACAATGTATTATTCATGTATTAATTGCTATAGCATAATAAAAAATTATCCTGCTATGAAAAATACCTTCAGATTTGAATACACACGATATTACAACCTCATGTTTAACAGTAAATATCTCGCAAAATCTTGCCTTAATCGGTACGAAGAAAGAATACGTCATTTACATAAAAAGTATTGGAGAATCGAAAAATTCTACTGACATGTCTATTCGGTAACTGGCGTAGAATGTAGGAAAGAAAAAACCCTTATCTTGAAATAACGGACAATAATAATTTTTAAATTTTGATAGAAAACACCCTGTATCTCATTACAGAGCCATATTTTATTTAAGTGTTTTGGTTTAAATCTTCATATTTTAGGCTCAGGATTTTCTGTGTAAAATATTTACACTTATTAATGTATAACTCTGTATAACTCTTCTCGTCTAGATGAACCAGCTATTCCTAATATCTTTCCCACCTATAAAAAATATAACAATTTACTAATGTATCTTTACTATCTAATCTACTACCTTGTGTGCAAGAAACTTTTCACTATAGCAAAGAAATACAAATTTTTACATTAATACAACTTGATATAACGAGATTACACATCGTTATTTATTAAGTACCGGGTGGCCAGATAAAAATGCAAAGTGCTGTTTCTCGAAAACTATTCGTCGTACAGAGTTGCGGTAAAAATTTTAAATTAAAGTGGTCAAAAAAGACAGTGGAAAATATTTTCAAATTTGCAAGATGACCACCAGGGGGCGTAACCTCCATCCTAAACGTTTAAAGTGATTTTGACTGAAATCCACCTAGTAATGTACCAAAAAATTATATGCTTTTTAAAGATCAGCTTTATTCGAGTAAATTTTGTTTTTTTTTTGTTTGACGTGTCTATTAAAATAAATGGTGGGGAGTGATTCAGTGATTTTTTTAATAAACAGCTGTTAACTCCTAAACGACTGTACTGATTTTAATAAACTTAGTCTCGTTGGAAAGAGCATTTATTGCTCCATCAAATATTACCTGTAATATGTCTAACTTTTAGTGATGCCGCTAGAGCGCGTTTTTTAATATAATCTCAGAAAATTGCAAAATTCGCTAAAAAATTAAATGCAAACAATATGACTTTTTCTAATAAAAATGAAAAAGTCGATATTACACCGGTATTTATTCTTGGTTATTTGTCTTTTTTCAAGATTTAATAAAAATGTCATCATTTTATAATTTTTAAATAATAAGAGTTTTCGGAATTTCTAAAAATAAAAAAAACATGTCGGGCCATAATAATCAATGCATGGAATATTCAAGTGTAGAATAAGCAGAATATTAGGAGTGGGCCATTGAGAAAAAACAAATACCTAAAATCAACTTGTAAACAAATATTAAAATTTGACAGACAGTGTAATTTATGTTTGTTGCACAATGCCGCATTTTGAAGACATTCAAAATATACCGCAATCATATTAATAGCTTCATCATTTGTAAAAAACATTATAGGTAGTTTTAAGAACTTTCTTGTGCAACAAACATAAATTACACTATCTGTCAAATTTTAATATTTGTTTACAAGTTGATTTTAGGTATTTGTTTTTTCTGAATGGCCCACTCCTAATATTCCGCCTATTCTGCACTTGCATATTCTATGCATTGATTATTACGCTCCTACATGTTTGTTTTTAATTTTTGAAATTATGAAAACTTATTATTTAAAAATTATAAAATGATGAAATTTTTCATTGAATTTTGCAAAAAGACAAATAAATAAGAATAAATACCGGTGTAATATCGACTTTTTCAAATTTTATAGTAACCAAATTTTCTTTCTTCGATATTTTAGCGTATGAATAAGATATCGAGATGCGGTTTTCACTAACCTGTTTAGGGATAATTTCATTTCATTTTTATGAAAAAAAAGTCATATTGTTGCATTTAATTTTTGAGAGAATTTTGCAATTTTCTGATATTATATCAAAAAACGCGCTCTAGCGGCATCACTAAAAATTAGACATATTACAGGTAAGATGGATCAATAAGTGTTCTTTCCAACAAGACTAAGTTTATTAAAATCAGTTCAATCGTTTAGGAGTTACAGCTGTTTATTTAAAAAATCACTGAATCACCCCCACCACTTTATTTTAATAGATACATCAAACAAAAATTACTCGAATAAAGCTGAGCTTTACAAAGCATATAATTTTTTGGTACATTTACTAGGTGGATTTCAGTAAAAATCACTTTAAAAGTTTAGGATGACGGTTACGCCCCCTGGCGGTTATCTTGCAAATTTGAAAATATTTTCCACGGTCTTTTTTTGGCTACTTTAGTAATACAATTTTTTACCGCAATTCTCTACGACGAATAGTTTCCGCGAAACAGCAATTTGCATTCTTATCTGGCCACTCGGTACATATTTAAATCTTTTTAATAAATTTAGTCGCACAAAAAACCTCATAAGTATCTCGAACATTAAGGACTACCGATCTCAGACAATAATTGGAGTCGTCTTCGCTCCTCCTCCAAACAGTTGTTTTCGATCGGTAAAATTTCCTTACTGTTCTAGATACTTAATATACTATTTTATATTTCTGTATAACATGAATAGATTCTTAATTGTCTTGTAAAGTTACCATAAATTTCGAAAATCAAAACATGTTATCTGCATGATATTGTTTCTTGTTATTATATAATAAAAATCTAATTAAAGGATTTGTATTGAACAGGAAATGCACTTCAATACCTCTTTTATCTGAAAAACGGACTGAAGCAATATAATACAAGTGGATTAGGTATAGATATGCACAGATAACAAATTAAGCAGATACTTGTTGAAATTTTTATTTAGAATATATTTTATTAGAAATTCTTTAAAGAAATATATTATTTATTTCATACTTCCTTTCGAAAGAACGTATGAAATAAATATTTACTTTACAAGATTGTTTCTCTTTCTATTACAGATTCTTGGTATATTTTTTCAACAACTTGTTCATTTATGCAGGTAAAGATTAAATATTAGTCTTAAACTTAATACTTAGAGAGGCGGAGCTTAGGGACTGGTGGTGTCGTAATATTAAAATAGCAACAGTAACGTCGCATAGCGGAAAATAGTTGTCTCTAGCAGGTATTGAACACCCTTAAGAATGTGTTTACAGAATGTAAATATCTTTTATAATAACCGAGATATGACACCCTCGCCAAAGGGACAATTTTCAATTTCGCCTTGTATCTTTAAAACTATAAATGTTAGCATAAATTTGTTTTTCTACAACCACTATTCAAAACTCGCTTTTCTGCATACTTTTATATTCGCAAACTTGATAATTTCTCACAATAATAAGAAATTTGACATAAGCGTGCCGGAAAGTGACATTTCTGTGCCGCAAAGTACTTTCCGGCACACCATAGTATCTATCTACACACCAAAAATAAAAAGAAAAATTTTCGAGAACGAAAATTAGCTAGAGTGCACTTTGAAGCTGGTAACTATTAATAAAATAATATATTATAATATAAAATAATATAATAAAATGAAAACCGGAGTTGTCGGGAATCGAACGCGAGACCATCTTACATACGAAGCGGAAACTCTACCCACTGCGCTATACCAACGATATTTAGATATACTCAGACATGTATTATCAACCAAGGCTCGCGAGCGACTGTCGCTTGTTTATTTTTCGTAAAAGTCAAACATTTCCTGTCTAAATTATTTTTAAAACGAAATTAAAACAAAATGAATACTGATAATGATAATTCTGATATAGAAATAGAAAATACACCTCCAGAACTCAGGGAACAAGCTAATTTATTGTCGTTGAATTTACTACCTTCTACGTCAAGAGAAAAATATGAAAATGTATACAAACAATTTATGGATTGGAAGAAAAAAAATAAAACCAAAAGTATTTCTGAAAACATTGTAATGGTTTATTTCGAAGAAATGCAAAAGTGAAAAAAGCTTCCACTTTATGGTCTATATATTCCATGTTAAAATCTACCATTAATATTAATCATGCCATCGATATATCGACTTATTCAAAATTACGTGCTTTTTTAAAGAGAAACTCTACAGGATATTCCGCCAAAAAAGCACATACTTTGACATCGGAACAAATAAGGCAATTTTTACAAGAAGCCCCAGATGATCGATATCTACTAACGAAGGTACTTTTAAATAACACACAATTATAATAAATAATAAATATTTAATATTTTTTATCATTGCAGGTTGCAATGATCATTGCAATTAGTGGTGCATGTCGAAGAGGCGAATTGTGGAAATTAAAAATAAATGACATAGAAGATCTAAATTCTGCTTTACTAATAAAATTAAACGACACTAAAACAAAAGTTTCAAGAAGTTTTACAATTACCGGTAATTTTTATAACCTCTGCAAGAAATATGTTTCTTTGCGTCCTTCTGAGATATCTGAAGACCGTTTTTTTTTAAATTATCAAAAAGGAAAAGGCACACGGCAAGTGGTAGGAGTAAACAAATTTGGTAAAATGCCTCAAGAAATTGCATCAGTTTTAAAGTTACCGAATCCAGAATTGTACACGGGGCACACATTCCGGCGAACTTCGGCAACCATATTAGCAAATGCAGGAGCTGACCTGCTAACATTGAAACGCCATGGAGGTTGGCAATCTAACAGCGTCGCCGAAGGTTATGTTGATGACTCTTTGTACTCCAAAATGAATGTTGCAAACAAAATACTACATTCGGTTTCTCCGCAAACATCAAGTACAGAATTATCTAGCGATGGACCATCAACCTCTACATCAATACTTTAAATATTTCTAAAAGTAATTCACCAAAAATTGTTATTCAAAATTGTTCTAATTTTACGGTTAACTGTAACTGTAAGTATGTTACTGTTCAATAAATAAACTTAAATGGGTAATAAATTTTTTTGAAAATAAAATTATATACAGTTTTATATGGTGTGATTGTAGAAAAAGTATAGTGTGCAACACGTGCAAAACTGCTAATTTCTCACTCGTTTGAATTTGAACTTTTTCAAACTCATGAGAAATTAGCAATTTTCTGCACTTGTTACACAATATATTATTACGTCATTGATTTTGTCCAAAAATTGAGGAAAGCGGAAAATATAAGTCGCTAGCTCTAATATTAAGATTTAAGAGAGAGTTACCGATTTAATCCCATCGAAATGTGGACATACTGTACGTACATAAAAAATAACATAATGTTTAGTTTTAAAAAAAGTCTACTTTTGATCAGATCATAATCTTGATATTCAGCTTCTAAACCACCCACAATGAAAATTATGAAACAAAAAATTCACTCATTGAAGATAATCTTTTTTTTTTATTCATTTGGAACACACTTAATTATATGTTATTGTTGCAAAGTACTGCAACGTTATAATTTCATTAAAATAGTTCATTATTTTGTAATTAGGAAAACCGGCTACATTAAATATAAGGAAGGTATAAAAGTTTCTTAATAAAAAAACCCGTAAAATGTGTTATATCAACTTCATTTAAATATTACCATATTTAAAATATCCTACACGTTAACCTTTAACTGTTTTTCCAAAAACGACTAACTTTTACTTTCTTTGTTAACTGCATTAACATAAAATTAGTTATAACACTTACATTTTAATAATGGCAATAATTCTTGCTTCAATACATATTTTTGGTCTTAAACCCGTTATACCCGCAACGCCTAGTGAAATAAATCCAGTCATGATCCAAACATTTTTGAATGATTAATTATATTACATGTAAGACAAAGGAATTCTATGCTTGTGAATTGCAATTAGCGTCATGTTAAAAAAATTGCTCATCTGATGGAATGTGGTTAGGCAAAGTCCATGTTGGTTGAGATAATCATTGATTCTTAATGATAATTATGGCCAGTTTGGTTAAGTCCTTCATTTAATAAGTTACAGCTTCAATAAGGAGCAATTTTCTGATGCAGCAGCATTATGCACGATATGTTTTACTTTTCAGTGACCCAATGCGGACGTAAAACCATTTGTGTGTATTTGAATATCTACCTCAACAGCCAAGGACTATATCAGTACATTTTAGGCTATTAATTCATAGTGGGCGAATGAAACAATAGCTGTGGGAATCAAAATAAAGATAATATACGTTCATTGTGCAATATATCAGTCTAACTTAGAAATAACTGAATACGGTTTAATACACAAATTTTTTCCTTATTTTGCAATTTAAACATGCCAAAACGTTTTGAAATGGATCAAATTATAATTTTCGTAATACATTTTTTTATTTTATACCCGTTAAATCTCTTCATTTTTTTAAATTCATATCTGAAAGTCACGTTCATCTAATAGTACAAGTCGTAATACAACCACAGATATTTCGCAATTATGTACTTCTATCTATCAAATACACGTATCTCGCATATACCTATAATTCTTTTGCAGTACTACATAATAAGTACTATAATTAAATGAAAATGCTGATTCAAATTGTCTTTTTACAAAGCTAACGAGCGTTAAAAATCATAAACCTTGAAATGCTTATATTTAGTTGCACAGTGTGTAGATACAGACATGTAATCTTTATTCGAGACTTATTCGAGCGAATTTTTTGGCCAAAAACAAAGAATCCGTGCAAATTTTAATTAATACTTAGCTTCAAGGCTCATATTTATTTATAGTCTTCCGCATTAGTAAATTCGAAGTATTTTTTAATCATTAGACACGTTTATTAACATTCTTAACTAGGATTTAATATTACAAACTGGGAATAAATAACAAATTACTCTTTTTACTTCTCGCGAAAGCAATTGATTCTTACAAATCTACAATACAAGTGGTTTGTATAGTATAGAGTATGTGACAAGTTTGAACATACTCCCCCTTAAGAGGAGTCGCTACCTAGCCTTCGTCTCAAATTTAAGAATTCTAAGCAGCTGTCAAATTTGTGTGAAGGATTCTGGTCAAGTCGTAAATTAATAATTTGTGATCCCTTTTATTACCCTGGTAGTTAAACAGAATATCTGGGCCTACAAATAATTCTTTGATTTACTCTGCAGTCTTTGATAAAAAATAAGGGTTAATTAAAAGGGTTTAATAAAACAATTAAATACGTCAAGTTTAATTTTAATCTAAAATTGAAATAATCCTACAAAAATTTTTTTTATAATACTATCTACAATAATATGTATAATAAAAGCGTTATACAGGATAAAAAAAAAGGTGGTACTTCTATACACAGTGTTTAAAACTAGTTGAGACTAAATTCTTGGAATATTGTATTTATAGTCGATTTTTGTTCTCTATTTTTATATTGTATCAATGGCGATCGACGAATTGTAAGAAAATGTTGTGTTACAATATCATATGTCACAAATAGTTCTGAACGTATAAGTACAATAGTTATGTTATAATAGTATAATTATCAAATTATTAGGCACATTGAGTGTCCAAGAAATGTTGCACCACTTTTATTTGTTGCACATTATTGTAATTCAGGTACAAGATGAGGAAAAAGCGGAAAGTGGATTATTACATACCTATGTGTTAATAATAAAAATTCGCGTCCTAAAAGATGAAAAATAAGTAATATGAAGTACCTGCCCTGCAACCAAAATTTTGTTTTCAAAGCATCCCCTAATCATAAATTCTTTTTCACCAAAATAGTATATTATGTTATTAGGAGTAAAAGTGATAGTTTATGTGGGGAAGCTGAATGTTTATTTTGCCGAACGAAGTGAGGCAAATAATTCAGCTGAGCCACATAAACTTACTTTTACTCCGAATAACATATACGTTTTTATCCGCAACCGTAATCATATAAATTAAAAATAATTGGCAACGATTGAAATGAAAGAACAAAACTAAGTGGCCGGTAAAAGGTTAAAAAAACCAGGACGTTTTACAAGTAATGAAACCATAAATAACTTTGCTCCTTTTACTCCATGTCCGAGAAGTTAAACTTTTACCTTTGATATGTAGTAATAAAAGTGTCACTTTTGTGGCGTTTGCGGATAAAAGTTTTTCATTGTACTCTAAAAGGCATTCTTGACTACCTTATTCTTCCAGACTCTTCATTGTCACATCTCTGAGGGGCATATTTCTAGAAGCCCTGGGATCAATTATTTCTGGGAGTAAACATTTCTTATAAAAATGCTCCAACTTGGGTTCCATAGTTGCCCAAAATTCATATATTTTGCTGTGATTGCATATTTCTTTCAGTTGCTTTAAGAAATAAAGAATGTTTATAATTCTGTTTCCTTCAAATGCAATTTCTGAAAGAAAAGTCGATTTATAATTCCTTTCTTTGATGACATGTCTTACCCTAAACATACCTCTTTTAGACGTAGTCAATCTTTCATTGTCGTCTTGAATTCGTTCATGACGAGAAAGAGAAAAGCGGACACTCTCGGTGTGTGTAGAAGTTTTTTCAGGAAGAATTTCAGAATTTTCTGTCGAAATATTGTCAGGAGGCAAATCATGAGTGTCAGGATTACATGAGATTATCTGAGAATCTATTTTCGCTTGCTGCTCTCTCCAATTAATTAAACTTGCAACATTTCCTTTCATGCGTTTCCTGCGTGTGACCCTCCTAATTATTTTCCCATTAGACTTGGCCATACCAATTTTCTTGAAAAGGAAAAATATATAATTAAACTACCTATTTACACATTACTTATTTACTTACCAGTAAATAAAAATAATTTGTAGTCGTAATTTCTCGGCGACTATACACCAAAAAGTACTTCAAGAGTGCACTAACACTAAACTAACTAAAACTACAGGTACTATAAATACTAATAATAATTAAAACACTTATTTTAAAATCGAAAGTCAAAGCATATCACACAGTTCAATCGGATAGGTAAGCACGGCATAAAAGACCAAAAGCAAGTGAATCTGAATAATATCAAACAAGAGTATCCTGAAATTTCTACAAAAATTAGCATGTGCCAAGGATGAGAACGAAATCATCAAGATATAATTGAGGAAATAGCAGGATCATAAAACAATTTAGAGGGTTCGCTTTTACAATAGTCGGTGCTACTTGCTATACAGATCATAAATGAACCGCTACAGAAATATTTTCGCGTTGCAATTTTCCTGCCACTGTATTATTGTTATTGATAAAAAAAATGTAAAACGAATTTTGAATAATCGAAGTAGAACAATAAATCTACATTTCCTACAAACACAAAAATCGCTAAACCTTTGCCATATATTGAACCGTAAATACCAGATTTTTCGTAAATTTATTTATTTTTTTATATAATTAACAATAATGTTATTAAAATTTTCACTAGTAGAGATTGTTCAGAAAAAAATCCTCTTTCATGTAATATTAATTTCTCAAATATTTCTTCAGTAGATTTATAGTAATATTGGCAGAGAAATGCATTGAAAGCTCCATAAGCGCACTGGGTAGCGACTCCTCTTAACACTGATATATTCCTACTACCAGTGCTCCAGCCTTGTGACAACTTCTTGGAAGGAGGATTGTCCACCCGGGTGATGTTAGCTACTGGCCGGCCAGCTCTAAGCGGTGCAATTCCACTACGGCCAGAACCATAACTCCCGTACTGCAGCTGGTTTTGGTTAATCTTTTTTCCACGTTCAAAATAGCCTGCCGAGACAAGTAATCAGCTGTTTGTATCAAGCAATGAAATTATTAATTCGACAAAATTTTTACTTCTATTCAGGAAGCGTTAAAGTGCAGGCTCCATCTGATGAGATTTACAAGTTTCTTATTTTTTTCTGACGTTAGGAATAGGAGGGCCAAGAAATGTAATCATACAGAATCGATAGAATGACTATTCGAATAAATTTTTTCGTGACATTCTCAAAGATCTAAAGCGCCAGCTGCAAAGACGGAAATGAATGGGTATTCTAATAACGCTTAACCAAAGTTTTTCATGTTTTTCTGAAGTTGAAAATTGACTGCCAAGAAAATTGATGAGTGGATTGGATGTATCAATGGAAACACTATTCGGAAAATTTTTTTCGACCTATTTTGAAACCCCTAGAGCGCCAGCTCCAAGGTTCGAAATGAAGGGTTATTCTAATAACGCTTTACCAAAGTTTTTCAGTAAAAAAATAAACCTTGGCTACATGTGTCCAAAATACCAGAGTTCGGGAGGGAATGAATTCAAAAAATAAGACATTTACATCATATTTTGTACTTTCTCATTTTCATTCACTTCATGAAAGTGTTTAGGGATTTTTTATTTTTTCCTCGCACATACTATACTAAAAAGTTGGTAAACCGCAATAATTCCAAATTTAGGTAATCATTCGCATTCTTCATAGTTTTTGAGTCTTCTGTACAGATATTTCGAAAAAGTCACAATATGGTATTCATATACGTATATTACTCCATACTGAAATTTTTCGAAAAGCATGTATAAATAATACGTTTAAATTATTATTCATTAAACAATACATTTCAATAGTATACGCTCGGCGAATTACGAATATGAAGTACTTCGTAAATCGCCGACGCAATACGTAGGTACTTAGCCTTAAATTCGTACCACTCGAATTGTTCCGAGCGGCTAATGTGTCGGCGAATTACGAATATGCAACCAGAAACTAGTGTACCAAATGTTTGATTGGTCCACAGCAGACAAGGGGCACGTGTTGTTCTAGCGTTTTGTGAAACAGGCTTCACGTAATTCTGTGCGGCTTTCGTACCCTTTTATGTTAATATAAACACTACTTCTCTGGAGATCTCTGGAGGACTTGCATTCTCTCATAAGGCGCTTCATAAAATATTATTGAAAATTCGTAGGTACTATCAAGTCCCCATAAATTGTGAAGTTTGAAAAGATTTGAACAATTGGAGTTATCTTCCTGAACCTATTTATTTTTTGTAGGATCATGATCCTTTGGATGGAACCATGAAGCACCTTTTACTAGTGACATTTTGAAGGCACCCACGAGATCGATGTTGTTTGATGCTTCTGAAACAGAAATAGGAAGCATATCGCTGTAGATATCATCTAATTTGGAGTTAGCGAACATTAATTCCTCGTTTTAGTGTAAAGTATTTATGTCATTGAACACGTAACAATTCCAAACAAAATTCGAAACGAAACGTAAGGTTATTGACAAAGACATTTAGCACGATATTTTTCGAATTTCAACTTGATTGCGAAAATGCTACGGCTTTAAAAATCAACAGTAAAATTATCATTGATGCTGAAATTTATTTCTATGGTGTTGACGATTATTATCATAGGAAGAATATCAAGCGAATCTTAAGAAGAAGTTCTGATAACTTGAAGGATTATTTCGTAGTCATAACTTCAAGTGTTAATTGTAGAAACCCATCGGATGAAACATTAGCAAATGAATTTGATAAGTCAAAAGAACAGGGTAGAGAAAGATTTTCAAATGAAAGTACAAAAAGTACGAACGTTTCTGATGATGAAATTGATGTTCCAGTAACTGTGAAACATATTTTCAATAATGTATGTAGAAAACAAGAAATATTGAACATATTACTTATAGGTAATACAAACGAGAAAATTGATAAGAGTGATCTTGAAAACGGGCGTGAAACATCACATGTAGCGGAATACAATCAAAGAAAATTTTTGTGTTTGCTATTAGAATGGCCCTTCATTTCGAACCTTAGAGCTGGCACCCTAGGGTTTTCAGAATAGTTTTTCCATCGATACACATAATCCGCTCATCAATTTTCTTGAGCGCCAATTTTCAACTTTAGAAAAAAATGAAAAACTTTGGTAAAGCGTTATTAAAATAACCCTTTATTTCCTACCTTGCAACTGGCCCTCTAGGGGTTTCAGAATAGGACGAAAAATTTTTCCGAATAGTTTTTCCATCGATACATCCCACCCGCTCATCAATTTTCTTGACCATCAATTTTCAATTTCAAAACAAAAAAAAAACGTTAAACTTTGGTTGAGCATTATTACAAAAACCGTTCATTTCCGTCTTTGGAACTGGCGCTTTAGGTCTTTGAGAATGCAACTAAAAAATGTGTTCAAATAGTCATTCTATCGATTCATCCAACTATATGATTATATTTCTTGGCCGCCTATTTCTAACGTCAGAAAAAAATAATAAACTTCTGTTGGAGAGGTAATGTAAATTTCATCATATGGAACCTGCCCTTTAACGCTTTCTGAATAGAAGGAAAGATTTTGTCGAATTAATCATTTCATTGCTTCATACAAATAGCTGATTACTTATGTCGGCAGCCTATTTTGAACGTGGAAAAATTAACCAACTCCAGCTGCAGTGAGGTTGATACGGTTCTAACGGTGGTAGAATTACACCGCTTGGAGCTGGCCGGCCGGGACCTAGTATCGGAATTACACCACTTGGAGCTGGCCGGCCGGAAGCTAACATCACCCGGGTGGATTGTCCAACTTCTGCAAACGACTGGTTTACAGCGTATATGACCTCATTGTTGCATAAAAACTGTTTTCCCCGAAGGTGTTCCTTGAGTTTGGCGCTAGGAGCCAGATCTGGCGGTACTCAAGCAATTCAAAACCTGCGTTAGCTATGACATCCATAGCAACACAAAAAGTGTGGCTAGGCGCATTGTCGTGGTGATAAAGAACACCGCGCCTTAATTTTCCATGGTGTTTTTCTTTAATAGCTACGTGTAATTTTGATATTAAGCTAACGTAATAGTTGTCTGTTAATGTAGCTCCTGTTTGTAAAAAATCAATGAGAATTACTCCTGAGGTATCTCAAAAAACCGAAGCCATTACTCTTCCGACTGACAGTTGAGACTTGAGGAGGTGGAGAACCACGCTGCTTCCAATCCATTCTTCGCATTTTCGTTTCTGGATCATAGTGGTGAACCCATATTTCGTCCATCGTTACAGATCTATCCAAAATAGTCTGCGGATTTTGTCTATATTGTGTCAAAAGTCGTTTACAAATGACAACTCAGCATCATTTTAGAGTGCCGGTTAATATTCGTGGGACACACTTTGCGATCAGCTTTTTCATGTCCAAGTGTTCTCGTAATATGTTATGCGCAGAGTGATACGAAAGGCCAGTTTCTCTACTATTTCCTTCACAGTCACTCTTCTGTCTTGCAGTATTAGATCATGGATTTTATGGATGTTTTTTGTAGCTGTAACCGTTATTGATGCACCACCCCAGCGTGTTCAATTTCGGAAAATATTCTTCCACATTTAAATTCACGGCGCCATCATAATTAACAGCACACTCCCCAAAGTGGTTACCGAATCTTCATGAATTTGGGTGGGAGGCATATCCGTTTATAAGAGGTGTTTAGTCACTGATCTTTGTTCGGTACCCTCCATTTTTGCACTACTATGCCACTTTGTTAGAAACAAACAATTGCTGTGGCAGATATAGACTAGGCGTAACTCAAAAGCGGAGCATAGGGATCGACCTTGGTAATTATATTTATACATTATAGTAAAGTAAACTGGTGCTTTGTACGTAAACTTTGCCAATAAAATGTATTTATCGTATTATATGAGTAGTAAGTGTATTTTAAAATTATTATTAACTTAACAATTTTTTCTTATGTGTAGTTAGGGGACGATTGGGCGCCACTTTGTGCCGCAAAATTAAAAGTTTGCACCCTTATAGGAAACAATGAATTATACCAACACGGCTAACTTCACAGCCGTATGTTTTCCATAAATCAATTTTTCTTATGCATTAACGAGCCACCTATTATATGCGGTTTAGCGGCGTTAAAATAGAATTTTGTGCCCCCAGAGGGAATAATGATTGCATGGACGAGGCTAACGTCATTATGCGACATTGATGTTAAATTTGGAGCCCCTATAGTTATTGTAAAAATTACATCCATATGGTTAACTTCACAACCATGAATTTCTGAATAAATTAATTTTTTGTTGTGCAGTAATTAGGCGCCCAGTATGCTCTGTTTGTGCTGTTAAAATTAAATTTTGCGCCCCTATAGAGAACGAGTTCTAAAAATTACATCGACATGTCCACGTCACTCAGCGGACCTTCTGAATGAATAAGTTGTCTCTTACGCAGTAATGAGGTGCCAATTCTGTATTGTTAAAATAAAATTTTGCGCTCCCGTAAAAAATAAGTTATTGCAAAAATTACATCGATAAGGCTAACTTCACAACTGTGAACTTATGGATAAATTAATCTTTCCTTGTAAATAATTACGTGCCTATTATACTGCGTTAAAATTAAATTTTGGGCCCGATTGTAAGAAATACATCGAGACGGCTAACTATACCAAATCGTGAACTTTTATGTAAATGAATTGTTTGTAATTTATTTAAATGTGTTATTGTTTACCTGTTTTTTGGTTTAATGAGTATTTCTCTTATCTTTATTGTATTATAATTAAAACTGCATTTCTTTCATTATAGATATATTTACATTTAATTATATTTAACCCATTTTGTCACATTATGGTTATACTAATTTTCTTCTAATATAAACTTAATTTGATTCTGCATTATTCTTACCCAATCGTAACCCTAAATTAACTCCAACTGATGTGTTCTTTTTTAAATATGCTATCGTTATAAATTATTTATGAAATATTCCAATATACAAGTTCTTATTTAATTTTGAAGCTATCTACCTATGTTTTAAATTCAGGTTGTTTATCCACTATAGTGGACAGACAGAGATTATGCTCCGTTGTACATAAACATTTTCTACATAAGTTCATAACTGTGAAGTTTGCCCTGTGCATGTGCATGTGTATGTAATTTGCAATAACTTGTTTCTTATGAGGATGCAAAATTGAACTTTAACAGAGCAATGCGGTACTTAATGAGTGCTTAATTATCGATTTAGAAAAGATTAGTTTGTTCATAAGACTATGAAGTTAGCCTTCTCTACTAATTTGTGCAACAATTTATTTTCTACAGGGCGCAAATTGTCATTTTAGAGGCGCAAAACGTCGAATAATTGGCGTCTAATTACTAAATAAGAAAGAACATGCAAAAGGTCACCGTTGTGAAGTTAGGCGTACTATTTACAATAACTTGTTTCTGATCGGGCACAACATTTAATTTTAACGGCGCAAAACCACACATACTGTTTGATCGTTCTAATTTTCGCAATAACTTATTACCTATACGGACATAAAATTTCATTTTAGCGGCGAAAAAAAATAAATACATGTGAAGTTAGCCGTGTCGATGTAATTTTGCAATAACTTATTTTTACTTCAGTTGTACGAATAATATTAGAACACAGGTGGCCACAAAGAATATTGGAATGGGACCCCCCAGGGAAAAGACGCAAAGGAAGGCTGGTTCTAAGATGGAAAACATGTATAGAAAATGCGATGATAGAAAGCCTCCTCAGAGAAGGTGACTAGGGGAAAAGAGAGTTGTGGAGGGTGAAAACAGCGAACTCATAATGGGAAAATGCGGAAGAAGAAGAAACTGTGTAGAATTCTGGTAACGGTTAAAATTATCACGTTGTCAGCTTTTGCATTAAAATGTATGAGTATTGGAACGATTAAACTTGGTGGAGAGGAGCGTGAATTTCTGACGAGAGAGACTTGGGGCAGCCCTTATCATCGCCTGTTAATTCTATCCCTTTATTCTGTAACTTTGCATAAATTAAAACTTTCAAGTGCTTTATTTTAAATTGGCCCGTAATAAATATAAACATTGTTTTAAAATTAATGAACAGGTGGTTGATAAAAAGTATGCGTCACTCACTTTAATAGTGTTTACTAGATTATTATTTGTTTATTGAAACATTTTTAACCGACACATTTGCTAGCTTATTTAGTTATTTAAGTTTTTTACTGAATTTTCTACGTTAGCCGCTGGTGGCGACACGCTAAATTGAGTATACTACTTTTTCTCTCGAAAGCCCTTTTGGGGAAGTAAAAGAAAGGAAAAATTGATATTGCGTGCGTTTAAATTGTAAGAGGTCAATTTGAAGTTGATGTTTGTTGATAAGAGCTTTTGATTGTTGATTTAAAATTTATTACGACCCATACAGACTATTTAAATTGATTCAAAGGTGATTGTTAAAAGTTAACTATTGAGTTTCTTTTATGCGCTTGATTATTTGCAAGATGCTAAAAGGGCGTTGATCAATTCAGATTTGTTGATGATCTAATTTTAGTTTGAGTGTTTGATACCAATTAAGACAAGGGGAGTTTTGCTTGAAGTTTAGATAAATTAAATCTTACTTGAGGAATTTATAATTTCCAGTTTTATGGTAGCAAAATTTATTTGGTAAAGCCGTAAAGTGAGAGCTATACTTTAGTGTTTTTGGAGCATTACGTTGTGGATTCGACCTAAAGTGTGCGACACGTAGGAGACTGCAAAAGATAGGCTTCGCGTATTTTTCTCTGCTTTGTATCAGTGCATCATCGTTTGTTAGCGTACTTTTACCCGATTTAAGACAAGTTTGCGTCCAGATTTGACTTGTCGTTTACCGTAACTAAATAGAACTCACGGTCCTAACGATTAGCTACTTATCCCTTGCGGATATTTATCTATGCGGTGAGAATGTCGCTTGAACCCGTTACCAAAGTTAACACTTTCGAATCAACGTAGTAGAAATGAGACCTTTGAGCAAAATAGTGAACAAAAAGTGGCGAAAGGAAGTAACAAATCAGACATCCCGACAAAACCTGAAAATAGATTATAACGGTTGAAGAATTATAACGGGACGGTTTAATAGGAATAATTCTACATTTATGCCGAATGCTGCACGATAAACTTACACAAACCGCGTTCGAAACGTGAGTACTAGGGGAAAGGGGAATGCAAAATCAAGGACAAGATGGATTAACAGAATGAAAGATACAGAAAGTAGACGAATCAGATCAGGTGCAGTGCAAAATCCATGACGGAAGATAGAAAACAACGGAGACAAAAAGAGAAATTCAACTCTATCATATTAAATATATTTGGTGTTTAAGAAGAAGAGTAAATACAAGGGCCACTATTTATATTTTGAGCCTTAGCAACACTTATTGCAGTTCGGCGCCGTTTTACGTTTCCATAGAAACGTGTGACAATGTTGACAATAACATACTTTAAACTTTTTGTCAATAGCGTTATTTGTGTTATTTACGGTTATTTGAAGATTGCATGTCAGCAAAGAAATGGAATTAACTCGTGAAAATTTTCGTGCGATGATTTATTACGATTTTCGAGGTGGATTATCAAGACAAGAGTACATCGATCAACTTACTTCCGCATTTGGCAATGAAGCTTCATCTTTTGCCACTGTGAAACGCTGGTATAACGAGTTTAACCGTGGCCGCCTTTCGCTCAATAACGAAATTCGCGAAGGTCGTCCAAAATCAGTTGTTATTCAAGAAAACATTGATGCTGTGCGACATTTAATAATGCAAGATCGCCATGTGACATACTCTGAAATTGAGTGAACCCTAGACATTAGCTTCACCAGCATATATAAAATATTACATGGTCGTTTAGCCATGAAAAAGGTTTGTTCTCGTTGGATCCCACACAGTTTGACGCAATCTCAAAAAGATACCCGCGTCGATTTGTGCACACAAATACTCAAGACATACAATGGCGGTGCTTCAAAAGACGTATTGTAACGAGTGACGAATCATGGATATAGGTATGCATACGAGCCGTAACGTAAACAGCAGTGGACTGTGTGGGTGTTTCAAGATGAACCAAATGCAACAAAATTTGTTCGCGCTCAAAGCACATCGGAACAAATGGTCGCCTGTTTTTTCGGAAAAGCAACTGTATCTTTAGAGGAACGTAAAACAGTCAATTGTGAATGCTACCAAACCATTCGTTTGCCGGAAGTCTGCTGTGAAATGCGGAAAACAAACAAGCGCCGTCGGATCATTCTTCATCACGACAATGGGAGCCCACACACATCTCGTCTAACAACCGATTATCTGAACACTCAAAAATCGAATTGATGGGTCACCGCCGCACAGTTCTGATTTGGCACCCAATGATTTCTTCTTGTTCCCCAATGTCTAGAATAGATTGGAAAAAATGCTCTGACAAATGGTTCGAACGAATGCAAAAGTGTATTGATCATAAAGGAAAATATTTCGAAAAAAAATAAAGCAATTTTCAATGACAAATTACTGTTTTTTCATTGTTAGGCTCAAAATATAGATAGTGACCCTCGCAATCTACATATCTACTTAACAAGTATGTTATGCAATCAATCAATAGTTTGTAGGTTTTATTTCAGTTTTTTTTAGGTTTAATGTGTCACAGTTTTAATTAAATTGCCTACTTTAATTTTTTCCACAGGCGCGCATTCAAATGTTTATAATTTTTTTTTGTCAAAAACGAAGCAGGGCGCAATAAAACAAAAATGTTTTTTTCAGTTTCATCGTCAAAAAATTGCAAATAACTACTGTATGCTACCCGAGGTACTACCTTTATTGCAAAAAAACTAATCGATTTGCCATAAGGGCAAGTTCCTAGAATTACTAAATCAATAAGAATAAGTACACGGAATACCTTAAATTATCAACAAATTGTGAAAATTATATATATATATATATATATATATATATATATATATATAGATATATATATATATATATATATATATATATATATATATAAATTAAAACACTTATTAAAGAAACCTTAACATCTTAAATCTGCGAGACCAAACATTTTTGGACATTTGGGCATGTTTATAAAAACCTGTTCCATATTTCGAACTTGTATAACGTGATCGCTGTATTAATACATGCTTATACTTAAAATGCACTTCTATCATTTTACTGTTTGTAACTAACGAATGGATGCCTTAGAACCATTAAATTTGTTTTGTTATAGTAGCTCACATTCCAAAAAAATTATTAATTATGTTATATGCCCACAACTCCAATTGTGGGAATTTTCAAATAATATTTAATGTGTTTAAGTGTAACATTAATTGCAATTTAAGTCTTGATAAATTTCGATACAATTAAAATTAAATTATTACATCATGCTTAGTGATCCCGGTGCACAAAATCATGTTTTCGTAATGATGAAATCGTGCCCTGCTGTATTTGGTTACGGTTAGCGTTTAATGTAGGTTCGTTCAGTAGTGTGTAAGGCACCGTTCATATATAAAGCTATAAATCTTATATCAGTTATAATCATATGGAGTAAAGTTGATGTAGGTATCAAAGTTGAACCCTGTGGCACCCCAACCTACTATTAACGTAAGTGCAAGAATAATAGTAGTCATCAAAATTACATAGTTTAAGTTTTGGAATAAGAAGCATAATAAATGTTAAAAAAATACCATTCTGACAATAAAATAAATCATAGAAAAACTTTCACCTCAGGTTGAGAGAATTCAGTTTAAAATACAATAAATCCGATATTACTTACCAATTCAGTACTCATTGTATTACATCCTCTTAACGGTAAAGAATATTTAACTGGAGAAGATTGTCGAATCCATTCACCCATGCACGTGCTATTTTTCGATAAACCGCGGGGATAAACCATACCCGTAAATATACCAGAATTCGTGTCTAAACTTACGACGATTTCGTTACTATTACATTCAACTCGTACATCAGACACCACTTCCTGTTGTATACCTGTTAAAAAAATAGTCACATTTTAATACGAATACAAGCTATTGTTATTCTATTATTGTTACTATTTTATTGTGCTTTACGTAATCAATTTATAGTTTGGCCATTCACTTTATTAACATTTATTAGGCGAGGTTGTGTGATAGTGTTTAAAAATAAACAGAAATCATAACGACGAAGAATATCGGACAAATTCAGTTTTTTTATAAAATATTGTAAAATTAGTAACAAGGAAGAGGCGCGTAATTGTCAGTATTATGACAATAATTTTAAAAATTAATTGAGATGTCAAAGTAACATTTATTAAATATGAAAATGCAAATATAAGCCTGCTATCGATGTAACAGTTTGACAAACGTATTTAAAAGCCAACTATGGAATCTAATTTTATTTTAGTAATTAATAGATGTATCTTTAATGTAAGTATTCTTAAACTGTATTGAAGATGACAAATCAGATCACTGTAATATTTATCAAAACGTTTAAATATATAAAAACGATAAAAAAACGACTTAATAATTATTTTAATTATGTAGGATAATCGTGAAAGCTTACATTTTCATAATTGAGAAAATTATGCCTCTTGTATAATACAAAACTGTGGTAGAAAAACCAAAAATACTACAGCAAAATCTTTCTAATGAAAATATGTCAAATATGTGAATATATGTTTTTAGTACAACGTACCAGATTTAAATTGCACGCCATTTGTATGGCTTTTCTATCATCACGATTGTAGCTTAATACACAATTGAGCGTTACACGGTTGAAAGACTGGTTTTAATTATTCAAACATTTTACGAGAGTCCGGGATCATTAAAAATAATGCAAAAAAATTACTTTCAGTTTCGGATGCGAATCGGCCCGGTAATAAAGGGTTTCAAAGATCAATCTCAAAATTTAATAAATGGGTTATGCACAAGATAACAGAATACTCGTGAGCACTCAATCACGGATAACATCAAACTTCGAGCATTTTGATGTTGGAAAAAATGAAAGACATATTTTTATGTCAATAGGTACGTCAATACGCAAAATTGACGCAAGTTTAGAAACAAATGCATTCTTTATGAGTCCCTGTCTAATGTGGCCCGAAAGAATAATTCAATCCTATCTTTTTATGGACATTAACCGTAACGTTTTGACGGTAAATGATCAGTATTCCTACAATAGAGTACAACTTATAGCACGTTCATTGAAACACCTGCTTTTTTAGCGAAAACAATTATAATAAGCGACGAGGTTTAATTTCATTTCAATGGGTACTTCAATAAGCACAATTGACGTACGATACCCTTTAGAAACAAATGCATCCTATACGAGACTCTGTCTGGTGTGTCATGTGGACCGAAAGAATAATTGAATCCTACCTTTTTAGGGAAGTTAGTCATAGCGTTTTGATGGTAAATGATCGGTGTTCATCGACCTTGACAACAACACAGTACAACTTGTCACACGTTTATAAAAAACCTGATCTTTTGGAGAAAAACAATTATTATTACGCGACGGCGTACAGTTTCATATCAATGGGTAAGTCAATAAGCAAAATTGGCGTACGTTACTCTTTAGAAACAAATGTATCTGCTACGGGCCCCTGTCTTGTGTCATGCAGACCGAAAGTGTGATTAGAACCTATCTATTTAAGGACATTAACCATAGCGTTTTGAAGGTAAATTTTCAGTGTTGCTATTGCAAGGTCATCGATCTTGATAATAGCACAGTACAACTTGTCACACGTTTATTGAAACACTTGCTCTTTTGGCGAGTACGTTTCCTAAGTGCATCATGCTTGCCAGGGTGCTCAGTGATTAGAGAAATCGTAAAGGTCATTTGATAGGCGCCTTTTTTTGTGTTTAATTGTCGACAAGGAATAATATGTATATTATGTCATACGAGTCCATCATTGAGTTTTTATTGCTTAGTTACCAACTACACAATAGAGTGCTTTATGCCTGTGCGGGGATAAAGTGCATTTTATGGCCCGCGCGGGTATAAAACAATAAAAAAAAGGTTTTGTTAACTTATTAATAAGTTTTATTAATAAAGTTACAAAACATGTTTGTTACTCACTTATTCCATTCGACCTTGTCACAGTCGCTCTATAAAGTAAGATGGTAGTGGAAAGGGGTCTGTCAAACTTATAGATAATGCCTCGTTTCAGCTGTGGCAAAAACAAATCGTTCATTAAGTTCAAAAATATTTTCTAATTTACAGTTATTTGCAGAAATCGTCATTAGTCTGACATAAATAACATTTGTTTTTGATGAATCACATAAATTTCTAAAGATGCAGTGTCCGAGAGACGAACATTTTGCCTCTGGACTGTCCCAATGAGATTAAGTTTGGTTTAATGCGGGTTTAGTAGAATGATAGCAGAAAGGGCAATAGAATATACGGGTTTTAGCTTGAACTTTTAACTATAATTCAAACTTTCTCTTAAATTAGTGTGGGACAACGAACCTTTACAAAACAGTGTTGAGGAAAATTGAATCACTTTTCTGCAATAATACTGTGTTATGTAAGAAATGGTAAGAGCAATCAGTTAGAAGATATGTGAATAAGACATAGAGATCCTGGTCCGTACTCGAAAAAAGTATTCAGACTTTGTTTTTGAGTCCGCTGTAAACAATGGGTTCCTATACTTACAGACGGACAATTACCAAAAAGAATACAAAACGTTACTAGTAAAGCAACGAAAACTGAAGTTTCTTGGTTAATCGTAATTGTTGCATTTGTGCATAACGAGTAAAACTAGTCCGGCGACATCTACTGTAAATTCCTTTAATCTAAATGAACTTTTCGAATCTTATCAAAATGTAGGTATAGATATTTCAAAAGTTTATTAACCCTTCTAGGATGACTTTAAAGTTTTAAATATTGGTTTAAGTTAGTGCTAATTTTTTAAATTGATATTTAAAGTTGAGCTACCGGTTTCAGTTTTGAGTTATTGCCTAACTTAATTTTAATTGAGTAACTTCACATGAAGGAACTATTTGATCTTATTTATGACGACGCTAAGTTAAGTTATGAGGTGAAAATTATTTTTGTATTAAGATTGAATTATGATTTTGTTATTTGGTAAACTGAATTACGCTTAATTAAAATACTTACGCTTTGGGTGTTAGATCGTGTACTTTATTTATTTTTAGATAAATTTATACGTATTAAGCAACGACCCACCCATCGACGCTGATTTACTAAGCAGAATTCAAATATTTGTTACCTTTACTTAGTGTGAATTTGTCACAGTTCAATTTTTTTAATACCTATCTTGTTACAGAGATAAGTTTTCATGAGTCAACTCGGCATAAATTTAGTTTAGACCGCTTGGTAGTTGTGCCTTTTTGAGGATATCGGATATTTTTCGAGTATTAACGCATTAATTACAGTATACGTTATAGAAAGCTCATTTAAAATAGATTAAACTAGTGTGTACAAAAGTCATGCGTTGAAATCGGTTTTGGACTGGAAAGGGCAGATGTGGCAGTTTTTTAAGTTTGGTTTGGCACACCATAGGCCCGGTTTCTTAGTTTGTGTGGTATGATAAACTATCCCGTTTTTGTGAGCCAAGTAAACTAAGGACAGTTAAGATGTCCTCAAACGCCTTTTTTGATAAGTGGTTTTACTGCAGTCACTATGTATTGTTAGAGATGACTAAATCCATTCTATTTAAATCTTCTAAGTTTATGATTTAGCTATAATAATTATTGTATGCGTTATCATCAAATACTGTTTAACGACTTACAGAAAACGGTATATCGATGTGAATTGTGGTGTCTATTCTTTAAAATTCCAGATATAAAGTATGTATGAATTTTTTCGAAACAAAGAATTTAAAATTTAATACTTTTCAGGACGAGAAAGAAAGCTGCTGGACCACGTGAAGCTGATTCCAGAAATCTTCCGAGTCCTGAAAACGCATTTTTGTACGAATGAACCATAACGATTTTTCTCCAGCCACTTTCACCTTTTTATTCAGTCTTCAATTTGCAATTCACTAGCTGTATAGGAACCCTTCATTTGAATCGCTATCAGTATCAGACATTTTTATTTTATACAAAATGAATATTCATTTTTTTTAGTGAAATAAAAAATTTACCCAGTAGTTTTTTTTTGGTTAATCTTCATTACATCTTATAAAGTGCCGTTTAATCCCGTGAGTAATTGTTGCTTTCGCTTACGCTCCAGCTACAACTTTCATTCAAGAGATTAAAGTTGTACTTTAGTCCCTTGGCATATAACATACTATGGCAGTATCAACATAATCAACCTCTCCTAATCATTTTATTAACTAAAGCAAAACTTTGTTCTAGGTTAAGAAGTGCCTGTGTTATTGGCGTTCATGTTCATTGTTAATTATGTCATCAATCTACCCAAACCGCTACGAAAATCAATTTTAAAATAGGATCAACCTTAGCCGATTATTTTATCATATAAAGAAGTAGGCTTTTCTTTACTTAACAGAGTAATGATCAAAGCCTGGTTGTATTTTAAGTACGTCAGAACGTAGGTTATAAGTTTGCCTTGGCTAATAAAAGAGCAGGGTTTAATTTGAATTCTAGAATACGTTGTGGCAGATTTCGAATGTGTAAAACATTTTGGGACTTGGACATTCCGCCGAATTCCCAAAATGCCGATTCTATGTTTTAATTGCCCAAAAAGCCGAACGTGACTAAAAGGCCGATGACCATTTCGCCGACTACGCTCATTCTGCTTAATTTTAGAGTTTGGTCATTACGTCGACAAACACCAAAACGCTGAATGAGACTTAGAACAATTCGCCAGATCCGAAGACACTATCACTACATGTTAAAATTCCAAAACGTTGAACGTAACGCAGGACTAAATACACTCACCTTTTCTTATAGTAACCATGCTAAAGGATAATGAAGTTCAAAATTAATATACTAAAATAAAAAGTTTATAATTGTGCTTTATGTTGGAATATTGCGTTCGCTTATGTAAATATCATTTGGTTTAATATACGTTACGTTATTATATCTAAGTGTTTATTTGCATAATGTTGTTAATTATATACGAGTGTGATTAATAAACGGGTAAAGAATGATAGATAATATTCAACATCATCTTTAACCTTACTGTCTGAAGGGAAAGTTAGTATAGTAGAAAAGATTTAAAATTGAGTTGAAACCGGACGTATCCATTTTGAGGATACCTATGGTTTTCGGAAGACGTGAAAAATGTATGAAGGCGTCGCGCGTGCGATGGTAGTGCACCCAATATCTTAAAACTATCAATATTATTTGATTACGTGTTTAATTGCTAAACCACTATAACAGTGATTTCTGTTAATGATCGACATGCCGGATAGCAGTGGACTGGTTATGTAATTTATTTTGTTTGATTTGCAAGCACTTAAAACTATAATTCCTTCATAGATTGCTAGAATTCATTCCGCAGCTTTTCCAGTAGGTTCGATTTGCACGACACTTTTACATTTGTAGGGGGCAACTTACCTTTTTTTTAAAGATGAGTTAACTAACTGCTAAAAATGGATACAAATATATCAATCCGTTTTTACATTGTAAATTAAGCACGACTTTTTACTTTTTACATTTAATACTACAACAAAACCAACTGTTTAGTCTTAATTTGTGACCCTTGTCCTACACAATTTGGTAAATAATTATAATGATAAACTTGCGATGTAATTGGTAATAACAAATAATTAATAACTTATATGGTTAACGTCATACTACAAAGTTTTACATTTTGATTACTCTGTCCCCTACACTCCGACCTCAATAATACTTTACAGACGGTTTAGACAACTTTAGTAAGGTCTATGAAATCGTACTATATTCTAAAATTTTTTCTTTAGTTAAACGATACATTTCTCCGTTTCAACACCGATGTATGGAAAGATCAACTGTCACCAATTTTGCATGCATTCTCAATTAACTTTACTGTGGTTGACAGGCATAGACAAATTGGCTTTGTCAAAAGATTTGTGAATTCCTCATTACATTATACTAATTAAACTACTAAACATGTTACCTTTAATAATTTCACTTTCACTACCATTAACGTTACTTCTGGAGTGCCGCAAGGTTCCAATCTGCTATCTCTTTTATTTTTAATCTTTATTAATGATTTACCATTGGAACTCGATTTTAATAAATTGCATTTTCTCAATGATTTAAAATCTAAATTAAAATAATTTCAAAAATTATTCTTCAATTTCGTTAATTAGTGATTGCAACTCGATTCAACATCAACTTTATACTATGAAAAATGGTGCAATGTGAATTGGTTGCTGTTAAACATCCCAAAAAGCTAAAATAGATAGAATATAGAACATGAATACAAAATTGATTCAACTTGGTTTAGTAGGACCAATATCATTAAAAATTTGTGTTAACTTTGACAACGAATAAAGTTTGAATCATAACATTAAGGTCTTCAATTTCCGAAATTTCAGATCTTTTTCGAATATTGACGCTTTAAAATGTTTATTTTTTCTTTAGTACGTTTTAAGCTTGAGTATTGCGCAAAATATGAAACTCTATTTATCAAAATAAAAAAGATGTTTTAAAAATAGTTCATCGTGAATTCTTAAAAGTCTAATTTTTTAAAACTGATGATGCTTTCCCTAATAAATTTCATGGTTCAGTTTTCAGTACATATCTATTCTGCTACAAAGATCATACAACATTACGAATTATTTTTTTTTCTTATTTTTAATATAATGGTGAAAGCTCACCCTTCCGCGATGAAGGACCTATGACTCATCTGAAGATAAATGCTTATATGGGTAATACAATTTTTCCAAGCCTATCTTCGCTGTTTTGATCAGTTCTACAATTATGACAACGAAGAAATATTTCATATCATCTACTAGATACGTAGGTGAAGGTTGCCTATATTGAACCGCCTCCTAAATTGGACCACGGCCATATTTGAATTAATAAGCGCGATGGTAGCGACATTTTTTAAATCCTCTTTGACTCTTGTTACAAAGGCGTCGTTACAAGAGAATTAGTGGTCATTGATGCACGTTTTGCCTACGTACAACTTGTTTTGCTATTTCGATGTAGTTTTTATGAATAATTCGTAAGTGTATGTGTGGCAAACCCAGCGCTGTTATTTTGAGTAAAACAAGTAAGTTTTACCCTGTTCATATCGCTATTAAAAAGAGCAAACCCAAATACATTGGAATGTTAAACATGCGATTTTAGACAATAACTGGCTGTTTCATAAATTGAACCACCATGGTGTTGCCTAAACTGGACTGGTCCAATTTAGGAAACTAGAATTATTTCTTATGTATATGTTTTTAAATGTTGGAATTCGTGTCAATATGAAGTGCTCCAATAATCAAAATACATTTTTAACATTATACATTATACAGTTAGTGTCAAATGCGTGATCTAACATACTCTACCACCAGTCTCCTTCAATGGATCAGCTGCAAGGGTTCCGGATTATATTTTTCTACGAGAAATTATTCAACAAAAAATTCTGAGAAAATTACTAGAAGTGGACAACATATTAAAGTATTTGGTGTATAAATTTGAAAGTCTTTTGATTTGTTTTCTTAAAGTTAAAGCCCTAAAATCGAATAGTGGTACCATGTAGGCAACCTTCCCCCATGTGGTAAACTGACTGATAATGTAGGGAATCGAAACGAAACTACGTTCTTAATATTGCAGCTCGTGACTGTACGCTCAATAGAGAGAGACAAATGAATACCTTTAATTATTTTTAACTGTCGTTATAAATGTGTTTCTCCTGTATTTACGTTTACGACATTTTTTTATAAAAAGATTAGTACCGGAATCATTATTACACTTCACTAGTATCAACATCGTTTAAAACCGCTTCATGCATTAATGCTCATTGTTTTCTTCATCAAAAGGTAGAAGGTCATTAGATCTGGGACTATATTTATCATCTTCATCATCACTAATAGGGGTCACTATCAAACCGAGAGAGTTCATATTGGCTGGAATCAACATCGCCATAACGGCTTAGAACGCGGTTCTCTTGTTTAGAATCCATACTTAACTTAATTTTTTTTTATGTAATTTTTTTTAACAGCGTTAATCCAATAATAACAAAACAACCCTTCACGAATAATAAAACTATACCATAATACTATACAAGCAAAAAATCTGCTTGATGTAGTGGATAAACGGACCTAAAGGTCAAATGTTCCTGCGGTGGCACACAAATCCCTAAACTAGCAACATAACCGGTGCATCATCAAAAATACACAACAGGCAAATCGTCTTCTTTTAGTAGATTTATTTTTACCTCCATCGACTTTTATAAGTTACCTAATTCCAATCTATAAATAAAAAATTGGTGACGGCGTTTTGGATGTATAAAATAATCGTGTCAACGTTTTGAGCATTCGGCGTTTTGGAAACTCGGCTTTTTGGTCTTTCGCCTCTTTAGTCATTGCCGGCGTAATGTTTCAACATTAAAATTCGGTAGAATGGGCGCATCGGCGGAATGGTCGTCTGCGTTTCGGTCATATGCATTCGGAATAATAGTCCAATATTGAAATTAAATAGACACAGTCGGTGAAATGGCTGTAGACCTATTGGAGCATTAAAATATAGAGTCTGCGTTTTTGCAATTCAGTGGAATGTCCTAGACGGGTCATCTTTTTACAGATTTTGTCCATTAACTTTGAATATCGTCGCTTATGAGCTTAAGTGATGTTGTTATGATAACTCTAAAATTACATTTATTGTCTAAATTTTTTTAACATGGTGTGTTATTAAAGTGTTCTGTTCACTTACGCCGTTGTAATTTAGATTTTATTGAAATAAAAATTCGTGCATGAAATCCATCGACAAGCAACTTTAACCATGTTGTTTTGTTAAAAAGACCCACTCCAGTCCACATATCTACACAGTGGCATTTCATCAAGCTTCACAGAAAAGAACAGAAATAGTGATTTTATTGGATGTGTGAAATTTAGTGCAAGTTGCAAAACACTGCAATATTAAAGGTCATACATTTTAAGGTCGTTAAGAAAAAAGAAATCATTAAAAGGTCAAAAAGAATTTAAAACTGTCCTCTTATTTTTAAATAGAAAATTGTTAAATAACGCAGTTTCCTAGTACCATTAGCATTGTTAAGGTTAAAAAAATGTTTATGTGCATAACGAAACATAGTAATAAGGATATTTTAATTGACCTTGTCTTTGCTTGATTGCTATTAATTTTTATGGTAACATGAGTTTATCACAATAAGTTGTTAAACAAGTTTTAAAGTCTGAAATTCTAAAAATGTAACAATTTTTATAATTTAGTTAAAACTAAAAGCGAAAGTAACAAAAAATAAGGACAACTTATGTAGTGACTACTAGCTATTCAAAGGTTAATTTTTTAAAGTTGTATTTCAAGTTTCACTTTTCAGAAAGGCAATCGACATAAAATATTTGTTATAAAAAAATGATGTAGCCAATTACTCAATAGCAATTTGATGTTGCATATATTTAAATGCCATTAAAATATTTTTGTTAAAAAATGTGAAAGTATTATTTAATTTTCCTTTTTTAGTAATTATATCATAACTTTTGTTTATTAATTAAAGGTATTTCCACCAAATAAAATACAAAATTAATTTTTAGGGAAACAGTTATTGAATTTGATATATGTATGTATATCAGCATATTTACCTATTTGCAATGTTTCATTATAACTACTTACAGTTTTTCCGCTACCTACATTATGTAGGAAATCATCAAATCACATTAAATTACATAAAAAAAAATGGTAGTAAATGAGTAAGAATACACAAAAATTCCGTAAATACATTAATGTGAATGAGTATTAGTTCTACGTTACTAAAAATACAGGGTGTCTCATTATATTCTGACTGTTTTTAAAAGCTTATATCTTCCAAATGATTCTAGATAATGAAATGTGGTTTGCACAGTTAGGTTTAAAATTACGGTCTTGTAACAAATTTATAGAAATGGCCTATTTCCGGTTTACCCGTTATAAAAGTGGCGTGTTTTCAGAAGACAATAGATATTATTTTTTAAATAGGACATCTTGTATATTTAGAAATATCCTAAGAGCCACATATGTTTTCTTTGTAACGGTACCTTAACCCTTTCACCACTGAATACATCACAGTTGTACAGACAATGTAATTTCTTAGATACTAATTTGTAGTGATCAGTGTCCAACCCACTTAGTAATTTATCGGCACAAAATTGGTCTAAATCCTTTCTAAGGACATGGGATATATATGTCCCTGCAGTAATCAATAATGGAATAAATATGACCCATCCGTAATAAAAAAACTCTAATAGAAATATTATAATTTTTATTGAAAATATAAATTTAACCAAAATGACAAACAACTTCAAGCATGATATGGGAGAAAACAATTTTCACCAGTCTTCAATTTTCTTTTAGCGACTCCTACGGAAGCATTGTGACAATTTGGTAACAACAAAACTTGTTTAGTGTCTTGCCACATTACTGCTAGTACACCTTTGTCAGTGACGAGGAATTGAGAATCACCTCTTGACATTTTTTCTTGTGAGAACTTTGCAGTGCTTTTTTTATTTCTGATATATGTACCAACGCAAGGAAATTGTAATTCGTTCATTAGAGTCATGTTGGTAAAAAAACGGTCAAATGAGAGACATACATTTGTGGACCGAATTGTATCACACAATTTTCTTACTACTCTTTCTCCAAGAGTTTCTTCCATAGTTTGAGTTTCTTTCCCACAATAAACATTCAAGTCGTAGATATAGCCAGTCATTGGGTCACAACGTTGCCACAATTTTATATCTCTTTTGACTGGTTTGTTGGGCATATATTGTTTTAGGGATGATCTGCCCTTGAATTTCACCATTATTTCGTCTATGGCCTGATGCGAACTCTCACTTCTAGCTCTCTGAAATCTTGTTTTTAGGCATGTTACTAAATCGTCTAAATAGTAACTTTTGGAGCAGTTTTCGGGCTTTGTGGGATCACTGAAATACATATTAGATAATAAAAAGGTACAGCGATCCTTACTAATTGCATTTTTTATAATTGTATTGGCCATTGAATCATTACTCGACCAATAATGATGAAAACTTGGCACTCGATTGTATGACATAATAAGTGTACATCCCAAAATAATCAAAATTTCATACATATCAGTTTCGTCTGTACTCAGTTTTAGGTTTTCTGTTCTTTGTAATAACCTGATTCTTTTATTGGTGGAATCTGCAATATGTAACAACATGCTTCTTGGGAATATCTGTAAGAAAACATTTAGCTCACTTGAATCTCTTCCTAAATTCAAAAGGGGTACGCCTTGTTTTTCATCTGGCAGTGTCATTCTCGGTTTGAAATTATCGGTAGGTTTTTTCCAGTGTTCAGAAGAGGGTATAGACATGTTTTGAGAGATCGACATATTTTGGGGTTCTGCTGCCCCTAGTTCATCATCATCAGATGTTTCAGAGTGAATTTCTAAGTGTTACCGTTGAATATTTGAATATTCATTTTCATCTTCACTCTTATAGATACTGTCACCTTCACTATCACTTAGTCTATCTTCTTCGCTTGTTTCGTCTGGACAATATTCTGAACCTGAATCTTCAAATGGTTCCTCATCAGATTCTCCTAAATTATTTATAGCATCTTCAAGGTCTTTCTAACTAAGAGGGCCGCCTCTGCTCATATCTGTAACAAATAGTATAATATAAAATATTATAATAAACATTGATATTTTTACTGCTAGGATATTTTCAACCCAGGCAAAATTACGGCTGGGACGAAAATGTTCCACAAAGAATTATTTGAGGTTATCGTTAAAAATTATATAGATTTATTTATTAATTTTACTTACCAATTGTTGTTGTCACTGTACAAACAGTACACAAACACTTTCATGTGTTTTTGTAAAATAAATCTATACTTTTATTGTTCTAAAATAGCTTCAAAGAGCACAGACTAAAACAGCACACTACAACGTTGGTTATAAACACGTGTTTTAGCGCTAAGCTGGTAGCACAGTGGTGCCATATCATTATCTTTCACATATCGCCATTCAAAAAAATCTGGAACACTCAGGTCTGGAGAATTTGGAGCCCATTCTATTGGTCCACTTCTACCCATCCTATTGTTTCCAAACTGTTGGTTAACAGTTTCTCTCGATATATTCGAATAATAGGGCGGAGCCCCGTTTTGTTGAAAGTATAGATTTTTGTAAAAAATACCATCTGGTTCTAACTGGAGATAGAAAAAGTATTCCAACATTGCAACGAATTGTATTCTCTGCAAAAAAGAAGAGCCTATACAATTTTTCACGCGATACCACACACCAAACATTAATTTTAGGTGAATAAAATCTCTTTCATGTTGATGAAATTCTCTTGGATTTTCTAATCGCCAAATCTTACAGTTATCTTTATTAACTTGTCCATTTATATGAAATGCAGCCTCGTCAGACATGATAATCCTAACATTTGGATCTATTACGTACAAATCTGTTAAATTTTCACACATAGACACTATTTTAGCAAAGTCCCGATGGTTAATTTTCTGTAGAACTTGAATTTTGTATGGTTTTAATTTGAGAACTTTTAGAATTCTGATCACTTTTGTTTTGTCAATTTCCAAATTTGCCACCTCATTAACAGATAAAAATTCTTGTAAAGGACCCCGCACATTCCTTATGGAAAAGGGCTTTCGGCCAATTTTTTTGAAATTTTGATATGATGCAGTTCTCGACATCCTGATTAAAAGTTCCCATGGGCACAACCTAATTCTATGACCAGTTTTTGAATTATCATACGTCAAAACTGACGCTTTTCCTTTATTAGTACATATAACTTAAAAGTTTTTGCTTTGGGTTTAGGTCTTAGGGTGTTTTCTTGAAATGTGTTACAAAAGTTTGTACAGGGTCTTACATAAAATAGTGGCGGTAGAGAATTACAATTTTAGAGAAAATCGTAAATAACTAATTCGATCAATTGTGCACATTGAAAAAACTAACGGCTGGATGTCGCTTAATTTTCAATATGATATTCTTAAAAGCAAGTCGAATAATTCCTGCTACAGTTTACAGTAATTCAGTATTTCACATATTTTATTTTCCAAAACTGCCGCAAGAGGGCGATTTCCAGCTGGCAGTGCTGCTGGAAAAAAAATATCTATTTCCAGGAAAGTCGTGGAAATGCGCATACAAAGAAATCTCTTCGGACATCTTTTACGAATTTCCCTGAAAAAAACTCTAGATATTGACCAAGTTTTAACGTATCCATTGAAGCCAATTCCGTTTTCACTCTGTCGTGTTGATGGATCGATTTGTAAGACGGAAAAATCAGATTTGTTTAAATTATTAGAAAAAATGTCAGAGAAAAATGAACCACGCAACACAGGCATAGTTATGATGGCTTCTTTTTACTGCACCTAATTTAGAATGTACCTCTTACATTTGGCGGAGTATCGCAAAAGTTTATGAAAAAGTGTAGAACTCGAAGAGTACGTACCATTGTCGTCGCATTCGACCTCTATATTTCGCCATCTATTAAGGATAACCAACGGCAATTAAGAGGTTCGAAAGAAGATCGTTCTTTTGATATACATGGACCGGATCAAAGGAGCCCGGCAGATTTTTTTCAGAGTTAAAAAATGTCAATTTTAAAAAGGCCTTAGTCAATTTTTTTATCTGTAATTGGGCATTGAACCATTATTCTCCCTTCATAAACAACAAAGTCATCTATATAAACTACGAGCAATGTGTTAAATTTGAAGTTGCGAATGATGTTTTAAGGTGTCCTCAACACGAAGAGGCTGACACAAAAATTACTTACATTCGCAATATCGATCAAGAATCTAATGTGGTTGTGCGGTGCTCGGATACAGATATTTTAATTATATTCCTGGGTAACATGGGTCATTTCCATAAAGATATCCAAATATGGATTCATGCTGGCCTTGGAAATACTCAAATTTTCGTAAATGTATCCGAGTTGTATATATCGAAATTCTGCAATGAGCTGCCAGCTTTTCACGCCTTCACTGGATGCGATTATAATACAGCGTTTTACAGCAAAGGCAAAAATCGCCCATCCCAGATTTAAAAAAATTCAGATAAGTTCATGGATGCTTTTGAAAGATTGAGTGATTTAAACACCGGCGACAAAGCCGAAGTTCATGGAATAATTGAAGAGTTCGTTTGTCGAATGCATAGCTTAAAAAAACAATGAATGTCAATCAAGCTCGTGTAGTTGTTTTTATGAAAAATTATCAAATTAATGATGGCGATGAAATATTTCGGAGGAATGCAAAAAAATGTCGATGGGGCAATATTACCACCGTGCAAAGCAGAATTAGAAAAACATCTGCAAAGAACCGCGCATATTGCACACCTTTGGCGACATGCTTTCCCACATACTATGGTTGGCTGGAATCAGAAAATAAACTTATTTTTCAATGGTTCCATGAGAATCAACTGCCAAGATCGATCGATGAAATTTCTGTTAACATTAAAAAAAATGAAGGTATTATAAATGAAAAGTAACAGTTCTATGCAAATCATTGTGTCAGAATAATTTATAAATTAATTTTTATATTTACAGACACAGAATGTAGCAGACAACAGGATGAAGAAGACGTTCAACAAGACAATGAACAATCGGACGAAGAAGATGATCCTGAGCTCTGTAACTCCGATATTGAGGATCAAAGCATAATTATCCATGAAAACGATGATTCGTTCTTTCTGGTTGCTTTTGGTATAAATTAAAGCGCTGTTTCTTTTATATATTGTTTTTGTATTACACTTGTATTATATTCTGTATCATATTTTTTGTCATATTCAAAAATTATAATAATTTTTTAAACAGGTAGAGATGTAGTGTTATAACCGCGACGCCCGCGCACGCCGCATATTCAGCGCACCTTTATCCGCTTGCCAGGCGACCTTAGCCATATATTAGGAGTGGCAGATTATTATTTTTATTAATGTTATTAAAACAAACTATATATGTAGTTTCAGCTTTGCGACTATACATTTTTTTTTTCATATTTTTTTCTAGTACTTATGTGGGTGGCAAACGTGGGATTCATATGCGAGACCATATTATTTAAATTTTGTATGTCCAAATTAATGGATATACAAAGTTTAATGCATGCGAAAATGAATTTTTTTTACTAATTTGTTTCGGGGATGATCACCCTCTTGCAACCCTCAGCAACGGCTCTTGAATGGCAGACGATGATTTTCGTATTAGGTATGATATCAATATATTGTGCTCAAAAAATAAAGCTTGCGAAAATGACTCATTGAAATCTGCCGTTACCTCCCGAACTGTTAGGATATTTCTAAATATAGGGTGTCCTATTTAAAAAATAACATCTATTGTCTTCTGAAAACACGCCATTTTTATAACGGGTAAACCAAAAGTAGGTCATTTATATAAATTTGTCACAATAAAACTTACAGTAATTTTAAACCTAACTGTGAAAACCGTATCTCATTATCTAGAACCGTTTGGAAGATATAAGCTTTCAAAAACAGTCAGAATATAATGAGACAACCCTATACTCAAAAACTACCAATAAGTTATTCTGTAAAGACACTTTCCTATTCTACTTTATAATGCTCTACTTGAATACCAGGACCGGATGCACGGCATATATTGAGGGCCTCCACAAACCTTGGATACAGAGATTTTACAACCATAAAATTAGGTATACATCCAAACAAGGGATATTTTCATTCTATATAAATTTATATTCAGTTATGGAATCTAAAATCTGTATTCAATTCTTCACACAGTTCTCTCAATGACTTAGTTCTTACTTCTTTTTTTTCTTAGTCATTAGTTAGATTATATTATTTTATTTTTCTAAAGATTAATTTGAAGCATGTTGTCAAGAACAAATCAATGCGGAAAGCAGACTGCCGAAGAGGTACAACTTAAACACATACAATGGCCACATTATATAAAGTAATAAAATAAAATAGAACAGAGAACTCTTGGTTAGAACTTGAAGCTTTAGGTTTTTGTCTTTATGATCAACTTTAGTCTCCTCAAGAGACTCAACGTGTTCACAAAGTCCTCGTACGGTTGAATAAATGACAAAAGTTAAAATTTAATACACTGCGTTTGTAATTACTTATCACAAGTAACTTGAAATTGACAATAGGGCGAATACTGATGTTGCGGAATCGATAGTAGAACCAGAATCGATAATTGAAGAACATGTCATTCCAACATCAACGAAAATTGCAGGTTTCGGCAATGATATTGGTTTCTGGCCAGATATACCCACTCACGACATGATTTCTTTTTGGGCCAATAAAGGTTCCAGTAGTCTTCAGAATTGTGCAAGTTTTACAGAATTTCAGGAAAAAACTGATTTTAGTTCCACTCGAAAATGCTCGAAACATCAGTTTTTCAACAAAAATAAGAATAATGAGACCTCAAATCGTTTTTGGCTTTGCTTTTCTCCAACCAAGGGAAAAATTTACTGTTATGCTTGTAAGTTATTAGCAACTCAGACAATACAACTCAGTGGAGATGGGTTCAATGATTGAAAACGTGCATCTGAACATATTTCTGAACACAAAAATTAAAAAAATTACGTGATAGCTATTTTGGCAAAACTTGGTGTGGCACCGGGACGCATGGATCAGAGGTGAGCGAGAGAAGAAGCAGAGCAATCGCAATATTGGCGAAAAGTTTTGTTACGAGTCAGTGCAATAACGACAGAGTACGATCCATTTCTCTCAACTCATTTGAAAGATAAGGCAAATAAAGGAAGTTGCAACGTCAATGATCTTTCATTTACAATCTGCGAGGAGCTGATTGCTTTGATGGGAGAAAGAATCCTGAATGAGATTGTAGCAAGAATTAATAAATCGAAATATTATTCAATATCAGTTGATTCTACATCTGATCAAGCACACATTGATCAACTGACTGTGGTGTTACGATAAATGGAAGGATGTGTTCCGAAGGAAAGATTCCTTACTCTTATTTCAAATTGTGGCCACACTGGCGCTGCTAAGGCAAACAAACTCATTGAGTTTTTAAATACTCATAAAATTGATATTGGTGATTGCCGTGGTCAATCGTATGACAACGCAACAAACATGAGTGGCAAGTACAATGGGATGCAAGCTCTAATTTTGGAGAAAAATCGTTTGTCCGTATTTAGAAACAAACAAGGTTTCTTGTGGCCATTCTTTAAACTTAGTTGACAAAGCGGCAGCTAATTATTGTGCTGGCGCTGTTCACTTTTTCGATTTCGTCCAAAATTTGTACGTATTTTTCACTGAAACTACCGAGCGATTTGCAATTTTGGTCAAGAAATTATTGGAGAATGATACAAAATTTTACACTCCCAAAATACTGAGTGAAACTCGTTAGTTTTGTCGTGCTGATTCAACAAAACTATTGTGTATGGTTACAGGAAAATCAAAGAAGCCCTAGCTGACATACCTCATGACCAAGAACAGAAAGACGTTGTCAAAATCGAGGCCGCCAGACTTTTAAACAAGATGGGAAGTCTCTGCACAGTACGCTGAATTTTGGAACGACAAGATTCAAAAATGGTTCTTTCTTCTGCAGTGGAAGCGCTGAAATCGCTCAGATTATTCGTCGTGTCCAAAATAGAAAAGTTTGACAAGTACGAAGAAGCAGCGCGGGAAATATCTGGTACAGATGAATTCATAGAAATACGCCCGACATCGAGAAACGTTAGGCTCAATCCATTAGATTATGCGAAGTGCACAGATGCCCAGTTGTCATCGAAAGAACAATTTCGAGTGGGAAGTTTTATTCCTGTGGTTGATCAGCTTTCAGCATCTCTGAGCGATAGCATTCAAGCCTATGACGTTAGCTTTTTAAATCATTTGGAGGATTTGAGTATATTGGAGCTACACAAAGCTGCCCATAACTTAGTGGAGATGTACAACGGTGAGCTGAAGAACAGTCTTGGGAATGAGTTGGTCCAATTTGTAGCACAGATAGATGCTTTCAAGGACTACAATGTCGACAGTGAACCAAACGAAGTGTTCTACAGGATTATGATAGATAACAACTTAGGCGCTGCATTTCCTAGCATTGAGACTACATTGAGAATGTACTTGGTATTGATGGTAGCTAATTGCAGCGGAGAACGCTAGTTTTCCAAAATAAAAATTATTAACGATGACACAAAAACGTCTTGTACATTTGTCATTGCTCAGTACAGAGAGTTATTTACGTCGAGAAATGGAATGGGCGAAATTATTTATGATTTTGCCTCTAAGAAAGCACGTAAAGTGTCATTAGCTTAAATGTACTAAACTATCAACTATCAAATATTTATTAATTGAAAAGGCCATCACTTTTCTCTTTGCCCCGGGCCTGACACCCTTACTTCCGCCCCTGATAAATAGATTTCCAAATGAAAAATTCAAAACACTTCTCGTTATTCGGCGAAGTTCATTCAGAAATATGCATTTTTCCGTGCATCAGAATTGTAATGTACAAGGTGGTCCAAATTTGACACTTTCAATATCTGAATATCTGAAATCATCCTCATGAAAATCGTATAGGTCATCCCCAGGGCTTTAAAATCTTGTACCAAACGGAAATCTAATAAAACCGTCGTCATGCAAACTACGTTGGTGCTAGAAATACCCGCAAAAGTGTTCCTGAGTGCTTTAGCACGATAGGCTAATTTTAGCCTGTTCAGGTCCACAATCATAAAAAAAAAAACTAAATCTAAAACAATGTCCTTTAGGTAGTAGTAAATTTTCGCCTTTAGACTAAGCCATCAGTAAAAACTTGGGTACACCTTCACCCCCCATGACATCTTTGACGGATCTGTGATTGCTGATTCTGTAGACAAAGCCAATCTTTTTGTGGATTTATTTGTATCAAGCTTGTGTATTAATGATTCTGGAAAATATGAGCCCCTAGTCAACTCTTCTTCACACGCTATGAAACCAATTCCGTTTCAATACAAGGTGCTAGAATCGATCATCAATTGGGTTGACCCCAACAAAGCGACTGACTCAGACGGAATTACAGCAATTGTCTTAAAAAATGTTTCCCTGAGCGAGTACCAGTCCTATCTAAACTCTATTCGACCTCTATGTCTTCTGGGATATTTTATTTACTATGGAAGTTATCAGATGTTTAACCTATTCCCAAAAAACGCAATAAGACCTATGTCGCTAAATACCGATCAATTGTCATCACTTCCATTTTGTCTAAAATCATCTAAAAAGCCGTCAATCTCTTTCCTTGAATCTAACAAACTCCTTAGTAACCAGCAATATGGTTATAGGTAGAGCCGTTTAACAGCCGATCTTTCATATGTGGCCCAAGTTTGCAGGAATACATTAGAATAATCCCGTGAAACAGTTGTAGTGGCTCTAGATATCTCATAAGTGTTTACTCGCCAAACTCCCCAGGTTTGGTTTAACCGGCACGTTCATCAACTGGGTCCTTTTCAAAAGAAGTTGGAATCCATTGCTTTGACGACAGCACCCTTCATCGTAATTTATTTCAGTCTATTCATAGTATTAATCCATTTTCTATATAAAATCAAGAGAATCAAGCTAAAATGGTCATTTTAGTCAACAAAGGGCATTCAACGTATCCTTGAATGGGGAAGTACTAATATAGTTAAATTTAATGCTAACAAAATTTCCTGTTGTGACTCTACTACTACGTTGGGAATATCAGTATCTTGAAATCTGCCATGAGTTAATGATCTTCTGTCAGTTACTAAAGCAACTGCTAGTAAAATAGGCTTTTTGTACAGATCTAAGCAGTACTTTACCCCTCGACAACTCTTTCTGCTATACAGGATGTCCGCGAGGAACTACCAAGAATTCGTATACGTATTCTTTGAACAATTTTAAGCCAAAATGGTTATTTGCAATGTTTCCCAATTACTAACCCTAAGGAGATATGGGCGGTTGAAAAAAATGTAAAAGTAAGTAAAGAGAATACCCTTAACAGCTGCTTCAGTCTTAAAATTATCATAAAACAACACTTTCTATAACAATTTTCATTAACAGATTAACAAGAACATAACATAGCACAGGAATGCACATAAAATAACGAGGTGACAAACAAAAATGGTTACAGTTGTAAATGAGATCCACCAACCTCCACACATAATGCCACATGCCTTCGCAGCTCTTTTCCATTCGATATTTGCGAAATTATCACGAATGTTGGTAAATGCATCAAAACTTCGTTCAATAAATTCTTCTCGTGAAGATGGTTTACTCCGCCCGTACACTAACGACTTAACATGGTCCCGCAGATAAAAATTTAAAGGTGTGAGATCTGGGCCACCAGTGTACAGGTCCGTTTCTACCAATCCATCGGTTGGGAAATTGTCTGTGCAAAAACTCCGTTACAACACGTTCGTATTGTGCAGGAGACCCATCTTTCAAATACCACATGTTTTGACGTACAATTAAGGGAACATCTCAAGCAATGCTGATAAATCTTCTTCCAAGAATTATTTGTACATTTCAGAGTTTAAGTGCCCATTAAAAATGTGGGGTCCAATAAGAGTGTCTCTGATAATCCCGGCCCAAACATTTACCGTGAAGCGATATTGAAATCCGGTAATAGTAATTTTATAAGGATTTTCATTGTGACTATTGTTCACTCCATTCCGAGAAAAAGTTACACCGTCATAAAAGAGTGTAACAGGAATGTTATCATCATGTGTGATCATCCATTCACAAAACCGAACTCTTGGAGTTAACTCGCCGGGAAGAAGGTGTTGAACGGGTTGAAGGTGATACGGATGCATTCCATTTTTGACAAGAATTTTCGAAATCATGGTCCTGCTTCTACCAGTGGCTGCTTTTATTCGTCTAATGCTCGTTCGGTTATCGATTTCAACTTCTCTCAGCACCTCTTCTGCAAACGCATGTCGTGGAGGCCCTCGATCACTTCGATGTGTAAGAAAACTTCCGTGCTATCGTCAGTAGGAGCACGACGATTTGGAAAACGATTTTTGTACTCTGCTGCTGCTGCATAATGATTACTGTTAAACAAGCCGTACAGGAGTTGAAAATTGATCAGTTTATTGTGGTAATACTTGCTAGGCAACCAAAATTCCTCTTACGATTTTTGCAGTGTGGATCTCATTTTGAACAACTGTAACCATTTTTGTTTATCACCTCGCTATTTTACGTGCACTTTTGTGCCATGTTGTGTTCTTGTTAATTTGTTCATGAAAATTGTTATTAAAAGTTTTGTTTTATGATAATTTTAAGACTTAAGCAGCTGTTAAGAGTATTCTCTTTAATTACTTTTACATTTTTCTTCAACCGCCCATATCTCCTTAGGGATTAGGAATTGGGAAAAATTACACGTAATCATTTTTACTTAAAATTGTTCAAAGAATGTGTATATGAATTATTCATAGTTCCCCCGCGGACACCCTGTATAAGGCCCAAATTCTACCTCTTATAGAATACAATTCTCACATTTGTGTCGGGGCTGCCTAATACGCTTTCGATATAGTTAATAGATTAAGCTTATAAATGACCAGTCCTTAACTTCTGACATACAGTCCCTTGAGCATAGAAGAATATTTTTAAGTCTAGTTCAGGACCACAATTATTAAAAAAAAAGGAATTCATGCAAAATTTAAACATGATCGGTGGTCAAATGTCAATAGTTGCCTAGATGTAGAAAGGACAAATTAATTGATCCTAAACAATCCAATTACGGTGTTTTTTGGAATCACAGTTTCACGTTCCAATTTTCTGGTACTGATCTCACAAATGTTACCTATCATTCGAAAAATAGCTTCTTCGCAATTGGTCTTCGGTTGTCCAGGTATTTTAGTGTTCAATTTGGCTGGTTGCTTACTTCCTGTTTTCGACGACGACAGTCGGTACTAGCAAAAGTTTTGTTACTTGTCCTTCGATTTGGATATTTCTCGTGGACACTCTCAGTTAGCTAACAACATGTCGAACAGTTTATTTAAAAAAAAATCATATTTTATGCGTAACATCATATGACAATGTGAGCGGAATTTGAAAGCATTTTTCTGAGAGATTGCAAATATTTTATTATTCTCTACTCATGACCAATACTCAGAAGACGAGATCAAAGTAAAACGTCAAGTTCGACATTCAGCAAACGACGTAACGAGTTTGTCGTGCCTCTAAATCAGTTGAAGTACTTTATTTTCAATAATTTTAATATAAGTAGTGATGGTAATATTGGGGTTTCATGCTCATGGAACCAAATTTAAAGCAGGTACTGAGTCTAACGTTATATTTTAGTTACGAGGTGTAAGTTCAAAATTTTAAACAAGTAAATTCAATTTTGAGTTATTCTTATAGATGTGCGTTCAATAATTTTAGGTTTTATTGAGAGTTTTAGTGGTTGATTTTCGGTTTTGAATATTTTTGGTTATGATAGTGTTTCTGATTTTCAAAGTGTTGTGATTATGACTGGTTAATCGCTTGACGACTGAATTTTAAAAGTAATTTTTTAGGTTGAGCTAAATCTAAGTTAGTTTGCAGTACGAGGAGCGGATTTTCGTAAGGAACAGGGAAAAGGTATGAATAAACTGAGTATAGCTTGATTACAAGAGTAAACGGTTTACATTTTGTCTTATGCAAACACATTTCAACTGTTCAACTGAACAATACTCCATATTGTTTAGTAAGAATCACGATCCATTCTATTGACGTAAGTGGAGCATGCGAATTTTATGTTCTGGACTTTCCTTATAAGTATTTGCACCGGTAACAAGGAGCACAACATTTGTAAACGTTCGTAATTGATATTTTTGTGTAAGAGAACAATATTTTCAATAAATAGTACAAAATCAGCTTTAATTTATAGTAATAATATACACGGTGGCCGCCCAGGTATTGGAGATAATTCGTAAATCAATTATATGATTCAGTTTAAGCAAAAATGATTCTATTCACTAACGGTTCTTGAAATATTATGATCATACTTGTCATTTGCTCAGGGATTGTTTTCGTGTATGGTAGTACCACCCCTCAGTTAGGGAATATCAACAACGATACCCAAACCGGCGCCTTCTGACAATCAAGCATTCACAATACTTCTATTAACAGGTGAGTTCCCTAAACCGACTTGTTAAAAAAAGAATGTCGAAGATGTGATTGAGAATGTTGAAAATGATCCTGGTACTAGTGCGAGAAAAATTTCTGTACTTGCTGGACAAGCTAGAGAGGCTGTGCAAGACACTTTGTGTGAAGACGGCCTGCGAAATGTATCGGGCTATTACGGGGACCGTTCTACCTCTACTACTTGAAGACATTCCTCCTCAAATCCGAAAGATGACATGATGGTGCTCCAGCCTATTATGGAGATGGTATAGGACGTGGTGGCCCACTGCTTGGCCAGTGCGATCTCCGGATCTCATTCCACTAGACTGGGAACCAGAGCTCCGACGTAGGATTGACTTATGCATTGCACAAAAGGGTTGTCATAATTATTATCATTACTCGTTTGTTAAAATAAACCACATTATTTCCTAAGCTCTTTTGTAATTTATTTCAGCTTCAAACGACGATATTTCAAGAACCGTTAGGAATTCGGGAACAGTTTATAGTATCATTTTTGCTTAAAATTAGTCAGAGAATTCTTATACAAAGTATTTTGAATGTCTCGGCGGCCACCCTTTAATTGTAATATGGGTCGTCACTATCTTCACAGACATGTGTTACAAATTTAACTATAATTTCAAAGAAGACATTCACAAATATTTTGAGATAGTATTCCCCTGACTAAACTAACCGTAGTAACAATATGATATCAAATTTGTATCCCCATTTTCTTTAAAAACATTTTGGTAAAGCACAATAAGGATTTTCAATACGTGCAATACTTACTTGGTGGTGTTGATGTTAATATCGCTGCATCGATAACGGTCAGAATCTGCTGGAAAACGTTAAGGTAATCCATTATTTCATAAACAAAATCAAAATACTCACCAAACAGACGGTGAAAAATGCGATAAAAACAGGACAGTGTCTTAAATCCATTGTATTTCTGCAAAAACAAAAAAAATTTTTAATACCTGAAATTTAATTTGTTACTCATTTAATTAATAATACTATAAGTACGTCGATCCCGAATAGGTACAAGCATTAAACAGAGTATGTCCAACGTGTTACATAACCATTTTTTATGCAGACATTTTTCTGTAGTACAGCCCTCCACCAATATAATTTAGTATAATAAGTTACGTTGGTAGAGTATTAAATTTTTTAATGACAACAGTCGAACCAACAGATTAAAATTAAAAATCGTTAGTTTTTAATGAGCTACTATCGGAGTAAAAAGTTTAGTTTCCTCACTTTGAAGGCTTATTTTACAAAATTTATTGGTGGGACGTATTTAAGTAAAATGTTTACCACTTGACTATCGATGAATTGTTATAATACGTAAATTTCATGTTTCGAGATATTACAATATAGAATTAGCAATTTTTCATCTATTTGTACTTAGCACAAAGAGTAAAATATAAGCGAAAAAACCGATTTTTCGTATCTTATAATTATATATATATATATATATATATATATATATATATATATATATATATATATATACATATACAGGTGTCCCAACGATAGAGTAAAGTAAGTTTATGCTTAACTAGAATTATTTGTGTAAATATTGTATGGACCATGGGTAGAGGTAAGAAGTGTGCATTTTTTAAAATATTGGAAGTTATTTCAGGTGTGCCAGAAAAGCAGGACGTGAAAAAGTATAATTTTTAAATAGAACATTATTTGATTTTAGTTTTTAATTCTACGTGTCCATACAAACATATTTTGTCATACAACAGATTGGCTGAAAGTTTTAGTTCTTGAGATATTCGCGTTTAAACATTATTATGGTCATTTTCGTGGGGTTGATGAATGGGCAATTGTTCCGTTATTTCACAATAAAAAAAATTGATATTTCGTGTGAAAAATGAGTGATATTATACTAACGTTTGAACCGAGTAGTATTTCTAATTTTCGCAACAGGGTGTTTGTTATAACCATTCAAATTTGAAAATTCTCAAATTAAAAAAAATCAGTTTTTTTTTAATTGCACACCCTATATATTTTTATTTCATTTTATTCGGGATTAAAAAATCTATCATTTTTGTCAAATATATCCTATATCTATCTTTGATAGTTTTCGAGTAATTTCGATTTTTTCACACTAGCTACTTTATTTTCGATAACATTGCAATGTATGGATCTTGGTAGCCATGGAAAATAATAATTGCGTTACTAAGATACAAAGGTTTCCTACTTGTCAAAATAAACACATATTAAATTTCTCGTTTTCGCATTTAACTTGTTATCAATTCTTGTATCAATTATGAATTATTCGACAAATGAATTAATTGATATGATATACGTGTTGGGCGAGGCTGAAAACCCTTTATTGGCACAACGAATCTACAAAATGAAATATCCTGAACGTCGAATACCTACTACTGTTGGCTTGGAAAATTTGATGGATAGATTTGATTCTAGCGGTAGTGTTAAATACTTCAAGCGTAAAGTTGTTAATAAAAGGGCAGCTAATGAAGAAAAAGAACTTGAAATATTATTAAATATTCAAGAAAATCCCCAAGTGAGTTCTAGAACATTAGCGACGATATGTGGTACCTCCAAATCAAACGTGAATCGAACAACGCTGAAGTATAAGTACCATCCCTATCACATTGAGCTTCATCAAGAATTGCGAGAAGAGGATTTTGCAAGACGAATTGAATTCTGCAATATCATTAATCAACGGCTGCAATTAAATAACTTTTTGTGCTCCATAATGTTTTCCGATGAGGCGACGTTTAAAAGTAATGGGGCTGTAAATCGGCATAATATGCACTATTACGCCATTGATAATCCATTTTGGCTACGAGAAGTTCAAAACCAAAATCATTGGTCACTAAATGTGTGGTGTGGTATACTTAATGACCAAATTATCGGTCCCTATTTTTTTGATGGTCCATTAACGGGCTCAATATGTGTATTCAGCAAGAAGGCCGTCTATTTGAGCATTTACTAAGACGCAATGTTGAATAATTATTGAATTACTGTTTCTCATTATTAAAAACTGTTAATATTCTCGCTTAGGTGGTTTGTTTTATTTCGTCGCAATTGTTTTCCATGGCTACCACGATCCACAATAATGTTATAGTATCGTATGTAACGTAGCTAGTGAGAAAAATCGAAATTCCTCGAAAACTATCAAAGATAGATATAGGATATATTTGACAAAAATGATAGATTTTTTAATCCCGAATAAAATGAAATAAAAATATATAGGCTGTGCAATTAAAAAAAACTGATTTTTTAATTTGAGAATTTTCAAATTTGAATGGTTATACCAAACACCCTGTTGAGAAAATTAGAAATACTACTCGGTCTAAACGTTAGTATAATATCACTCATTTTTCACACGAAATATCATTTTTTTTTATTGTGAAATAACGGAACAATTGCCCATTCATCAACCCCACGAAAATGACCATAATAATCTTTAAACGCGAATATCTCAAGAACTAAAACTTTCAGCCAATCTGTTGTATGACAAAATATGTTTGTATGGACACGTAGAATTAAAACTAAAATCAAATACGGGTGTTCTATTTAAAAAATTATACTTTTCACGTCCTGCTTTTCTGGCACACCCTGTATAACTTCCAATATTTTAAAAAAATGCACACTTCTTACCTCTACCCCATGGTCCATACAATATTTACACAAATAATTCTAGTTAAGCATAAACTTACTTTACTCTATCGTTGGGACACCCTGTACATGTTGCTACTTTTTTTGTGTTAATAGTCAGATCGAATAATAATTATACTTTTTTGGCATATAGTTCGAACTCGGATGAGATCTTCTTAAGTGTCTTTTTTTTTACCAAAATATAAATTGAAACAACTGACAATTAACTAAAATGACATTATTAGAGCTCAGATTTATATGCACGAAAATTAGTTAAAATATGCGCATATTTATATGCATCTTAAAATCTTTAAAATATGCACTTGATTCTGTGAAATATGCACAAAAAGATGCAGCATATGCACTAAATTTTACTCACAATAATAAACAAAATATTTTTATAAATTTATTTTTAAAATAATACATATACAATATATATAAAACAGTAATTATAATATCAATGACTAATGACTAATGAGATTGACTAATAGAATAATAAGACAATAACAGACAATAAAAAACATTAATTATTTAGTTTATTGTTATTTACATTACCAAAACAGTTTATAATTGTATATTTTTTAAATTCTGCATAGTAAACGATTGCCTTCTATCGCAAAGTATATTCTTGTATATAGAAAAACTTCGCTCTACATCTACAGATTTAATGGGCGCATACATTAAAACAGAAATGATTGCAGGATCTACATTACTTAGCACAAATTCACCTTGTAAAATTTTTGAAACATTTTCAAGAACCTCAAACCCTTCATTTTTAATTAGAACACCACTAAATTTTTGTTCAATGATATTTCCAATTTTTCCAGTAACTCCGCCAATCGATTTTTTGAGACTATTAACTAATTCAACTGACTCCGTTAAATGCATTCCCTGTTTTTCTAAATTTAAAATTGTTTCGACGATAGGGTTATAATTGGCTTTAATAAATGCTAACTGCTGTGGTAGTTCAGAATTCCGCAACACCTTTTTGATTCTATAATTGCTGCTGAACTATCATATAAATCTACAATTACTTCTTTAATTTTATTCAAATATTCCGCATAGAAAATAGCAGCATTTAACCAAGTACTCCACCTAGTAATAACAGGTGGGGGGAGAGGTGTATTTGGTAATTTTTCTTTTTGAACAGTTGTATTCTCGGGGGCGCTTATATAAACACTTTTTTAACATTATTAATCAAAATATTTACAAGTGGAAATTGCATCCTTATTTGTTCCACTACTTTATTAATCGTGTGGGATAAACATGTGTGAATTAAATTTTTATAAAATATTTTTAGGTTTTTTGCTGCTTTAATCATATACGTAGCTGCATCCGATAACATCAATACGATTTTTTCGGAAGGAACCGCTTCAGGAAGAAAAAAAATTGTTAAGCTGTCCCCCGCAAAATTTTCCAGTTAACATATGATTTGAAATGGTTTATTTGAAAACAAACTTAAAATGTTAGCGTCGGGTGCTAGACTTTTGCAAAATTTAAATCAAACTTGTAAAAAAATCAAAACCTTAAAATCAAATTCTGGCTCCGTTATATCTTGCTACACAAATTTACCTTTATATTAAAAAAAAATAAAAATCCATACTATGACCCGATTATTTTAATATATAGGATTATATAATTTCATTTTCATTTCATTTGTTTGAGTAGGTTAAAAAAACATCTTTAAACCTTTGATACAAGCATTACGCATATTGCAATTGCTTATTAACATTAAAGTGTCCGGTCTATTCACCCATTCATAGAAATAATCTCATTAAATTGCTATTTGGAATTTGGATAACAAGTGTAATTAGTCAAACGAATAATAAAAATAACTTATTGCCAATGGCCCTCAGAACAATAACCTATTGAAAATTTGAAACTGAAAGATTTATTGCATTCTACCTTAATGAGTTTCCTGTAGATAAATAAATATGCAAGGATACACATAATTTAATATAATTCCATTGCATCTCCAACGAGAAGAAGAAAAAAAACGGCGAAAAACTTCACGAATGTATAGAATAAATGTAATTTTTATTTTCGTTATAAAAACAATTTAAATTGAAAAAATATGCAAATAAAATGAGTGAAATATGCACAACATCACGTAAATATGCAAAATAGAGTTGTTGTCAATCGAATTTAAATTATGCGATTCGTATATAAACAAAATATTTTTGATGGCTTATTTATATTATAGAATATGCATTTTGCATATAATCCGAGCTGTAGACATTATGTACCTACATACCTAATACATTAAATTTTGCAAATTGTATTATATATATATATATATATATATATATATATATATATATATATATAGTTTAGCTGGAAAGAGACATACAAACCACCACGTATTTAATGCGTTATAACCGGGAAACATGATGGCTGTGAAAGGCCACAAGTTAACACCAACTTTTATGTTAATTTTTGAGCTTTTTCAATATCTTCAAATTTGTTTGCGGAACTTCTGGACCTACAGTCTTTCTCTTTTTTATATATTTGTCTCCAATCGTTTTATGTCGTTTTTGCTGTAATTAGTTTAACGTTCATTAATAGTTGGTTTACAACTGGAGTTGTTAGTCTTTAAGCTACGGACATTCAGCTCCATGTTTAAAAACGGGTTGCAACGACAGGTTTTACTCATTCTTTTAAAGTAGTTGTTTCGACCATCAGTCCTTAATGAGTTTTAAGTTTGTATATTGTTGGTTTAACTTTTGCATACTACCATAGCCTGATGACGTTATTGTCAAAACGTGTCGCTAGATTATAAGCTTAAACAATGAAGCTTATATAATATATAAAACAAACACTTTATTCGCGTATGCACCCACACACACGGCATACCCACCCACACACGCACGCACCCACACACGGGCACAAATATACACGCGCTCACGCCCACACACGCAAGCACGCACGCACGCACACATGCACCCACGCACGCACACACACACCTCCACACATTCACTTACTCAATTACTCACTCTCAGAGGCAAACATACGCACACATACAAACTATTGCCATCTCCTCATATATCAATAACATTTATATGCATATTTTGAAAACCTGTTGGTTTACATTCATAAGGTGCTAGTTACGATCGTCTTCGCTTGGCTCCACTCACCACTGAACAACGTGGATGCTAGGTTACGATGTCAGCTCTTAGCTTCATTTTGAGTCCGGAATTTACGTGTTATGCCTTCTAAATATTTAATTTCAGCAAAAACGAGATATTGATGATTTATCTACGTACCGAGAGATTAATATATATATATATATATATATATATATATATATATATATATATATATATATATATCATCCCCAACATTTATTTCAATTGCTGAGTGTATGGTTCGATAAAAGACGCAGTTCTCTGAAGCAGTACATGCCCATGAAAGCAATACAACGCGGTTTCAAGGTGTGGGTGATATCACGTGCTATAAAAGGATACTGTTTAGGAATGCCCATATACGAAGGTACGGAAATTGGACGAAACAAAAAATTTAGTCTAAGAGAAACAATGGTGAATAAATTATCGTATACTGTCGAAAGGTTGGGCTATTGCCTTTTTGTCGGTATTTTTTTTCATCTATAACCCTTGGCTAAAAATGTTTGCAAAAGACACTCTTTTCCTATTCCATCATACGCCGAACAAAAAAATTCTTCCCAAAACAATTTCTAAAAACTGATAAAAACTGGCGGACCGAAATGAGCGCCGAATTATATCTGGAGATATTTCTGTATCCAAATAGAGGCAAAAAGGCTGAGTGTGTAGTATCTTCAATGCATAATCTCTTAGCTAATACCCAAGTATTACGGATACAAAAGAATGGTACCGGACTATTGGTATCTTATCCAGTATCTGTTGCGGAATACAATACATATCATGGAAAAGTAAACGTTGGTGGATGCGCATAGTTTATTATTGCCTCGATTCTTGCATTGTAAATGTCTACATTTTGTACAAAAATCATTGAAGTAAATGGAATTTATGTATATATATATATATATATATATATATATATATATATATATAAGGTGAAGTGGGGTAAGTGAGAACGACGCAACGTAAATCCTAATACGAACTAGGTTGTCAATATTAGTTGTAGGTTATGTTGGTATCATCCGTTTAGTTTGACAGGGGACAATTGTTGGTCTGTTAATTCAACGAAGTAACGAATAGGTGACGCAGTCAGTTAATTCTGTTTTCCGATTTGGTAACCAAGGTTGGTATTGTTTATTAAATTATACTGTTGTTATCGTATTTTCTGAGATATCGCTTTGAATCTTGGGTTGCTGTAGCATTTTTGTTGCTGAATTTAATAGTGAAACTCAATAATTGACAAGAGAAAGCGATTTATTGTTACATACATGTTCCCATTTGCCCCTTGATAATATGATAAAGGGGCAAGTGAAAACCGTTACCCTGGGGCAAGTGGGAACACGTTTCTACTTACCCCAAACTGTTTTCACTTGCCTCACTATTTTCATGGGATTTTTTCAGAGTTATTTGTATGTGCATTTCATCAGTGTGGACAAAATGGTGCGCATTTATAAAAGAAAAACCAATAGAGGAGATGCATATTCTTCAGAAGACTTGAATCGAGCTACTGCTGAAGTGAAAAGTGAGCGGCTCATGTTGCGAGCTGTGTGTCGCACATTTAAAATATCACCAACATCGTTATATGATTACATTAAACGTAATAGAAAAGTAAAGAGTCGCACTCAGGGAAGGAGCACTGTTCTACCGGAAAAGGATGAAACATGTTTAGCTACTTGTATAAAAACTTTGGAAAAATGGGGCTTTGGGTTCGAATTCCTAGAACTACTCGGAAACTACGAACGCATAAATGATATTAAAACGCCATTTAGAAATGGAACTCCAGGAGAAGACTGGTTCCTGCAGTTTAAGGTCAGACATGGTTTATCGCTCAAAAAACCACAGTCTGTTGAGTTTGTCCCCAAAAAATCTCTAGACCCCTTCTTGATTAATGAGTATTTTGATCTTTTGCGTGAAGTAATCACTTAGAATAATTTAGAAGATAAACCATTCTCTACCTATAATTTGGATGAAACTAGCTTTTGTGTAGATCCATCAAAAACAAAAGTCGTTGGAATAAAAAATTGTCCTTCTACAAGAACGACTAGTAGTCCGGACAAAGAAAACAAATATTTTGTTGCAGTGCTAGTGGTCAAATCCTGCCTCCCATGATTATATATAAAGTTAAATACATGTGGGATGAGTGGATCGCTCCTGAAGATCAATGTTTTCCAAATACTGCCTGCGCAGCGACACAAAAGTGTTGGACGGAAGCAGAAGTGTTCTTGAACTACAAGACCCAAACTTTTCTACGAAATATTATTGACGAACGGCCTGTGTTGTTACTATATGATGGTCATTCAACACATGTTGACGAACGGGTCATAAAACTAGCAAATGACAATGACAAAATAATTCTAAAACTACCACCCCACTTAAGTCACCTTCTTCAACCCTTGGATTTAACTGTATTCAAATCCTTAAAGACTAACTGGGATGCTAAGCTGGTGACTTGGCAGCGATCTCACATAGGGCAAAAGTTATCAAAAAAGGTATTTTCAATAATGGTCGGCAATCTTTGGCAAGAATTGGATCCTCAAGTAATTCAGAATGGTTTCCGTAAAGGTGGAATTGTACCGTTCAACAAGGAAATAATACCTGCAGATAAATATGACCCACTTGCGTTTCAACGTTGGAAAGACCACCAGAAATCACAAAATCCTCAATTGATTTGTAATTGCCTGAACGGCTTTGAGGCACATACCCCAGCTGCTTCAACTTATGGGATAGATTTTACACCAAATTCGCATGTGACAGAAACTAGCTTCGAAGCTCTTCTCTTATCTGAAATTAAACAAAAGGACAAACATGTTAAACAAGTCAGGAAACGGATATGTCGTGGTGCCGAAGAGATAACCTCCAGTAAGAAACCTTACGAATCTGAAAGTACTAACGAGACTACACATGTAGAAACATCCGACAATAACAGAACGGTCAAAAAAAGGAATGTACATCATCAGTCAACCTTAGAAGAATCAGAAGTTACTTATGAAAGCGGCAAGCGCGACTTAGGAACGCTTGAGGATTTAGCTCTAGATGATGCAACAGAAGAAGAAATTTTGAAAGGTGTAAAAGATGTCGCAGAAAAAAAAAGTTGGGGACTGGGTATTAGTAGAATTCGCGACAAAAAAAGTAAAGCGGTATTATGTAGGTCAGATTGTAGGCATTAATAATCTGGACGATTGAACGACCGCTAATCTCTTGCGAAAAAACTTCAAAAACGTGTTCTGAAGACAGTAAGACATCTTTTATTTGGCCAAACATTAAAGATGAGTCAGTCATTGCAACTGAAAGTATAGTATCCTCCCAGAACCAAAGCAAGGAAGGCGAGGAGACATGTGTTTTCCTATATCGTTTTGGACATACAGTCTTCAGTGACTTTGGTAAAAATGTCTACTAGTGTTGCTTTGATACTATCTAATGAAAAATATTACTTAGGATATTATTTAGGAGTTCAATTTGTTAGTTATTACTTAGTTAAAATCTCAGCATTGTACATGTTTTAGTTTAAAGTTTTGTATCTCTCTCTCTTCCTTTGAAATAAAATTACTTGTGAAATAGACATGTACTCTACTTTTATCAGAGAGTTTCTCACTTGCTCTAGGCCTTGATTGCTGTTTAACGAACTCAGAATTTGCTGATATCCTCTCTTACCCCAAGATAGGGGGCAAGTGAGAACACGTAGTGTGCAAAAAAAAAAAATAAATAAAAATTTCTAAAATGTTATTAAACTATATCCGTCTATCACAAACCTATTCAGTCACGTTGTGAACAAAACAGGAGCATGAAACTTAAATATTAAACAATCTAAGGGCTTCTAAACTCAACCTTTTATACTCGCGTTCTCACTTACCCCACTTCATATGTATATATATATATATATATATATATATATATATATATATATATATATATATATATATATATATATATATATAATATACTAGTTCATACTTACACTTACTACTTTAGTTTTTATAAGTACACAGGGTGCAACCAATAGTTTTTTGGAAATTTATATGCTCCAAAATTTCCTTAAGCTTTTGACGATTATGTTTATAATATTAATCGAACTTAAAGATTTTCAAAATTGAATTGACGTGTATGTGTTTGTTGCTTTTGAATTAAGACAAGCTTATTAAGATCATTGCCAGAAAATTTAACGTAGGTACTCTTTTAAAGCGAAAGGGCGTTTGTTGTAAGTATTGAATGGTTGAGACTGAGTTGCGTATTTTATTATCGAGTAGGCTACGATTCTAGTACCTAGTGCTGTTCGATCGTTTAACAATTTTCAATAAGGTAGTTGGATTCAAAATGCCATAATATTAATTTTTTATTAGTAGTGACAGAAATTAAATCTGAAACATTATTTTTTGGCCAGTATTGGGCATAAACATTCGCATTTAATGTGGGGACAAAGCATCTGAATATAAAATAAGCTTATCTTGAATTAATTGCATTGCAGTAGAAACAGGTCTATTAAACTTTATTTCGACATACTTGTTTCATAAATAACAATTTTCAATATAAAACGCAAAACGCAATTTTAGTACAAATCTAAATATGGATTATCAGTGCAACGAACAAGATGAGGATGCAAACATGTATTTATTTTGCACATTGCTGTAAACAAAATTAATCCATACATGTTCAAATATAACTTTCAATATGACGAACACGAAAGGATCTGAAAACATGTATGACGTGGGAGTATCAATAATATGAATATGACGCAATAGGATCAGGATTCCAAACATACTTTTTTCATTGTCGATGCAGTGAAAAAAATCAAACCTAAAACACATTGGTTTCACAATTAGTGTTTACCATATTTCTTTGACTATAAACAAAAATTAGAGTAGGAACGCAGCAGGACTGATCAAATTCCGTCATATTAAATAAAGATTAACTTATTATATTTCCTTTGTTTATCACATTCATTTAGCCTTACAAATAAACATATTTACTACAGATTGGAAAAATCCAAAGTTTACGCAGTGTTTATAAGCGGTGCAAAGAATGAAATTCAAACTTATGGTCCAATCTTTATCACATTAGTTTTTTTCCAAATTATTTGAGTTAATTGTGTATGAATAACTATTTATCTTTGTAAAAAAAAACATCAGTCGAGTTTAGGCAAAAGAGATTAACAAAAACTAATCTTATTTGTATTACAACCTAAAGTGGCAATTTTACTTGTTATTTTCAATTCTGTAAAAATATATCAGTAAGGAACGTCATAAGTAAAACTGCTTGCAATTTTAACATATTTAGTAGTATTAATAGTAATATATAAACATAATTTACTGTTATCAAACTTATACCAGTGTATTTGTAAATATATATTTAATATATTTTTTTTCATTTCAATTACCTCATATAGTAAGGCGGTATATAAGTGTTAGTGTGGTTTCACTAATAGCGTAAAGGAATACAATACTTGGTGTGAAACAACACTACCTTCCATCCTTCAAAGTGGAAATTAAAAAAAATGAAATAACTTAAATTATCATTTTTGTAGGATAACTCTGCAACCTCTTTTTTATACGTTAATAACAAAAACAGGATACATTGTAAAAACAAAAACAATAATCTATGCCAGAATGACGTTTAAAACTTCATGTCAGATAGAGGTTAATAGACATACCTAAATACATGTTAACTTAAAAACAAAGTATGGTGTGGAACACCATACGACCTTCCAACCTACAAAATGGTAATTAATAGAAATGAAATAAATCTAAATTCAATTTTTTTACCTTTCAATCTACATATACATACGTAGCTATAGAAGGTTATACAATCGACTTTTTTTCACTATCAGCTTATTAGCCCATTTTTAAACTTTTGACCTGGATGTCTGGATGCGTGTCTGCGTGTCTGCGTGTCTGCGTGTCTGCGTGTCTGTGTGTCTGTGTGTCTGCGTGTCTGTGTGTCTGTGTGTCGGTGTGTCGGTGTGTCTGTGTGCCTGTGTGTCTTTGCCTCTGTGCGTCTGTGCGTCTGTGTGTCTGAGTGTCTGTGTGTCTGTGTGTCTGGGTGTCTGTGTGTCTGTGTCTCTGTGTGTCTGTGTGTCTGTGTGTCTGTGTCGTGTGTCTGTGTGTCTGTGTGTCTGTGTGTCTATGTGTCTGTGTGTCTGTGTGTCTGTGTGTCTGTGTGCCTGTGCGCCTGTGTGTCTGCGTGTCTGTGTGCCTATGTGCATTTTGCCTGTGTTTCTGCGTGTCTGCGAGTTTGCGAGTTTGCGAGTCTGCGTGTTAACGTGTCTGCGTGTCTGCATGTCTGCGTGCCTGCGTGCCTGCGTGTCCGCGTGCCTGCATGTCTGCGTGCCTGCGTGTCCGCGTGTCTGCGTGTCTGCGAGTCTGCGTGCCTGCGAGTCTGCAGGTCTGTGTCTGCGTGTCTGCGCGTCTGCGTGCCCGCGTGCCTGCCTGTCTGCGTGTCTGCGTGCCTGAGTGACTGTGTGTCTGCGTGTCTGAGTGTCTGCGTGTCTGCGTGTCAGCGTGTCTGCGTGCTGCGAGTCTGCGAGTCTGTGTGTATGTTGTCTGGGTGTATTGTGTGTGTGTGTGTGTGTGTGTGTGTGTGTGTGTGTGTGTGTGTGTGTGTGTGTGTGTGTGTTGCTCTGTGTGTCTGTGTGTATGTGTGTATGTCTGTATGTCTGTCTGTGTTTCGGTGTGACCGTGTCCGTGTGTCAGTGGTCCGTGTGTTTCTGCGAGTCTGCGAGTCTGCGTGTCTGCGTGTATGCGTGCCTGCAAGTCTGCGTGTCTGAGTGTCTGCGTGCCTGCGTGCCTGCGTGTCTGAGTGTCTGAGTGTCTGCGTGTCTGCGTCTGCGTGTCTGCGTGTCTGCGTGTCTGCGCGTCTTCGTGTCTGCGTGTCTGCGTGTCTGCGTGTCTGCGTGTTTGCATGTCTAAGAGTCTGCGTGTATGTGCGCCTGCGTGTCTGTGTGACACACACACTCACACACACACTTACACACACACTCACACACACACACTGACACACTCACACACATCACACATTCACACACACACACACACCACACGCACACACTCACACTCACACTCACACTCACACACACGTGCACACAGGCACAGCCACCACCACACCCGTATACCCTCCCTCCACACAGCGCGCACACGCACGCACGCAGCACACACACGCACGCATACATGCACGCACGCACACACACACACACACACACACACGACACACGCACACCACGTCGCGGCACGCCACGTCACGCCACGCCACGCCACGCCACACCACACCACACCACACCACACCACACCACACCACACACCACACCACACCACACACACACACACACACACACACACACACACACACACACACACACACACACACACACACACACACACACACACACACATCCGAATATGATAACCGATCTTGGCGAAATTTGGCCAATAGTTGTAAAATGAGCTAATAAATCTCGCAGTTGCGAGAAAAAGTCGATTGCATAAACTTCTACGTAAATATGCATATGTAGGTTAAAAGGTAAAAATCATTATATTCCGTTAAGAAGACTTCACGGTGTAGATATGGAATAGTATTTCACTTATGCGAATAGTAAGGAAGTCATTCGAAATATAAACTTTCCCCTGAACGTTTGAAACAAAAGCTCTCAACCACAATGTCAGTATGCAAACCTTTAGAACCCCTGAGGTGAACTCTAATCAGAACTCGAAAATTCAATTAAAAGATTTTCTTCAGTACTTCGCTTATACATATTCACTTGAAATATAAAAATTTCTCTGAATTTTTTAAATATAAGCTTTTATGCACAATCTCATTATAGAAACGTTTATAACTGTTGATGGCTATCTATAACTCTAGTCAGAGATCCAAAATTCCAAAAAACAAGTGCAACCCTAATGAACTACAAAATTCTACTGAAATTTTTCCCAAACATTTCGCTTATGAAAGTAGTAATCACTTGAAATGCAAAGATGCTTAATGTTTTATATATAAGTTTTTATGCAAAATCTCACTATGGAAACATCTAGAACTCTTGAGGGCTATACATAACTCTAATCAGAGCTCCATAATTCCAAAAAATATATTTTTTAATATTTTCTTTGTGCATCCCACTCAAAATATATAAATTCCCCTTAATTTGTTTAATATAAGCTTTTGTGCAAAATCTCATTATTGAAACCTTTAGAACACTTGAGGGGCAATCGGGAACTCCAAAACCCTACAAAAAATTTAAAATACTTGAAATACAAAAATATTATGTAATTAAATCAATAAGTTAAAAGAAACTAAAAAATTTAACAACTTATTCCTAATGTGCTCGACCGGTTTGTTGTACTATATTGTATCAGCATCAATAGCTGGTTATGGAATCGCCATTTAATCACAAATTAATATTAGCAAAGTATCATTAATAATACAGGTATATTTAACAAATATTCTGTTATCAATGTTTTCATGTTAAACTTGTAATCTATTGTTTATATCTTAATCTTATAGTATATAAGATGTAACAATAACATAGACAGGATCATTCAGTGTTAGTAAGTAAAAGAGAGGTGTTACTCTGCAGAAATATACAAATAAAAGTGTAACGTAGTTTTTAAGAAGTCAACGTTTTAGTCCACGTACGTTACTAGCTTTTATACTTGACGAATTTATGAGATTTGACATTAAGTATATCGAGAACGATTGAGCAATTTTAAAATAAAAAAAATTGTGAGATTTAGAAGAATTTATTTCAGTTTAAACCATTTAATTTTTAGAATTCCACAAAGTAAATTACAAATTGTGTCCTTAACTTAAACACATAGCTACTTTATAGGTTTATTAAAACTGATTTAAACTCTACATTGTTTTTCGAAGTTTACTACTTTATGTTTTTCCAAATATTTCGAAATTATTGAGAACGTATAACGTATGAACAGCATGTATAACATATATTTATAAAGCAGTATCCACATTAATCGGGGCAATTTCTATGCTATTTTCGCAAGAGAAATGCTTCAGAAAATATTTTAGTGATATTTGGGAGTTCTGATTACAGTTGTCCATTCCTCTCAAGACTTCTACAAGGTTTCATAATGAGTTTTTGCACGAAAGCTTATACTTAAAAAATAAAGCGACTTTTTAGTAGAATTCGGGAGTACTAATTAGAGTTCCCAATAGACCCTCAATAGTTCTAAAGGTTTCCATAATGAAATTTTGCATGAAAGCTTATGTTTAAAAAGCTAAAAGGAATCTTTATATTTCAAAACTGTCATAAGCGAAATGGTTGAAAAAATATTTTAGAGGGATCTTGAAGTTGTGATTAGAGTTCTAGATAGCCTCTTAAGAGTTCTAAAAGTTTCCATAGCAAGAATTTGCATGAAAGCTTATATTAGAAAGATTAAGAGGAATCTTTATATTTTGAGTGATTAATACTTTCATAAGCGTAATGATTGGGAAAATATTTTAATGACATTCTGAAGTTTTCATTAGTTCCAGATAAACCCTCAACATATTTAAAATACTTTTTTTGGGTATTTAATGGTATATTTTTGTATTTATGTTTATACAAATCTAAACGCTTCTATAACACTTACAGTTATCGCCCTCAGTAGTAATAATATCTTTTAGAAATGTTTATGTTAATACAGGCAAACATAAGCCTGCTATTAATATATCAGTTTGATAAACGTATAAAACCAACTATGAAATACAATTTAAGTAAAGGATAACTATATCCTCACAAATAAAATATTATTAAACTGCCTTGAAAGTGACAAATCAGATCACCCTCTAACGGTCAAAGGCTAACAATGAAAAATGCCATAAACAAAGAGCAAATTTAACAAAATTTAATCAAATTATGATGTAAGTGCAAAGTTGTGAAAAACTTTAATTTGAATTGATGAAAGCATTCACAAATGGAAACTTGACATTAATTAAAAAGTCCAGTTAAATATAAAAAAGAAATAGATTTGTTAGTAAATTTAAGTTATATTTATGAGAATGTAAACTTTCACCATTATCACACAATAAAATACTTATCTTTTTTATTAAGTTATATTTAACAATGAAAACACAATGTAGTACGTTAACATAATTTTAATATAAATTATTATAATGTGGTAATATTTTTATTCTATAAGTCAATTTTTACAATTTTCACTCCATTACCTAGTTAACTTGCTGTAATATAGTTTTATGATTGTAACAGATATGTACTAAATTGTTGTAAATTGACTTATCTTATATCCGTAAAAATCTTTAGATGAAAACAGTATTATTATTATTATTATTAATTTAACACGTAACTGGTACAGAATTTACTTCAAGGTCTGGGAAAAACACAGCAAAAAGCCTAGACATACCAAATGCTAAAATTATAATTAAAATTAAGATGTACCATTGCGCCTTTTTTAAATTATAAGATGTAATTGTTATATTAAATATGCACAACTATAACATTAGAGTAAAACAACTACAACAACTGTCATCAGGCTCGGTTGGAGATATCGGGATGCGGTTTTCACTAAAATTTTGCTATTTTTATGTTGGTTTAGAGTCTTTCCATTTAACTTTTTTCCGAAAATCACAAAAACGTGTAACGCTGCACATAACGCCCTCTAGTTTATTTACTTTAAACTAAACAGTTTACCAAAAAAATTTCTTTAAAAGAGCATAAAATATTCAAATCGGTTGAACAGTTCAGGCGATATTAAAATGCAAATATTGACAAATCCTTTGCCCCCCCCCCCCCTCCCTTATTATGACATGTACGAAAAAATGTCGTAAAGCAAAATGATGCGAAATTACCCAAGCTGTGAAATGATGTTTTGAAAGTTATAGCTCATCGTCTAACTTTCCAAGATAGCGTGAATTTTGTTTCTTCATAGTAGTTACGCCCCCTAGCGGTGAAATTACGAACTTCAAAATAATTTACAGCTATTTCTCTTGCCCATTTTACTTATAAGGATTTTTTCCCAAACCTCTAGGCCTTGCCATTGTCGAGATACAGCCGCTTCGTACCCTTATCCGGACACCCAGTATATTTTGAATGCTTGAAGATTCGACAACAGCAACAGTTTATGTTGCGCGGTATCAAAAAAAAACAAACTCAACCTCCTGTGGTCTTCGACGATTCCATAAAAAAAACATGAAACAGGTTTGAGAAAAAAAGTTTTTTGGCATTTAAAGCCGTCATCTTTCACAAAACCGACAATGTATGCACTAGAAGAAAATAAAATATAACCTAGGTAAATAGGTAAGGTAAGGTAAATCAACGTTAGTAGGCTGTGAAAACAAAATTAGAAGCAATACACCAAAATATTAAAACATTTTAGTTTCATGTCAGTGTCATTTAGTTGCTATTTTTCAAAGCTTGTTCTTGATTTTCCAAATCCCATTGGTACGATTTCGTGTTATTGCTCGTGTTTTCCGTGTTGTTTGAATTTTTCTTTTTGTTGTTCGTGTTCGATGTCTTTTAGTGTTACAAAATTCTTTATACCAACGAAGAGTTATTTGACACGATGGGTGTTTATTTTGAATGCATGAGAAATGCTACAATTGCTATCCATCGTTTGCGAACAACTGGAAATGTTCCCGTACACAGGGGACATACCGAAGAAAAGATTATTAGTGTTTTCGCTTATGTCCAGTTCGCACCTAATTACTAGAACTATCGCGCAGGACCTGAGAGTAACACGAGCTACCGTTCAAAACATTCTTAAGGAGCCTAAGTAAGCGAAATTTCGATTTTGAACCTCCAGTATAAACTTACCAAGGTTTACTTAATGCTTTTCCTACAAAAACCAGTAATTTACTGTTAAATCAGTGGTCACCATCTTGTTTCAGGTTACATCCATATCACTTACCATTGCCACTGGCAATGGGGAAGTTCTTTCATGTATATTGTGGACAGATGAGACCACCTTTCATAGCAATGGAGGTGTGAATCTCCATAATAAGCACTATTGATTAAGAAGTAATTCGCACTGGATCAAGATTGTTGGTCTGTAAATTGGCAGAAATTCTAGGAGGGCGAATTTTAATAACCAACTAAATGGTGACTATAACTTAGAGTTTTTTAGAGAGGCCCATGAAATTCGACAACGAATGCTGTTCTAGCACGATGGTTGTCTTGCTCACTTTGCGGTAAATATTCAGAAATTTTTAGGTGCCAACTACCCTGGTGGATGGTTCGGACGGTGGTGAATCTTTTCATGGCCGGTTAGATCACCATAGTTAACATGCCTGTATTTTTATTTATAGGGACGAGTAAAAGATACTTAAGTGCATCGAAAACGATGGACGGCAGTTTGAACATTTAGGGCGGCATTGATTAAATCGTGGCAATTAATTTAAATTTGTTTCCCAAGTAAAATATAGTATAGATACGGCATAGCCAGCGGCCTGACATTTACTTTATTGATATCTTCGGTTGGAAAAACGATAGAAAGTTACGGTTTGCACTGACTTTTTAGGAATATTGTCCTCTATTTAACTATATAAAAAGACACATAGCGTACTATTTAAAAATGTTATGATAATGCGCAATAATTGTTGTAATGTCAAACAGCGCCATCTTGCTACCACGTCAAAATCTAATCGGACAATGTTTATGCAGCAGATTATTAAGTAAGAAGAGCTCTTTTAAACGAGACCTAGTTTGTTCAATTTCGTTACCTCACACTGGAGTTATTGCAATTTAAATAAAAATACGTTTGACGTTTCCCCACCTCTACATTTTATAAAACCGCAAAATACGCTAAGCAAAAAAAGTCAAAAAATTTCCAGTGTTTACTATGGCAATATTTAAAATACATCTTTACTTGCACATTTTCTGAGAATGGACTCGTTTTATGATTGGCCATAACAGTTGTGCGCCCTAGCGGCCATCTTGCGAATTTGAAAATCATTACCAGCGATTTCTCTTAGCCGATTTACCTATTAGTATAGTTTTTCCAATGTTGTCAGATTAACAGTTCCCGAGATATAGCCGGCGTCAATTCTTAGGTGCTTTGACACTTACAGATCCTGTGCAATAGATCTAGTACTTAGGGGAAGATTAAACTGGACATAAGCTAAAACATTAATAATGTTCTCTTGGGTGCGCTCCCCGCGTTTATATGCGGTATACGGGAACATAAACGTTTATAATTGTTCGCAATTGATGGATAACTCAAAGAAAAACTTTTTTACTTTGCAGCAACTGTAGTATTTCTCATGCATTCAAAATAAACACCCATCGTGTCAAATAACTCTTCGCTGGTATAAAGCATTTTGTAACACTAAAAGACAACGCAACACAAGCAACAACAACAAAAATCAAACAACACGAAAAACTCGAACAATAACACGAAATGGTACCAATACGATTTCGAAAATCAAGAACAAGATTCGAAAAATAGCAACTAAATGACACTGACATAAAACTAAAATGTTTTAATATTTTGGTGTATTGCTTCCAATTTTCTTTTTACAGCCTACTAACGTTTATTTACCTTACCTTACTTATTTACCTAGGTTACATTTTATTTTCTTCTAGTGCATAAATTGTCGGTTTTGTGAAAGATGACGATTTTCATCAATATGGCAGGACTTTCACTTTCTATTGATTACCTTAAAAGGCAATAATACCTAGCGTTTTTTTTTGAGAAATATTGTTTTTCTGTTGTTGCTTTAAATGCCAAAAAACTTTTTTCCCAAACCTGTTTCATGTTTTTTTATGGAATCGTCGGAGACGGCCGGAGTTTTTTTTTTGTTTTCTTGGATAAACTCTTGCAGCAACAGTTGAATTCTTCAAAATATACAGCAAGAACATCAAATGTTATTTCATTTACTAACGAAATTTTGAAATCAAGAGTTCGTTAATCAAACCCGAAAAACTTTAATGGAGCTAATATTATTTTGACGCAAAGCAATATTTAAACTGGAGATTGCTTTGTGTCATTAGACTTATCGTGAACGACCAAGAATCCTACAAAAAAGTTTCTTTTGCAAACTACAGAACCTATTAAGTTGTTAATGCAATTGGTTCCCCTACATACAATCTTGCAAAACATCTTACAACCTTATATAAGTAAAACAGCCCATTATATTAAAAATTCTGCCGAATTCATAGAAAAAATACATAATATCAAAATTGAAGACGGTGATATAATGGTCAGTTTTGATGTTTCACTTTTTACAAACGTCCCTCTAAAAGAAACTATTCAATATATTGATCATATTTTTCCAAAGGATATAACAATTCTTCAGCACTGTCTTACTACGACTTATTTTCAGTAGAACAATAAACTCTATGAACAGGTTGATGCTGCAGCAATGGGTAGTCCTCTTAGTGCTGTTATATGCTTTAGTTTGGTATAAATGGTATACATTCTAGCATCCAGTTTATTATAGAAAAGGAAACTAATGGAAGTTTACCATAACTTGACATACTAATATCTAAAACTAAAAATTTTGTATCTATTAAAGTTTAGAGAAAGCCGACACACACTGATAGATATCTTCATAAATTATCAATCCAGCCTCTACGTCAAAAAAATGGAGTAATTAATCTTTAGTGGATCGAGCAAAACGAATGGGTGATCCCGAATTTTTGAAAGATGAATATAAATGTTTCACAACATCCTTACTATCATTGCTAATGGATATTCATTTAATGATATTAATAACGTTATTATACATGCTAGACATAACCATAAAAAAAACAGTGCTTAATGTTGGTACTGCTTTTCTTCCTTTCATAACCACTGTTACAGATAGAGCTGAAAAATCCTAATTAATCGTGCATTAGGACTGTTTTTAAACCTACATGAAAAATTAAAGAACATTTAAGGTCACCTAAAGTTGTTTCAAACTCATTATCATTTTTCGGAGTGTATAAATTACCTTGTTCATATGGAAAAGTATACATTGGAACCACAAAACGTAGCTTTGACTCAAGACGTAAAGAACATATGAGATTTGGTAAATTAGGCCTCCAGAGAAATCTGCGGTATTTGAGCATGCTTTAAATACTTTAAATCATGACATTAAATTTGATAATATGGAAATACTGTCAAGACAAACTCATTATTTTGTTTGTTTATAGCGTGAAGCTATTGAGATATATAAACATCCTAACAATTTTAATAGACAGGAGGAAATCTCCGTTTAAATAGGTTTTGTCATCTTCTAGTTAAAAAAAGTCACAGTTATACGTCTTAATCTTAATTTTAGATTTTGGTATGTCTAGGTTTTTTGCAGTATTTTTCCTAGGGCTTGAAGTAAGTGTTTTACCAATTGTGTGTTAAATTACCACAGCGCTATAATTTAACTTATTTTGTTGAAATCTAAATTAAAATTAAAAATTATATTAACGTACTACATTGTGTTTTCACGGTTAAACAAGTTACATTTAGTAACAAGCTATTTCTTTATTAGACTTGACTGGATCTCCAATTGATGTCAAGTTTCTATTTGTGAATGCTTTTGTCAATTTCAAATTAAAGTGTTTCACAACTTTACATTTCTATCACAACTTTATTAAATTTTGTTAAATTTGCTGTTTGGTTATATTTGTCACTGTTATCCTTCAACCGTTAGAGGGTGTTCTGATTTGTCATTTTCAAGCCAGTTTAACAACATTTAATTTATTAATGATCCAGTTATTCATTACAAAATTGTATTGCACAGGTGACTTTATACGTATATCAAACTGTTAGATTAATGGTAGATTTATGTTTGCGTTTTTAATTTTCATATTTCACAAAATTATATAAACATCTTAAACATTTCTAAAAGATATTACTACTGAGGACGATAGCTGTAAGTGTTATCGAAACTTTTAGATTTGTATAAACATAAATACAAAAATACACCTAAATACCAAAAAAAAGCTAAGTATTTTAAGTATGTGTAATAATGATGAATGTTTACATTATCATATAGACCCTCAGTTGTTCAAAAACTGCATAATAAGATTGTACATGTAAACTTACAATAAAAAAATGAAAAGGCTTTACATTCAAAGAATTATGCATAAGCGAAGTGTGGGTAAAATTATTTTAATGGAATTTTGAAATTTTGATTGGAGTTCCCGGCAGCCCCTGAATCCTTCTAAACGTTTGTATAATGAGATGTTATATGGATATATCGAATGATTTCTATACCATCTGCGTAAGGGAAATATTTTAATAGAATTATGAAGTTGTGGTTAGAGTTCCCAATAGTCCCGCAGGTTTCCATAATGAGATTATGCATGCAAGTTTATATCAAAAAAATGAGAAAAGTTTTGGTGAAAAAGTTCCCGGTAGCCTCAACAGTATAAAGCTTTGCATGAGGTTTTGTATCAAAGCTTACTTATATTAAAAAAAATGAAGGGGATTTTTATGATTCGAATGATTTCCATACAAACCTCATAAGAAATAAATATAAATTCTGAAGTTCTGGTTAGAGTTCCCAATACCCTCGCAAGAGTTCTAAAGTGTCCATAATGAGATTTTGCTTGAAAGTTTATATTTAAAAAATTATGAAGAATATTTGTATTTCAGAGGCATTCCTATATTTCAAGAGAGCATGCATAAACAAAGTATTGGTGAAAATACTTTAATGGAATTTTGAAGTTTTGATTGGAGTTCCCGGCAGCCCCCCACGAGTTGTAAAGTTCTGCATAATGAAAACTTATATTAAAAAATTAAGGTTAATTTTTATATTTTCAGTGGTTTCTTTATTATACGTATTAGGAAAATACTTGGGAAAATATTTAATTTAATTAAATTGTGAAGTTTTCATTATAGTTCCAGATAGCCCTTCTCAAGTGATAATGCAATTTATAATAAAATTTTGCAGAAAATTTTATATTTACAAAGTTATAAGGGATTTTCCATATTTCAAGTTGCTCAAAGCTTAGTACTGGTTTTCACTTGACTTTGACCGGACTATTTGAATAACTATTGACGATCTTTCCAGATCTACAAAAATTCATTTTTTGAACAATTGGGATCGGTATGAAGTTAGCCCCCCTAATTTACAAAATTTGGAAAGCCTTATTGGCGAAACTATGTTCATGATTGATCAAGAACTTTACAACTTCCTGTGGGGCGTCTGGAACTTCAATTTTATTTAGAGAATTTTAAAAATGGGGGGCTAACTTCACATTAATAAGATAGCCGGATCGTCATGTGAGTAAAATTGGCTTGTTAACGTTAGCTATAAATTATAGCTTTAGCAATTAGGAAGTTGTACTTTTGTATAAATTAACGCACAATCAAACACTAATATTAATACATAATTTTTTAATGTGCCACAGTTTTATAGTACATAAACTAGCACATTTAGAACAACAAAGCAATTACAAACATAGCTCATAATAAATTTCTGTGAAAATGGTAAAAGATGTCTCACTAAATTTGCATAATATTTACCAGTTAGTTTTGTTTCTCAATTATAATTTAGTTTGTAGTTATATAGTTAAGTATATACTCAACTGTTAAATGAAATTTTAAATCAGTTGTAGAACAACTTTTTGTCGAAAACAGGTAAAACTCCTTTTAAGTGCGAAGTTAACTGTTTAAATTGGTATATCTTAAAGAGGATTTTAAATTTAGAATTGTGTTCTAAGTTTTTTTATTTCAAAATAACTAAGTCTTAAATAAGATTAAAAAAAAATAATTTATGCAAGATTAAAAAAAAGGTCGAACGATGATATCATGGGCCAGACTGAAAGAACAACCTTCGCCCAAGGTTTGTCTGCCCTTTTAAGCTGATATTCATTGGCTAGTACTTCAAGCTCTAGTAGCCCATACGTTAGGCAAATTTGTAACAGGGAACAATATACAGCAGTTTTAAATATTTGAAAATCAATGTGTTTATTTCTGGGCACTAATCTCTAATGGTACTGTATGATGTAAACTAAATAGATGCATTATTGCTGCAATTTTTTATACACGTAATGATTACCTTGAAACTACGATTTCGTCATTAACATTTTTTTTATTTCAGCTTAAACGTATGTGGCGTGCTATACCAGCATTAAAATTTCCATGAACAAAAAGAACCCATAGTAATATCCATTATTTTTCTCACCTTAAAAAAATTAAATACCAGCAACGTTGATACACAATATCACAGAAATTAAAAAAAAAACCTAATCAGTCTTTAAACAGCAAAAATTATATTCATTGAAAAATTTTTTCACCAATAAAATTTATAAATGAAATATTTAAGGACCGTTTTATTATTTTTATGAAACATATTGTGTTTCATACTCTACCGTCGGGACGAACTATACGATCACCGTCTTGCGTTCTAACTGCTCGTTAAAATTTCCGTAGAAAGCAAAAGCAAGGTGATTTCAGGTGTTTATTCCTACCTGTAATACATCGGAGTTTTTCGATTTACTTCGTATATGATATCATTTATTTTTTTATTCATTACGTCATTTAAATAATAAAAACTTTAGTTATTTAAATCCTGTAATCTTGAAGGTTAATTAAATAAGGAAACAGAAATGCTTTATTATAAAAAAAGAAATGAATATTTCTCACTTTCACATTAATAGTATTAAATAGGTATGCTTTTTTTGCAAATGGGTTTTTTTTAATTCGCTTTGGCATATATTTGTTTGTAAATATAAATTTGAAGCATTCGCCATATACATTTAAATACGAAGTAAAAAGTTTATAAGAGAATACTCCATGTTAGTGGTAACTGAGAAATACCTCATTAATTAAATAAATATATCGCAATATTTCTCAGCTACAGCTAATTCATTACGTTTCAGTAAAGTAATTCCAGAAAAAAAGTAACCAGTTGTGACACGGCAGCTAGGTAATGTGCAATATTAATGATTTGTACAGAGTTCAGCAAACATTCCTAGCAATGTTTGCATAGGCCACCTAACATACACACGAGACTTGAAGCTGATAGACAAAAAATGCATGTCAGAAAAATATTGTCATTATCACACTACACCTAAAAAAATATCTAAGCTATGCTTTCGGTTACGAATGAAAACAATTATAAATTTGTATGCGTAAAGCGTATACTGTTGCGGATGAAAATGGCAGTATAATTTGGTGTAACTGATATGGGGGCAGTAGCTCAGTGGTTGGATGGGGGCGTATAAGGGTGAATAGAATAACATAAGTCAAAATAGGAAAATCATAAATCAAAGGGCTCCAGTGTGTTTAAAATCAAAAATAGAGGTTTAATTAGCACACAACCAGATAAATCAGCAAATGATTTCTGCACCGCTGCTTTCTGTAAAATCTTCAACATATTCGCATGCATTCAAAACAAAGTGTAAAGGTTATCAGCCTTATTTATTCAAACTTTACTTTACGTTAACTTAATCAACGAAATTTTATTTCAAAAAATCGCAACCTTAATGAAAATATCTGGTGTGGTACAACATACTACCTTCCAACCTACAAAGTGGAATTTAAATGAAATAATTGTAATAATAATAATATTTTCAGCTTTTTCGCTGCTGGAATGGTTAGGGTGCCCGCCTCACCCGAGCGGCGCGGGTTCAAACCTTGCTGACGTAGCCTTTTTTTCTTAAACGGGGAAAACTAAAGCGCTTCTTCTTCTCGGATAGGAAGTTAAACTATAAGGCACACGATAATACGATGATTGCCACGTAAAAAATGTCTACTAAAGGTGGAATTACTTTAGTAGGGCAAAACTCTTGTGACCGGTAGTGCTAATAACCATTAGTAGTTGATGCGCTTAGAGATGCCTGACATTTCTATTTCTGTATAGCTTTCGAGCCACATATACAACAAAAATAATATTTTGTTAGGCATGCTACCTATTTTTTAATACCTTCATAACGAAAATAGGCAACATTGTAAAATATGACAGATGAATATTTAAAACTACATATCAGATAGAGCTTAATAGACATATGAATACTAATTTTAAAAAAATCCAAAGCCGTGCGTTTTATAAAATTTCGACAATACATCTTCAATCCTATTTAATTACTTTTTAGACTTATTTGACTTTGTATTAAGAAACTTATAATGAAAAGCTATGTAAAATAAAATTTTCATTAAAAAATATGTTCATACTTCCAATTTTTTGCCGAAAAATTACGTGTTAAATCAAAAAATTGTACGAAACATAATTAATATATATGTTTAAGGTCTATATATAGATATGTTTATATTTTAGAAATACGCAGCTGTTTCAGAAATATTTGATAAACATTTAAACAATGAACCCCCCTCTCTGTCGCTGAATTTCTTCCAAAATCTAATCCTCTCCAGAAGAAATAAAAATAAGGATATACAAACTTACATAGTACATCAACGTTACCAGACCATACGCTGTTGCCATTTTTAAGTAGGTTTTTTAAAGCGGTTTATTCATTCTGGCGCTAAAACGGTGGAAGAGTATAAACTCTCAAGCGTGTGGTATTTTTACAGGCACAAAATGAATCGTTCTAGACTGTTGGTGCAATTGGCTAAAAATAATGAAACAAGTAAGAATAATTTTAATTTTTAAGAACATAATTTGCTGCTGTAAGTCATCTAACCCTAATCAATCAACCACTTCACTGAAATTAGTTATTTTAATTATAGGTTGTTAAAGTTACGGCTTCGAAACATATACGATTATAAAAATTAAGTAGTAGAATTTGTTTTCAGCCAGTCTTTAATACAAAAAATGTTTCTTTTGCATTTACCTAGATAAATGCTGGTCAAATTACATATTGTTGATTGACGTTGCGCAAATATTTCACTTGCTTTTTCATATAAAAACGAATACAATACGTTAATTCGTTATTGACACAATTTTTTGTAATGCGCCACTATAAGTAATACAGGGCGTTTAACCGTATTAGGCAGTGCTCCCAATTGAACACAATGAACATGTTTTGAAAATTAATGTTGAAAGGCTTTCGGGACAGAAACATAAAATCGAATTCTAAGTGTGTTGGGCTTTTTGACTTTGCAAAACAAGTTTTAACAAAAACAACCTCTGGCTGCTTCATTTGAAAAATTATTATTATTTTTTTTAATTATTGTCATGATTTAGTCGATATCAAAATAAGAATTTTAAAATATTTTTGTTTACTCTATTTATATTGTTTATTTATGATAACACAATGTGTCCGAAATAAGTTTAAAACGCCTAACTACGTTTTCCTTATAAAGATTTAATGTATTGCTTTCATGTAAGTGTAGGGCTCTTTAATATAAAACGATTTGAAATTGAAATTCACAAAGTGTGAAGGATATAAAAATTGATTTGTTAACTTATTGAAAAAAATTAAGAAAAACCTATATTAAGGAATAAAGTTCAAATAAGGTAGTTGTTAAATATGTTTAAACTTATCTCCAGACACTATATGTATAGTAGATATTACGTCTAACATGCTACATTTATTTGTAAAATTTGGTTTCCATTTCGTCATAAGACCCATTGTGGTGAACCAAGCAAACAACCAAAGCTGACAAGGAGAGGTGACGCCGAGAAGGATTTGTCTTCCTTAAAATGAAACATAGTATTTTTTATGTATTTTAAGGGTGTCTTCAAAAAATATATCCCTTAAAATAAATGTCTTGTACGAGATGACAGTAAACTTCAATCCAAGCTAAATGCATATTATAGAAATATAAACGAACATTTAGAATGTTTCAGTAAATAATTTCGTTATTTATAAGAAAAATTCGATATACAGGGTGATTTATAAGAAAAATTTGATATACAGGGTGTTTGTTTTAACATGATAGTTGAGTTCTTAACGAAAACAGCTGAGAGTAATAAAATTGTATAAGCCACATTTGATTTTCATATCTTGGTTTGCATTATAAAAACTAAAATAATATTCAACACGACGTTATGCGTTTTTTCGCTTTTATTTTCTCCAGGATATGTTTCTCGACATAACTTCTTGAAATACCTTTCGACGCCATAATATATTTTGATGAATATATTCCTCAAAAGATTAGTACCCACTTAGTAGTATTCTTTCCATTTTTGACAATGATGTAATGCTTGATTTTTTGTAAAATGTTACCTAACTTACCTGTAATTATACATAGTGTGTTCCATTTCGAACAGCGTAACACTTGTCACTTCTTTATTGTTGGATTTTGAAAATATTTTCTTTAAAACCACCAACAAATGATTTTTAACACCTACGAAATCATAGCCTATTTTATTCTTCAATTATCATGTTTCAAAATACTTTATCGGATTATTTTTATATTTGTAGACCCAAAAATAGCTCATCAAATGTGTTACCAGGAGAAGGTTTATCATTGTCTTCAAAACCTTGACTCTGGAAATAAAACGAAGGCTGATCCATATATATTTACTGAAACAAATGACGAATTCTACTCTAGAATAGATACTGCTAATTTTCCTATCCATCAAATTCACATGCGAGATAACGATAATTATTTATTTATTTACTATTTTTTAAAATAGTGATGTAACTGATATACGAATAGATAACACATTGACTCAAACTTGTACTCCAATATCAAATCAAGAAAATCCTAATTTACAAGAGCATCATAATTCCGTTCAATTGCCTTTAGCTATAGTTAATACTGATAACAAGAAAATCCATATATTGGACTATAAAATAATTCCAGCAGGAACGCTTTCCAAACTTGCCGATAATTCAAATTGTGCTTTAAACAAGAATACTGTCAATACTGAAGAATTTGAATACAAAACTGTTGAAATGGAAGTAGCAAGTGATGAAATAAATAATTCAAGTTTGCCAAAGCCTGGTACGTCTCGGGAAAATCCATTTAAATGTTCAGATGACCACTCCTCTGATGTTGACTATATCCCCATGTCAAATGAAACTGATTCCACAAGGAATGCAAATAGTGAAGAATTCTTATGTGCTAGTGTCAAGGTAAATAGTTGCGGAAACGTTCATAAATTTTAAGTTTAAAAAAGGTACCTATGGTTCTCAAGTGTAGACTGCATTAACTGAAGCTCGAAGTTTTGGCGGACAATATAAAAGCTAAGTTCAGCGCTTTTATCTCGTAGGATAAAGATTCTGCACTGCACAAGTCCTGGTAAAAACTTAAGCCTAAATTTACGAATTACTGTCTATAATTAGGAACCGACCAAAATTTGTTACTTTACGGTGTTACAAAATTTATTGTATATTTTAGAACTGTACAGCATCAACAGAGCACGAGAAATTACCTGATAATGAACCAATTTGGCTTTATGACAAGATATCAATAGCACAATTGGTGTTAAGAACAAAATTAAAAAAGATCTCTGCCCTTTTTGTTTGGAAGAAGTTGACCATTTTGCAAGACACCTCATTATCAAGCATTCTGACGATGAAGCAATTATAAAAATTTCGGAAATGCCCCTTAAGAGCAAAGAAACAAAAACTGCAATTATGTCTTTGAGAAAAAAGGGTAATTTTGTATTACAGGAGCAGAAAGATAAACTCAAAGTCGTGCTATTACCGAACAAATCCTATAACAAACAACCAGAGGATGGTGATTATTTTCCATGTGTGAACTGTCTTGGATTTTACATAAAAAGGTACCTATGGAGACACAAAAAAATTTGTAAGTCAAAAATGGGAAGTGAAACATCGCATTCTAAAAATCACTTAACAGAAACTCAAACATTTTTGGAAATATTTTAAATACAGGCCGTATCAAAAAAGAAGTACTTAGCATTATGAGACCAGATAATATCAGCTATACTGCTAAAACCGACTCTCTTATTTGTTTGTTTGGAGAGTCGTATATCAATAAATATAAAAGAAAACAAATGAACACAGTCGTGTCCAATAAAATGCGAGAACTGGCTAGATTAAAAATAGCAACAAAACTTTCTTCCACCATTCAGTATTTAATTGATGTCCTAAAACCAGACTGTTACGAACTTATTGTGGCTGCAACTAAATTGATAAGTGGTTATAATTTTGAAAAAAAAAATACATACAATGCATCCTCCTTAGCCATGCACATGGGATCAAATTTAAACTTTGTATGTGATGTTGCTACAAAAGCAATCTTAACAAAAAAACCCTTATTTCAGCACATTGATAGTGAAAAAAAAGTTAGGGAAATTAAGGACTTACGCTACATGATAAACATGCACTGGTGTAATGATGTTTCCAGTTTAGCGAACAAGGTTTTGAATGAAGTACAGTTATCCAAACCTAAATTATTGCCATTTACGGAAGATATTAAAACACTGAACCTGTATGTTAAAACTTCTGCAGAAAGGGCTTATAATAATCTAAGGCACAAAACTGACTTAAAGAATAATTACAAGTTTCTTAGTGAATGCACACTGATTTTAGTTCTCATTTTCAATCGTAAAAGTGTCAGAGAAGTCCAATTTTTTAATATTGATACTTATCAAAACATTAATGTTTATCTAAATCAAAAAGAATGCTTAGATTCCCTTAGTGAGTTAGAAAAAAACATGAGCTCTACTTTTAAAAGAGTAGTTGAAATGTTATCAACAATTCGAAATAATACTGAGGTAGTTGCGAAGTCGAATACTTAGATATTTGCAAATCCGGATTCACAAGACAGGTGGATGAGTGGACCTTCTGTTTTAAGAAAATATGCACATAAATGTGGCGCACAGAACCCGGAACTTCTTACAAGCACAAGATTCAGGAAACAGTTAGCTACCATCCTCCAACTTATGAACTTCAAAAATGACGAGATGGAACAAATAGGACGATTTATGGGCCACACTGAGAAAACCCACAAGGAATTTTGTAGGTAATAAAATGTTTTTTTTCTTGTGCCAGCTAAAACTAGGTTTGTCAACCATCTAACTATTTTTGGAAGTAAAATTGACCATTAGTTTGTTGGCGTCCTGTCGGCATTAGTAAGTAGGATTGATATTCTTATTATATCTAATAGTTTTTCAGTGAGTAAGAAAAATAAATATCGTTCAATTTGCAGACTAAACGACGATGTTTATCAGACCGCTAAAGTGGCTAAAGTGTTGTTGCTTTTAATTGTTGGAAAAGGTTCAGAATTTAAAGGTAAGGGCATGGAAGAAATAGAAGTAGTAGAAATAGTACTGGAATGTGACAAAAAAGAGACGGCAAAAGATGATAAAACTGGCGATATCGAAGAACAGTGTGAAGAGAAAGAATAAGAACCACAAATACAAGTACCACAAGTAGAAGTACCACAACAAGTACAAAAACGTGGCCGTGTGCGCTTGGACAATAGGGAGAAACAAATGGTCTTAAAGCATTTTAAAAAACAAATACAATCAAAAACTGCTTCCTGAAAACAAAATTGTTTGAATTTTATTGATAACCACTCAGATAAATTTGTAGTATCCGATTGGGTACATATTAAAACTCTTGCATTTAAAACATATCGTGACCAGTAGAACACTTTGTGGAAGTATCATATAAAATACCAATTGGCCGACTTTTCACCACTTCCGAGACTTTTACGTACCTCACCACCCCTGTGAACATTAATGCATGGTTTAACGTTATCAGACCATTTGCCTTAACGTTATCAGACATTTGCCTGGTCGAAAAAACGCGCATTCTGATTGGGACCTATCCAGGCTGCCCCTGGTTTATGATTGATCCTAGCCCAGCCTCGCTATATATATATATGAGCTGAAGCACTGCATATTATTAATTATTTTTTTTATTTATGATCATCCAGTGATATATCTTTAAAACTAATGCATGTTTTCTGTAATATAGGTACCTATAACTGCCCCTGGGAAAATTTTAAATTTGAAACTAGGCTAATAACTGGGGGCCTATACTCATAGCAGCTATGGGATCCAAACTTTTTTTGGCTTTGCCCATCCAGTGCCTGTTTTTAAACATATTTGTATATTTTACTAATGAATTTTTCTGGGAAAGAGGTTTAAATTTGAATGGCTATTCTAATAATTTAAAACCAGATTTAATTGTTATGGCTGGGAATTTGAAATACTATACTAACAATGTAGGATGCATACTATCTCATAAGACACCGTTAGGACTCTTAAACTTGTCACAGTCGTAGTCCCACAGCAATGCCCCCTTGTTTGTTTGTTTGTGGCGCAATCTAGTTGTGTATTTTGTGGAAAAAAATTGTAGATTTCGGTAACTAATCGTGATTCCACCGAGTGGTATATTTAAAAATATATAAACGTTAGCATACTGCCTCATAAGCGTTACCCGACCAAACTTGTCTGAATCTTTAAGCCCACTGCAGTGGCCTTTGTTTTTTGTTGTGACATCTGGTTGTGTATTTTGTAAAACAGTGGTATTTTCTGTAATAGGGTATTGATCGTGGTTCCTTCTACTTCCATCTACTGATATATTTTAAATAGATGTAGATTTCTGAATTGTATAAAGGAAATTTAAGATTTGTCATTTTTTGCGCCCTGATTGTGCATTTCGTAAGACACTATTAGCTTTCAACTTATCCTGAGTTACCTCTTGCAATGGAATGTTTTAAAGGAACTGGGATCATACCAACTCATAGAATAACCTAAAGCCAAACTTTCCTGGATATTAGCATGCAGCGTCAGATTTTCTGAGTCAACTTTCACATTAAGTTTGCACACCATTGTAATACTTAAGAGCTGTCACACCAGAAGCAGGTATTATGACTAAAACAGTTGCTGCAATACGAATTCAATTGAAAGAAAAGTTTAAAATGGGATGAACTTATGTTGTTCAAAGAAAGTTGTCCAAAGGGTTAATAAGCACACAGCGCTCACGAGATTTACTGGAAAAAGGTAATTACAACACTTAAAACCTTAGATAATAAACTATAGTCACGCAAGACGCAAGTGGATGTCTAAAAAGGTGCTACGCAAATAGACGAATTATTAAAGAAAAATTAAATGCAATATTTTGAAAACTAATGGAAGAAGTTGAAAGTGATCAGAATAAACGCAACACCAGACGACTCAATAGATTGACCTAATCAATAAAATGTGTAATAGTACAAACACTTTAAAACCTATAAATAAATAAACAATAGTCACGCAACTACGAAACAAAATAAACTAACAAGCCGCTGCAAATACGGCAAACAAGCAAGAAAAACAGTCACATCTAATGGAATATTTTTAAAACTAATGGAAGATTCATGCATTTGTAATCGATGAGATTTGAAATGCCACTGTATTGTATGTTGCGGATTTTGAATGTCCGCAGGTGTTCGTTTGAAATAAAGATATCCGAGTAGCAGTTATCGCTAACCAAACCAAATTAATTAGAGATGCAATGTAAGCGAATAAATACAGGGCGTAAGATGTTAGTTATAATCACTCCCTTCGATTAATTGTCTTGTAAACTCTTCATGTAACCCGTCGGCGGAAAGGGCCCAATATATATTTTCAGTTTAAAATAACATTTACAACTGAAACAAGCTTCAAGTTGCAAGCGTATGTTAATTTCAGACGCCGATTTGGTGATTCAAAGAAAGGTACTAAGACCAAATTGTACCCAGGCGTTTGACCATTTCCAACGAGGAGACTTTGTGCCACGGTTGTATATTTGTTGTATTTTTTATCCAAGTAAGGTTCAAGTTGCACATCTAGATGTTGATCTCAGATGCTGATTTGATGGTTCATACAAACGTGCTAAGACCAAATTGCCCCCAGGTGTTTGACCATGTTCAATAAGGAGTATGAGTGATGCGATTGCACATTTGCTGTATTTTTATCGAAGTAAGATTTAAGTTGCAAGTCTAAGACGTTGATTTCATTTGCCCCCAGGCATTTATCCATTTACGATAAAATTGTTTATGAAGCTAAGACCCTTTTGACAGAGGTTAGTTTCAAATCAGTACTTTAGGTTTGAATTTTAAATCTTGTTTGTATATCAAAGATGCTTCGATAAAAACTGGTTTTAGACCACCATAGTAAACTCATTTCCGGTATTATTTAACGCTTTAGTAATTGAAAAGTAAGTAAAATCTGTTTACGGATTTGCTTGTAAACGTATTAATAACTATTGCACTGACCCGATATTAGTTATATAAAAAATGAAACGTTTTATCAAAATTAGAGGTGAAAGTCAATTGTACCCTGCACCTTAAACAAGCTGTAAGAGTTGAGAACCAACTCAGACGTAAATGGGGTTTGGGCAATCTCAAGCTGTCTAATCTGATGCTAAAAATGGTGCTCAGAACCCTGTTTTGTTTAAAATTTTAACTTTGCCCGGTTTCGATTAACATCTTAGATTGAGGGCTGCAGCAGTATCTAGAGTCCTCTTTGGCTAATACTGGGTATCTTGGGGTGACATTTTGGTCAGGCGTGTCATTTTGCCGTGGGGTTGACACCTTGAAAATAAGCCTATGCTAAACGCATTGCTAACAATCGGCTGTTGTTTTTGGCTTTCTGCCATCTTGCTTGCTTGCACCATCTTGTTTCTGAATGCCTTTTTGTCGCCATCCAGGTCGGCATACTGATAAGTCGAATAAGGTAATCGGGTTGAAACGAATTCTGGAAACATGTTTGTCGGCAGAAGCTGATAAGTCAATTAAGGTGATCAGATTGAAATGAATTCTTGAAACTTGCTTATAAATTTAAAGCTCTTTTGACAGAAACGAGATTCAAATCAATATCTTAGGGTTGAACTTAATATCCCGTTTCTATATCTAAGATATTTTGATAGAAAGTGGTTTCAGATCATTTCTAAGGTCACCTAGCGATTTAATAATTGGGAAGTAATTAACCCCTTCGCAACCAGATGCTATTTACATCGCGCCTGTGTAGCAGATTTCATCAGTCGACTCGCACATTGCAAACTCATTCACTATTGAAAGGAAAATATTTTTTCATGTTTATTATAGAAACTTTAGAACGCAAAACATTATCATTATCCCTCTATCCATCCTCCTAAGTGTTCCTGAGTGCTTTAGCACGATAGGCCAAATTTAGCCTGTTCAGGTCCACAATCATAAAAAAAAAATTAATAGTACTAAATGAAAAAGATTATAGCATGAAAAATAAACTGAATTATGAAAATTAATAAAATGTTCTTGTGAACACAATGGAGCACTACATTTAGAGCAAAAATTTGTAGTACATTTTTTTTTTATATCTACTATACTCGTATTAAGCACCGCCTTCTTTTTTGCTCTGGTTTAGGTAAACAGATTAGCTTACTTGGTTGGTTTTGGGGGTTTTCTTTTCTGTCTTAAGCATTTTTTATTTCTTCATAATTAACCAAGTGTGTACCTAAAATATCATCGCACACAAAAAGTGTGTAAGCTGATATGCTTTTTATTATTAGAAATTGAATATAAGACTCTAGAATTCAGAACCATTCTTTGTAGCGTGTTAATTCACAGTGACAAAACAACTGACGCAGGTAAAGTGCGTGGAGTAGATGTGGCGAGAGATGCCGCAAACCCACCAACTGAACAACGTGAACTTAGAAACCAACCTGTGTAACACATTTAAAAATACAAGGAAGTGAATCCGTTGCAAAATAAGCCATGAATCACTCGTTTGCATCATGGTACCGGGCTGGCGCATAGCATGAATCAATCGTTTGATTCATGATAGTGAAGGAGTTAAAACCTATTTATGGATTTGCTTGAAATCAACAACTCAGATTTTCACTGAAACTGGTTTTATATCAGCATACTGAAAAGTCGAATAAGATGATGATCGGGTGGGTTGACATGATTTCTTGAAACTTGTTTATGAATCTAATCCCCTTTTGTCATTCGTTTTAAAAATATACCACTAGATGGCTCCACAAACAAATAAACAAAACCAACCAATAAGAATACAGCGCCTTAGGCCTCCAACCAGAGCACAGAGCCTGGACGCTGGGCGGAAACTAAGGACCAATCACCGTAGCCTACCCTTAGGCCCTCCAATCAGAACGCACACCCTGGGGCAGTATGTCTGAGTAGGACCAATCAGCTAGAAGTGGGCGTGGTGCACACGTCCATCTCATCCTTATTGTGACGTCATGTGATTAAAAGTGGTGGGGGCAAAGTGAGTCCCTTCTACTATTCTGAAATATTTACATTCAAAGCTAAATAAAATTTCCCAGAATGTTCATTTTAAAATTATTATTTGTTAAATAAATGACGTTTTTAGTGGATTAATAAAATAAGAAAAAAATTAAAAAAAAACACAAAAATTTACTTATGTGTGTTTTATCCCAATTTTTTTTGGTCAAAATTTACAGTAGAATTTTTTGTAAGAATACAAGTTAGCATTTCTTAAAAAGAAAAATATATACAAAACATTGCATACAAAATTATTCACATTCTGAATACAAAAATCATTTCAGCATTCTTGCTTTCGTCTTGTTCATTTCCTTCATCGGTTATTTTCCTTGGGAGGTTGTCTTTCTTCTCGGCTTTGGTTTTATTGGTTACTTTTTCTCTTTTTTTTTCGTGTAGCATATTTTTGTAATATGGGTGGTATTTTGAAGTGTTTGCAATTGTTTCCACCTCCGTTCATTTATTTTTACGCTCTCTCTGTTTAGTTGCAAAAAAGTTTCCTTTAGTGGCAGCTTTATTCTTCCAACTGCTTTAGCACGACAAATGCATTTTTACAAGGGGATTATAATTCCATAGTACTTTTATAAAAACAACAAAATGTGTCTGAGACACTGACAAAATTTTCTTTGCTCATTTCATGAACCGCAAATTTTTTGCATGATTTTTCTATTAAGCGACACCAATGCTTGCGGATAAAAACTTTTCTTTTAACTTTTTCTATTATCCCAAATTCTTGGTTACAACCCATGTATGTATGAACTGGCTCTAAAAATTCGTGTGTTGCGGTCTTTACCAAATGCAATAGTCTCATTCCAAACGTACATATCTGATTTTGCAGTCGCTATGTTATGTATGCAAAAGTTGACGTAAGTATAAAACTTTAGACGTAGTTAAAAGTGAAGTAGGTAAGGTCTGCTGAAGATCAAAACAAATCACGCATGTGTCTAATGATTCTTTGTTTAGATATTAGGCATTCTTTTTAGGATAATGTATGTTCAGCTTTCCGTTTGAACTATTTGCTTGATTTTTGCCTCATTTTGGGCTTTCGGAATTTTTAACGTTTTTGGATTATCGCATTTACTGCAGGTATCAGAATTCGGGGGGTGAAATATTAGGTTAAACTCCGTATTAAAAATAAAATGATAATAAGACTGTGTGACGGGAACAACATGTTGTTCCCTGCAGTGGTCAATATACAAATCGTACGTTTTTTTAATACTAAGTTCTGGTGACTATTACGGGGTATTAAAGATGTAAACTTCGGGAGTACTGATTCCAGTATTTTGGGAACATATTGACATGGCCAATGACCTGCTTACTTCTTTCGGAATGCATTTCTTTCCAGAGCCCAGGTCTCATTTTTTCGGAAAAATCCCAAGAGCGCTATTTTTTGAAGAGAGTAGTAAATTCTTTATCGTTTATATAAAACTTTTAAGAAAAAACATTTTGCAAGCATTCTTATTTAATAGAAATACTTTACTACTAAAACTAGGTAAGAATGCATTTTGTAAATTCGTCAAATAGTGTACGCCTATCCGTTCCCAATACATCTTGATTGCAGTTAATTGGACAGTTATAAACTATGGTTGCAATTCGTGTTATCTACGAGGTTTCTTTTTGTACTTGCCAGTTCTTTACATTGCGTTTTCGCTTTCTTATCCTTGATGAAGTTGTGTGGTCTAAATCACATTTGCAATAGAATGGGAAGTGACACATACCGATTTTGTACTAAGAAAACTTTTATTATTATACACATAGTTTTTCCATTCGCTGAAATGACATCAGAGCCAATATTTCACTTGTATCTGTTTTGAATCAAACAAATAATAATATTACCTTTGTGTTTGTGCAGTTATCCCCAAAAAAAGTGTACTTATATCTCAATTAAATGTGTTGAATTGTAGTGTTCATCGATCAATTTCATATTTTGTATAACGTTGAATGCGTCTATCAATTTTAATACTCATTGAACGCTTCCTACTCGCACGTGTTTAAACTCATAACCAAAGAATAAAGACTGTATTCTTTGTTATAACCTTATTATTTACTTTGCAATTTCTGTATTTTTCTAAATGGCAAAAGTATTTCAAGGAACGAAATGGAAACAATTAGAAATTGAAGGGTCAATCATAAATAAAGACCTTGAGGGTTTAATAGGAATCGAAGAATGTACAGATTATAATTTAACTTCAAAAAAGTCATTAAAATCAAATAAGAGAAAATCAAACAATTCACTGCTTTCTGATCCATCTAAAAGAAAAAAACCTGAAAAGAATAATACAAAAAAGAAAAAACGTATTAATAATGTAGACAATTACACATTATCAAAACGAGGATCAACTGGTGAAGTAACTGTTTCTACTGCAGACATTTCATCTCTCAACGATTCACTTACAATTGATACTACCATACTATTTTGGAATACGTTCGGACTGCCCAACTCTATTTTAAAGGCTCTTCAAGAACTCAGGTTTGAAAAACCTACAATGATTCAAGAACTTACATTACCTCCTGCAATTTTAGGTATGAGTGAACCAAGATTAAATCACTAAACTAACATGAATTTTGCAGGCCGACGGGATATTTTAGGTGCTGCTGAAACAGGGAGTGGAAAAACGCTTGCATTTGGTCTTCCGATATTAACTGGAATTCTGAAAATCAAGGAAAAACAGAAAAACAGTGAACAGAAACCATTATATGCATTAATTTTAACTCCAACCAGAGAGTTAGCGGTTCAAATTAAAAATCATTTAGTTCAAGTGGCAAAATACACAGGTATGTGTATACTTAATCTTTTTTTTTACTATAACCTTTTTTCCATAAAGGAATTAGAGTAGCTGTAGTGCTGGGAGGTATGGCTGTTGTTAAGCAAGAACGAATTTTAAGCAAAGCACCTGAGATTGTTGTTGCAACTCCAGGCCGTTTATGGGAGTTAATCCAGGAAGGAAATTCACATTTATCAGATATAGATAACATTAGGTAGAATCTTATTGAATTGCACACAGTAATAGTAATTATATATTAGATTTTTAGCCATAGATGAAACAGATCGTATGCTCGAAAAAGGACATTTTAAAGAATTGCACGATTTGTTGGAGAGATTAAATGTGGATGAAAATAATTGTAAAAATAGACAAAACTTTGTATTTTCTGCCACACTTTCCCTCACACACGAGTTACCAAGACATTTAATTATAAAGAAAAGGATGTATGCATCAAAAGGCAATAAAATATTTAATATGACTCCACAACAAAAATTACAGAAAATAGTTGAAATTTTAGGAATTACAAATCCAAAAATTGTTGATCTTACTGATAAGACTGGTTTGACAAAAAACGATTTGACCTGATTGTAAATTATAAATACAAATTATAGGTACTGCAAAATCATTATCTGAATCTAGGATAACTTGCAACATAGATGAAAAAGATTATTATGTCTATTACTTTCTGCAAAGACATCCGGGTCGTACTTTAATATTTTGTAATTCGATAGGCTGTGTCAAACGTTTAACAACTTTATTAGGTTATTTGGACTGCCCTGCCTTAGCTCTTCATGCATCTATGCAACAGAGGCAACGGCTAAAGAACTTGGAACGGTATTTTATTATAGTGCATTATTTTGTTTCACTAAACATTATTTTTAGTTTCCGTGATAATGAAAATGGAGTATTAATTGCAACTGATGTAGCATCACGTGGTCTTGACATTCCGTCCATTCAGCATGTTTTACACTATCAAACTCCCCGTACAAGTGAAAATTACGTTCATCGTTCCGGCCGTACAGCAAGGGCATTGCAACAAGGGCTTACTGTTCTACTTATAGAACCAACAGAGCTTAAGAATTATTTAAAATTATGTAAAAATTTAGGACGATGTAGGTTTTTAAAATGTTGTTAATTTAATAATTGTTAAAATTGTAGCGGAAGACTTACCGTTATTTCCTGTTCAATTTGATCTACTATCTTCTGTAAAACAAAGAGTGAATTTAGCTCGTGAATTAGATAGATTGGAGTTGGTGGTTCGAAAAACTAAATCTGAAAGTGGATGGATTCAGAAAGCTGCGGAGGATATGGATATTTTAATAGAAGACGATATGTTGGTTTTTTAATGTTTCTTTTTACCTTCCAACCTACATATACATATGTAGGTACAGAAGGTTATGCAATCGACTTTTTTTCACTATTTCCAAATCGACTTATTAAGCTCATATTACAACTTTTGGCCAAGATCGGCCATGATGTCTGAATGTGTGTATGTCTGTGTGGATGTATGTTAATAAAGTGAGAATAATGAGAAGATGTGCACGTCATAACTTTTTCATGACGTAATTTGTAGTATGTTTATATGTAGTTCCATTATTAGGTTAGATGAATCAAACGATTGCACTAACAAATTGATATCTCTAGGAATAATCACGAAATGATACACACGCTTGTTCTTAAAAGAACAGTTTTTTTATAAATACAAACAAAAAATTAAACGAGAATTAAAAATTTAAACAAACAATTAAGTCGATTAAAGTGCAATACAATTAATCATATTAATAAGACACTGGGCAAACTTAAAAAAAAAATAAACCCCAAATTTCAAATGTTTTTGTCGTTTTCATTCAAAATAGAATGTGATACATAATTCAAATCAACAATTTAAGTTTATTAGTAAATTTTATTAGATTTTTTCTTAAATTAATATGATTACTATGAATTTAATCAACAAAAAAAAAGATTTTAAGCAATTGGTACAATCACCTAGTTAAAAAACGTCATTGATTATGTGCACGTATCTTCTCATTATTCTCACTTTATCCACTATGTCTCCAGAACAAAAACACCTATGTACTTAAAATTTAGTATTTAAGCTTGTTATCATTTCACTTGGAGCTGATTAGATTTTGGCAGAAATCTAGCAGCGGAGAGGAGGGCTTTGTTAAGGCAGTTTTTGGTTTTTATCAAATATTTCTAAAACAGCTGCATATTTAAACGATTTAACAATTCCAAGATATAGACCTTAAACATATCGATTAATTATGTTCTATACAATTTTTGATACATGTAATTTAATGGAAAAAAAATTCATGAGGTATAATTTAAGTAGTAGTTCAGATTTTTTCAATATCTGAATAACGATTAATTTTATAAGAAAAAGTGTAGACATATTTTTTAAAGAAAATTTAATTTTACATAACTCGTCTTTATAAAGTTTCTTAATATAACACAAGGTAAGTGTAAGAATTAATTAAATATGAAAGAAGATGGTTAAACTGTATTATTGGTATCTTATAGAAGCGGGCAGCTTTGGAATTTTTTTTTAAGTTAACATGTATTGATGTCTATTAATCTCTGACATGAAGTTTTAAATGTCATTCTGAAATAGATTATTGTTTTTTTTTCTACAATGTTTCTTGTTTTCGTTATGAACGTTTAAAAAGAGGTTGCATAGTTATACTAAAAAAACTATAATTAAAATTATTTCATTTCTTTTAAGTTTTTATGTTAGCATCTAGATGTCTATTAACCTCTGTCTAACATAAAGTTTTAAACGTCTGTTTGACATAGATTATTGTTTTTGTTTTTACAATATTACCTGTTTTTCTAATGAACTTATAAAAGAGGTTGCATAATTATCCTAAAAAATTGTTATTAAAATTATTTCATTTCTTTTAATTTCCATTTTGTAGGTTGGAAGGTCGTGTGGTGTTCCACATCAGATATTTTTTTAATATACTTAAACTTTTTAGATCTTTAAAATTTAAAATGACAGATACTCAAAAACATAAAAAAGCTGCACAATTTAAACGTAAAGAATTAAGTCAGGTGCTCTCGAAACCTTTGCTTCCGAAAGGATTTAGTGGTAAATTTCCAATGAATACTGACATTGGTAGTGAGACAGTCGGTCTTTTACCAAATAGAACTGAAAGTGCTATTGATGCTTTACAAACTGCAATGAAGAATTCTAAGAAAATGGTTAAGAGAAAAGGAAAATGGTTGTTTCAAAGTAAATTAAAGAAATAAATATTTTTTTATTTGTGTTTTAAGTTTTAATCTGTAAATAAAATGTAAGGTACATCTAATTAGTATTTGATTTTTTGTTAATTATCACTGATTTGCACAATTTTTTGTATATGATATATACAGGGTGTCCTGAAAAGAATGGGCCATACTGCAGGGACTCCTCTGGATTAAATTAAAATATACAGATTTAAGTCAACTTACCTTAGTACCAAGTTGCTCCTTAAGTACATACAAGTCTTTAAAGATTTATTTTGTTTTCTATTTTTTACGCTAAATCATTTATTTTTTGAGTTATGTAATTGAAAGTTGGTTTATATAGGTTTTTGTATTAACTGTAAAGTATAGAGGAGGCTTGAGCAATCTATATGTCACATTCTCATCATATTTTTTTGGTATGTGAAAATTTTGACATAACAAGTAACTTTTAAAACTTCATAATAGCTTTATAAAAGGTATGCTTGTCGCAAGTTAGTAAATTGCACCATTTCCAAGAAAAATGTGTTTAAAATTAGTACTACAGTATTTCTATCAAAAATGTTGGTTTTCATATTAATTAACTTCTAGCTTCTCCCAAAAAATGATATACACAAATGTACATACCATAAAAAAGCAACCAAATTTAAAACGGAATATAATGATTAACAGACTAACAAGAAAACAACCAAAATAAACAACAAAAACTATTAAATCAAAAAATATTATTACATACATAAAGACAAAATTTGCATCAATTGGGACTTGAATCTCAAAGGCACAGATGGGTAGCGCGGTACTCTAGCAAAGTACAGGTCCTCGGTTTAAATCCTACTCGAGGTAAACTTTTTATTTATGTATTTAATAAAATTAATAGTAATTTTTAATTACATATGTACCTTTGAACTTATTCATTCATAACAAAACTTATAAAAAAAAAAAAATTAAATCAAAACATTACATTAAAGTTTATTTTCAAAATGTTGACTATTAACTTCAATACATTTCTGGCATCTTCTGAGGAAGTTTCTCCTTACGTTATTAAATGATGGATGCTGGTTTTTTTATACTATTTGCTGCTTCGTTAATTTGTTGCCACAGTTCACCTCTTGTATTAACTGCGGTGGATAGATGAGAGCTTTTATGTGTCCCCAAAAATAAAAATCCATTGGATTTAAATCAGGACTTCTAGGAGGCCATGGATGTTCACTTCCTCGTCCTATCCAACGAAGGGAAAATATATTATTTAAATAATCCTGTACAACCACAGTGTAATGAGCAGAGGCACCATCTTGTAAATACCACATATTATGACGAATATTGATGGGCACGTCTTCTAATAAATCAATCAAGTTCTCTCTAAGAAAGTTTAAGTAATTATCGCCAGTTAAATTTTTTGGGAGTTCAAAAGGACGAACAAGATTGTTATTAATTAGTCCGCACCAGATGTTAATTTTAAATTCATGCTGGAAATGTCGCTCCAAAGTCGCATGTGGATTTTTGCAAGCCCATGGTCTAATGTAATACAAAAATATAACCAAAATATCTTGAAGAAAAACAAAAGAACAGTGGCGGTAACAAACAACATTTTATATATTTAATATAAATAATATTCATGTCGCTTTATAAATTTATTTGTTGGTGTATGTCATTGGCACTCATTTTTTGCTTGTTAATATTGCTGTCAAATACACTATATTGAATGTTCGCGTGAGTAATAGAATCTATAATACTAATGTAAATACATTTTCTTGGAAATGGTGCAGTTTAGCGACTTGCAACATGTATACCTTTTATAAAGCTATTATGTAACAACAACGTGAATGTAACATATAGGTTGCTGCAAGCGGCCTTTAGATATACTTTACATAAAAACTAATTTCACAGACATGTTCAGCTAATGCAAAATCTACAAAAATCAAATTTCAATTAAATAACTCAACAAATAGATAAGTAAGCGCAATAAAATAGAAAACAAAATAAATCTTTAAAGGCTTCTATGTCCTTAAGGGAACAACTTGGTACTAAGGTAAGTTGTCTTAAATCGATATATTTTTCAGGACACCCTGTCTATATACTTATATATATATATATATATATATATATATATATATATATATATATATATATATATATATATATATATATATATATATATATATATATATATATATATATATATATATTGCAACCAACCCTCAGCTACAATTTTAGCTAATAAAGGTTTGGTTATAACCCAGCAGGTTTTGTGCCTTTTGCTCAGTCGCAGATTAAAATAGGCGGGGTTCATATATATATATATATATATATATATATATATATATATATATATATATATATATATATATATATATATGCAACCAACCCCTCAGCTACAATTTTAGCTAATAAAGGTTTGGTTATAGCCCAGCAGGTTTTGTGCCTTTTTGCTCAGTCGGAGATTAAAATAGGCAGGGTTCATAAATATTATCAGATGTTGCCTTAAAAAATATATACATATAGATATGTTCGCTTTACAAATTGATGTTGCTTCAACCTGACACTGAATTGTTAAATAAAAGGGCGCCAACTCGTTTTATGGAACAATAGGTAAACCATGAATATAATGAATTTAAAAAAAGTTGACAATAACAAGCTTTATTTACTACCTTAATTATAAATGAGAATATCTTAAAGCTAGTGTTAGTAATGATTATTTAACTTAAGTAAAACTAATTTATGGAATTATTAATAGAAATAAAATACCTTATTTTGATTATACTGTAGGTTCCGAAAGGGCGGCTTGCTGAATCAGCGCTTGGAAAATTTCGCTACGTAAATTTTACATGGAAGTTGAAATAAAATTAGACTCGAATGCATTAAAATTCCCAAATGTATAAATTTCTTTGCTGGTTTAATGGATATTAAAATTTCATTTCATAGTAACAAAGGTTATTGCGTCATTATTGATTGTTGAACGCAATTATACCGTAAAGTAATTAACGGTAAAATGCAATTGGTTAAGTAATTATGCGAATAAATAAAATAAAGTAAAAGGTAAAGTAGGAGCAAATAAAAAGTGCCTGAGAAAGCAATCATCTCAAACTGTTGTATAATAACTTTTCTAATAAGCTTACCGTACAAATTGTACAGCACTTATTAAAAAATTTAACAAAGCAACAATGGATGACTGTAACCACCCTTAACTCGACCAAGAAAGAGTCGCTAAGGTAGTCTTTGCACATGAAGATGTGAATCAAATGTGCAAACATTGTGCGTACGAGTTTATTTTTTACAATAATTAAATGTATGTTTTTATGCGACTATGATATGCAACACACGCTGACGGAATGCATGTTAAGTTGCCTAAATAAACGTAAATTTTATTAACAAACGTAAAGAGTTTGTTACAAGCTGAAACTATGTAGAAAAATAAATACGATTTTCCCCAAAAAGTTGTTTTTTGTTCTAGGAAGTGTTCGATATGTCCGCGTATAGTAGTGCAACTACAGTTAAAAGTTTATCTTCCCTAATAAATAATTGAATTCAAATTCTCACATTCAGACAATAATACATCCATATTCATTCATAAACAAATCACTAACTTTCAATATTTTAACAAATCTTAAGCTACTTGAGATATGAAAAATTAATATAATCAATTTTCATTAATTACATAGATTACACGATCTTATATGTTTGTTACAGTTCACTGCAAGAAAATGATCTCTATCATCTAACAATAAAAAGCGGCATTCAGTTTGTCTCTATTTACCTAAAATTTGTCTTCAAAAACTGGTTTCCAATTTTATACATTGCATTGTCTAACTATAGGTATATAATACAGTGTGCTCAGAAAGTAAGGAATAAATTCATTATTTTCGAAATCGTTAATTTGTGGTCAAAATCCTGCGATACGTCGATTTTTTATTTTGATTCCGGACTTAATGCTGTGTCGCACATGTAGATGGCGCTTGCGCACTTTCCGGATATGACGTCAAAGTTCGTATTTTTAAATGGCAACCCTGTATGTTCTTCGCTGAAATCGATGCAATCTTTCTTCTTAGTTCAAAAATGCATCTTGAAGATAAAGGTATTTTATTGAATTCAGTGAACTTTTGTTGTTTAATTAATTGTTTAGTGTATTGACTTCTCTAAATATGGGTCTCTCATTATATGAAGTGATGTGTATTTTAATTTATTTCGGGATGTCAGATCGAAATTTTTGTGTGATAATTACCTTGTGTAATCGCAAATTTCTGTTCTCTTATAAAGAATGCAAAATTGGTTGTGTGTTTTAATTTTAGTGGTTAAATATAAAAATTAATAGATTTAGTTTGTTTTTCTTATCTGAGAAACCGTAAGAAATAGAGAAAAAAGTTTAACAGATAGTTTCAAGGTAGGTAAAATTGCGTTCATCTAAAATATTTGCATATATACAGGGTGATCTGTTTTTCCGCCAATCACTATCAATTAATTAATTTATCTTCAGTTTGGGTGCTAAATTCACTCACTTCTAGCTACGGGATTTGAAGCATATTTTTAGCTCCAGTTGTGTCAAAAATAAGATAATCTTTGTTCTACTTAACCTATAGGATCCAATTTAGAAAATTTGAAACGCGTTACAGTGTTGCCAATTTTGGCGAATTGTAAAATTTCTAGGTTTTTTTAAATACAACACGCTGTATATTATGAGGTATACATATAGAGAATTCACCTATACACACAATATTGGGTTTTCTTGCAGGTTGTATGATTGTCCCTTGTCAATTAAGACAAACAAATACAAGCCCTTTAAATTCCCAAAACTTCAACAGTTAGAAGACAACGACAAACTCCGTAGAATGTAGTTTTGTATGCTGTTGATGGATTGTCAACGTATTCCAAAGAATATGTTGGACTGATGAGGCCACGTTTACGACTGCAGGCATATGTAATAGAAAAAATATTCAATACTGATCCCAAGAAAATAAGAAGAAAACTGAAACTATTAAACATCAAGGGAGACGAAGTGTGCACGTCTTAGAACATCTTTATCGTGTTATGGAGCCTATTTTTCCGAAAGAAATTTGTATCGCCATGGCTATCTTAATTTATTACGAGAAAATGTTTTACCTATGTAGAAGCTGGAGGAGCAGTCAACGAAATAATTTTTCAGATGGACGGAGCGCCCTGTCACAATAGTCAAGAAATAAGGAGTTTATAAGAAACAATTTTGACGAGCTAATTGGGCCTAATGGAAATGTTCTCTGGCTCACACGAAGCCCCGATCTGTGCTATTTAGACTATTTTATGGGGAACCTTAAAAGCTAGGGTGTATGAAAATAACGGAAGTTTAGACGTTGAGCAATTTAAACAAAAAATAAGGGAGGAAATTCATATTCTTAATCAAAGCGACGTGGTGGAGAGGGCCACAAACAAACTTGCCGAAAGATATGCATGTATCGCTCAATATGGAGGACATGTGGCACACCAGCATTAATTACTTTTTTATATTTCCTAAACGTTTTTTTTTAAGTGGGCCGTCAAAGTAAACGGACCTGTTTTAAGTGTCCTCCGATTTTCACGTTCGGTTCGTGAAGCATGTGTGCGTAAAAAATCACAATCTCTAAACCAATCATTAGTGCACGGGTTTTGAATAAATGTATAACCCAGCGGTTTGAATATCAATGAACAAATAATAACATTAATCTAATTCAGTAGAATTTTAACGTGTGAAATGGCCGTATAGATACACAAAATAAAATAGGCGCGAAAACAGCTTTATTATGAAATCATGAAATAGTTTTTCAAACGTGTACGTTTTAAAACAATCATAAGGTAAACGTTAAAGTACAAACACCACACCTTTTGTCTAGGTTTTAACTCAAACACGTACATTTTTGCAATTACAATAATTGCTAAACCAATATTAATAATCCAAACAGTAGAATTTTAGTAACGTGTAAAGTGGCTCATAGAAAAACGCGCAAATAGTGTTTAGGATTACTATAGCATTGAAATCAAATTCTACGAAGAAAATACGGTTCCTTTTAACGATTGTTCAAACTCGTATAATAGTAAAGTAAACTAAAAGCGCAAATACTCAAACACGTAAACATTTTTCAATATAATAAATATATAGAGAACTAATGAAGTCACATAGGTATCCTATTCCACGGTAGCGCGTGGTATATAAGACAATCATAAATACGTATCTGTAACAGTAGTATAAAAATTCAAAACATGCCGGATGTGTTTCATAAAGAAAAAAAATGTACAACTTAAGATTGAAGTAAGCAGCCAGTTCCTACTTAATGTTACATCCCTGCCATAAACCCTCTATAACAATACATACATAACCATTGTAATAAAAATTCGTTTCATTAGCTTTAATGATAAAAATAAATACCTAGATCGAATCGGTAAAAAAATATAAAAAAAATAAATATTAAATTAAATAAACAAATAACTAACTCTAATTCGGAAATCTAAATTAAAAATAATTAAATCATTTGGTCGCAATTTGGTAGCACGCAAACCAAGAATCGCGCAGGGAACAGTCTAATTAAGATTAATATAAACACAGCCTTCACAAACCAAGATAAGCTAATTAGATGTCGAAGTATTGCTAAAAATAGAATTGACCCTTTAGAAAAGTCTGGAGTTTACCGTTTAGAATGTAATGACTTTTCAGTAGCATAGGGAAGATCCCCTAAAACAAAAATAACACAGTAAAGATAAAAAGTCATCAGTTTTTGAACATTCAAGTCAAACGGGACATACAATAAATTATAAGCCAAAATTATTACATTTTTGTCAAAAAGGTTTGAAAATCTTGCAATATTCATGACCTCGGGGGGGGGGGGGGGATAATCAAAACCTTCCCGTGAAAGATCAGCCCTGAGTGAGCAGAATAAAGAAATAATAATGGCAGTTTAGGTTGAAGACCCAGAAGTTAGCAGGACATCAGTTTGGCGTACTATTAAAAGTGTTCATTTTCATCCATACCGGTTTCAAAGGCGACAGAAACTTCTTGTGGATGGACATTTAAGTCGTTTGGTTTTTTGTCGTTAGGCCAATGAAAAATTACGGTAAAGGGTAAGGGGAACAAGAGTGATCGAAAGAACTACAGCGGAATGAGTTTGCTCAGTGTACCTGATAAGGTATTTGGAAGAGTACTGATTAATAGAGTACGAGAAACTAAGATTTGGAGTGTACAAGCTGGCTTCATGTCAGGGAGAGGATCAGATGGTTGCTCTCCAGCAGGTCATCGAAAAGTGTTTAAATGTAAAGAGGAAGCTGTACTGTGCGTTTGTAGATCTGAAGAAAGCACATGTCAGAGTGAACAGGGAGAAGCTGTGGGAAATATTAAATGAATATGGCGTAAGTAAAGGTCTAATAAACGGAATAAGGGCAGTATATAACGGTAGCCGGGCATGTGTTAGGGTGAGAGGGAGTGTGACTCAATACTTTAATATTGAGCGACAAGTCTGTGTGATGTCACCGTGGTTGTTCAATGTATATGTGAATAAATGTAATGGCAAGCATGTACCGATACAAATAGTGTTATGGTTGGTGACGTAAATGTACGAGTTCTGGTGTATGCAATTGACACAGTCTTATTAAGTGACAGTGCGGATGAGTTACAAACTGCTCTAACGAAGTTTGGTGTATTCTGTGAGAGCATGGGCATAAAGGTAAAGGTAAAAGGTGAACAAAACTAAGATTGTGGTGTTCAATCGAGAAGGTGAAAAGGAGAGTAGAGTGGTTACCCTACAAGATGAAATTGTGGAACAAGTGAACGAGTTGGTATATCTGGGTAGAATGCTCACTGCAGGTGGTACAATGGAAGGCGAGATTGGACAAAGGGTTAATGCTGGAAGGAAAGTGATTGGAAGTATGTAGACGGTAATGAGAAACGAAAGCATGAGCCCAGCTGCGAAACGAGCAATCTATAGTAGCGTGTTTGTCCCGTCGGTACTGTATGGTAGAGACATAGGTATGTCAAAAAAGCACGAAAGAAAAATAAATGCCGTATATATGAGATTCCTGAGAAGCGCATGTTGTAAAACGAGAAGGGATAAGATAAAGAATGGGTGTATAATGAAGGAGTGTGGCGAGGGAAAAACGATGATAGACAGGTATATAAGTAGTATGGTTTGGCCACATTGAGAGAATGAACAACACAAGATTAACGTAGCAAACATGTGGATGAGGTGAAAGGCAAGGCCGGGCCTGGTAGGTAGCATAAAACTTGGCAGAATGTAGTAGAATATATGATAAAAGAAAGAAAGATAAGGAGTTTAAAAAATTAAAGGACATATCAGAGACAATGTATGAATCTTGTGGAAGTTATGGAGGTATGCAGGGATATGAAAGCATGGAGAAAGATTGTGAATAAAAAAAATAAGAGGCAGGGATTGTTTTGCCTTCTCCGCGAGGGAAATCTATTTATTAGTAAAATAAAAGGTTCATTGCTGTTTTCAACAAGTTTTTTCTTACAGGCGTGGAAATTTGATTTTTATTTGATAAAAGATAAGTGTCAAAGTCATAATTAAGTAATAAAGTAATTACGAAAATGCCAGCTTGTAGGCATTCGTTAGTTGCAAAAAGCTGAATTAGTTTTCACATGTGGCGATAATTATAAAAGTGTCAATGAAGCGACTGCTATATGTAACCAACGAGATCCTAATAATCCTGTAGGTTCTCCAACGGCACGCCGTATTTTGACAAGATTTGAAAGCAGTAGGTCTTTGGAAGTGCAATACAAAAAGAAGCACAGAAAAAATGTTTGGACCGAGATAAATCAAATGGAAGTGTTACAGACAGTAATTGAATGTCGCCAAATTTCTTCGTGTCAAATTGCCAATGAATTGGAAGTAGTTTCAAAATAATCCATTTTGCCAATATTAAAAGAAAATAAATATCATTCTCATAAACCGCAGTTTATCAATAAACTTTACGATTGGGATTACGATCAGGGATTGGATTTCTCATTTTGGGTTCAAGGCGAAATAGCGGAAGACCGGAACATTTTGTTTACTGACGAATCTACCTTTACAACAAACGGTATCGTGTCCTCCTAAAATTCTAGATGGTCAGTAAACAATCCAAATTTTATTGATGTCCATAACGATCAAATACTACCAAAAAACAAACGTTTGGTGTGGTATGTACAACGGGAGGTTGCTGGTGCCATATACCTTTAGGCAAAATTTAACTGGTATAAGATATTTGAATTAAAAAAAAAAACGTGCAGGAATTTCGTGAGGAACTATCATTGGATTTAGCAGTTTGTGCATGGTATCAGCATGATGGCTCATTGTGCTAGAATTTCTTCTAAGTGGCTTAATCAGAATTTCAACAACCAATGGATTGGTAGATTTTTGAACAATAGATGGCCGCCACGCTCAGCCCACATGGCATTCCTAGATTTTTTCTTATGGGGCTAACATGTATAAAAATAGACTTGAATGAACTTGAACAAGAAATAGGTAGATATCCACGGGACATTCCTGAAAATGTTTTACGTGCTACTGTGGATGAATTTACAAGGCGAACAATTGCATCGAAAGAGATGGACGTCATACAGAAACTATTAGATAGATTTAGACTTAGTTGTTTTAATTTAGAGTGCAAGCTTCAAATGTTTTTTTTTGTTTCATTAATTCTCTTAGCATTAAATTGTCAATACATTTTCTACCGAATCTCATTTTACTATTTATTGTATTGTCAGTTAACATAACGTTTGATAACATCTCAAATGTATGGGTATAATCTCCAGACTTTTTTGATATCTTGCAGAATAAGGGCGTTTTATTGAGAAAATTTCAATTATCGGTTATTTATCACTAATCCGTACCCCCCGGGTAGAAACTGTTTAGTGCATATTTAGTTTTACGTGATGCATAAACTTTTAACTGGAATAAAATTTTCTGAAAAATTGATATTAACAGTCTTGCTTATCGATCAAACCCTTTGGACCACACAGTGAGTGCGTATATATATATATATATATATATATATATATATATATATATATATATATATATAGATAATATTATCGAAAATAATGTTGACACCTAACTTGCGTCTTTAACTACTAATAAAGTTAATTTAAAATAAAAAACCTTAAAACAAATTAAACCATTTATAGTTGAATTTGTCTCTTAATTCTCTATTTGAATATCGCACAATACACAGGGTGTTGTATTAAAAAAAACTTAGAAATTTTACTATTCGCCAAAGTTGGCAACACTGTAACGCGTTTCAGATTTTCTAAGTTGGCTCCTATAGGTTAAGTAGAGCAAGACATTATCTTACTTTTGATACAATGGGAGCTACAAATATGCATACATCATTGAACACGTCTTTAAACGAGCTATTAGAATATGTAATAATATATAAGGTGTATTCGAATTAATTAGTTGATAGTGATTGGAGAAAATCGGACCACCGTGTATATGTGCAAATATTTCCTATTAAACTTCTTTCACTCTCTTACGGTTTTTTAGATAAGGAGATACTGCGCATTATATTAGACAACCTTTACACTATTATGCTTGTAAAAATAAAAGCAGTCTTGTCATTAAAACTGATCGTTTATCAGATATTATTACTATTTTTGAATGCTACAAATTAATGTAATCTTGACAATTTGTGGACTAATTTAATACAACATTCTAAATAATCGTAAAAAACCAATATACCACACTCCTCCCTCCCAGGCGAAACGGAAATCACTTGGTATAATCTCAAAAATAAGGAGAAAATAAAATCTGTCGACCATCTATGTGGGTTATTTTATCCAGTTGGATAGTAAACTGAGCATCTAACTTTGAGTGTCTGCCATTATCAAAATCTCTTCCACCTGTCATAAGGGATTACTCAATAGTGGACATAAATCTGTTTGAGGCGGAGTTCTAACTCTGGCGCGAAGTTGGTCTGTATGTCGCCTGACTATCGATCCATCTAGAGTGGTTGTTTTATAACTTAGAGGACCTGGAGGTTTTATACATTTTGAAGGAACCTATTCATTTTGGACCTAAGGTATAGAACCTGCAGAAACTTGGTTCCATTTTATTGAAATATCTTGGTTGTCTGACATACCTACACTCTATTTCTAGTTTTATGGCGGGTTCAAGAGCTGGTTTCAGAGTAACAGGAACACGTTATACAAGTTATGGTGGCGATGTATTTCACAAAGACGGACAATAAAATTTCTAGAATAAATTCTAACAGGTATGGATTTACCCTTCAGGAGTACAGTATGATTTTAAGTGAATATCTAAGAATAACTTCAGATCGTGGGGTCAAAATCAATTGGTATGTAATTCGGTCAGGTGGTAGAAGATTACTTACCAAACATAAAATTGCTTTAATCAGATACGTACAATTTTTGTTTCTCGGGGGGCATTAACATAAACAGGGTTTTCTATCTGGACTTCGTATAACAGAAGCATGTAATTATAGAACCAGAAATTTACTGAAGTGAATATTACTCTTGGACAGAATCTAATTGCTAGAATTTACTTGAGTGGTGCGCTGCTCAGAAGTCTTCGACATATTCAGTGCGTGGAGTGTATAGTTGACGTGGTTTTGTGGTATTACATTTGTTAGTATCAAAAAAAAAATCCTTATGTTGTTGCTTGTGGTGTTGTACGAAATGTTCTGTTGTTGTTCAGTTGGTGTACTTAATGCTGATGCCCCGCATTTCTGCGATAAAAGGAAAGAAATATTAGTATTATGAATAATAGTAATAATTGTTCTGGTATTAACGGAAATAATAGAATTAAAAATCGATACTAAATACTTAACCTGAGACCCCAGTCTCAGGATCACTTCCTAAGTCAGTCGCCGTTATAGTCTGGGTTAACGCTGATGCCACCTTGGATGGCGGGTAGCGCCATCTCCATATAAAAGCTTCCGAAAAAAACATAGTATAGAGTCGAAGTCTAAGGCGGGTTGATTAATCGGGGAGCCGCTTTCTTTACTTCTGCTTTATCAACATCGCCTGCAGTTGCAGAAGGTGTCGGTGCTGGCGGTGTCCTCTTCGATCACTGTGGGACATCCAACTTCTTCCACAGCAGAGTTGAGGAATTTCGGTATCCCCGCAGCTATAACCACTTTAAACAAACGATCGATCTTTGTCTGATAGGTATAATACGGTGTATCATGCTTATCCATAAACCTTAATAGCCTGCCTCGGTTCTTGGTTGTTGAGGCAGGATGTATCCGGTTCCCTCGCTGACGGAGTTGGCTCGGGTGAAGGTAGTTTAACGTCGGTCTAGTTCTCGATAGACGTTAAACTAGTTTTCCTTCTAACGAAGGATTACCGGGGCACCTTCTCTGGGAATTGTCTCAATGGCTTTCGGGTCGGCATCCACGGGCGCGAATGGATTAGTAGTCGGTGTTGATGGGCGATCATTCTGCGTCTTTTTCGGCTTTTTCTCTGTCCTGAAGTTGTCCTTGTCGAGACTGGTAGAACCGGGCGGACGTTTTCTTCCTTTTTTCTATGTTAACGGTGTTGGCTGCGAAGGCGGCGGCGGTGGTGGTGAACGTCGACGTTGATGTTGCCACCACTGTAATGTTATCGAAACATTTAAATCTGTATAAAAAATGTGTAAACACACTATTACAAACGCGTGTGCGCGTGTGCGCGTGTGCGCGTGTGCGCGTGTGCGCGTGTGCGCGTGTGCGCGTGTGCGCGTGCGCGCGTGTGCGTGTGCGTGTGCGTGTGCGTGTGCGTGTGCGTGTGCGTGTGCGTGTGCGTGTGCGTGTGCGTGTGCGTGAGCGTGAGCGTGAGCGTGAGCGTGAGCGTGTTGTGCGTGTGCGTGGGCGTGAGCGTGAGCGTGAGCGTGAGCGTGAGCGTGTGCGTGGCGTGTGCGTGTCGTGTGCGTGTGCGTGTGCGTGTGCGTGTGCGTGTGCGTGTGCGTGTGCGTGTGCGTGTGCGTGTGCGTGTGCGTGTGCGTGTGCGTGTGCGTGTGCGTGTGCGTGCGCGTGCGCGTGCGCGTGCGCGTGCGCGTGCGCGTGCGCGGGCGTGCGCGTGCGTTGCGCGTGCTGCGCGTGCGCGTGCGCGTGCGCGTGCGCGTGCGCGTGCGTGTGCGTGTGCGTGTGTGTGTGTGTGTGTGTGTGTGTGTGTATTATTATTATTATTATTATTATTATTATTTATTAAAAACAGTACATGTGCTTATGTTGTACAGATTACATGAAATATTGTAGGTTTACTTTTTACACATTGGTAATGACCAATATAAATTATTCACAATTCAGACCCTTATTGAAACTTAGTCTACCATTATCTATACTACATATGACGTTTTTGAACACCACTTATGTTCGAACATATTTTCACTATTATTACTAACGTTCCATTCGAATTCGTCGAGGATTCTTGATTTTAAACGTTTTTGTAATTTTGTAAGTACCTTGGTGTTAATACAGGTTTCTTAACATATTCTTGAAATTGACGGTAGGCATTGCTTATTCCCAGAACTATTAAAAGTTTATTAAGTTTGCATCTGGGTTGTTTTGTTACTGTAGAAACACAACATATTTTTATTTGTATTGTATTAACCTTTAAAATTTTGTTACCAAATTTTGAATATATTCCCACATTAGCTTTGTAAGATTACATGTTACAATGATGTGCCATGCATTTCCTTCTACATGGCACCATAGACAATTTGTGTGTTCACTTCTTCCAATTTTGTTTAAGAAAATCATGTCAGCTAATCGGTTTTTTACTAATCTCCAGGCCACTACGGCATCTGATCCTAACGAAGGTTGGGTAAAGATTTTGTCTCAATGTACCTCCGCATTTTCCCAATGTCCTTTCATTTTATCATTAAGATTTATCTCGATCGCCAACAGTTGTTCCATTAGTTGCTTTCTGGTATTCTTGTTAACGTAATGAACTTTGTTCTTTGCTTGAAAGACCAACTTCGGAGGCCAATTTGTTGTTTTGTGTGTTTTAATAACGTTAGAAAAGAACGATTCACATAGTCGTTTCAACTGTTCCAATTGAGTATACAATGATCGTCTTACAACAGGGTTACATAATCATGAAGTACTTCGTCTGGGTTCTTCCAATCGCAGTCGTTCGTGTGTGTGTGTGTGTGTGTGTGTGTGTGTGTGTGTGTATGTGTGTGTGTGTTTGTGTGTGTGAGTGTGTGTGTGAGTGCGTGCGTGCGTGCGTGTGTGTGTGGGTTTGGGTGTATGTACGTGTGCGTGTGCGTGGTGCGTGTGCGTGTGCGTGTGCGTGTGCGTGTGCGTGTGCTGTGCGTGTGCGTGTGCATGTGCGTGTGCGTGTGTGTGTGTGCGCGTTTGTGAGCGCGTGTGTACGTATGTGCGCGCGTGCGTGTGTGTATATTTAGCAACACGCTTTCGCCACTTCTGGCAAGATATTTAGAAATGTACTATTTATAGGCGTAAATTCTTTAATTTGTATAGCTGTTGAGGGGTGCTGAACGTTTAACGTTAAACCCACTTTTACTGTTATATTTGGAGGGTTTAGGGATACAGTTACATTAGTAACTCGTGGAACGGTGTTCTGATATCGTGCTTTGTAAATAAGTTATCAAGAGATATAGTGTAACGTGTTTAAAATGATCTTTGAATAATAGCCCGAAATACGCTACAGATAGGATAAAGAGATAGGGTCTAGCTTAGCCTTTGAAGATCACTAAAGCGGTAGTGCACTAGATGCGTGGGTAGTGTAATCGTACAGTCCGCGCCGCGGACTTTTAGACAATACGGCCCCTAAGATACGAAATGGGAAAGTAAAGCTGTCAGAGAGCACATATAAGTACACATCATACACACAATAATCGAGTAAAGCGCAATGCCGGTCAAACTATATAGATGTAGTTATTAAATTAAAGAGGATCAAATAGACAAAATAATCAGTATAAAATGTACAAAGTCTTTGACATTTAGCTGCTGTGATTCCTTTGTCAGTAAACATATGTCCTAATTTGTAGTTAATAAAATACATATTTTGTCTTTGCAAGACAGTGATCACTCTATTACCTTACAAAGTGTTATAAAGACCCGTTTTTGTTTTCATTATCGAAAAAAATTTTACTGAAAATAATAAAAACTACGAAATCGTGCATATAACGCAGTTATATCATATAAAAACACATTTATAGTTATTAACATTAATGTAGTTGTAAGGTACTTTATGATAATTTCATTTAAATAGAGATATTTTAACACTTAGATTAAAATAGCTCCCGTAGAGACGAGAAACGTGTAGCGAAGAATATTGGCTTCACTGCAGTATCAAATATGTAGTAGGCAACAGATTAATATGTTATTGCAGCATCAAAAGAGAAAATATGCAGTCGAGTAACATGTGCCCCCGGATGGTCTTACTAACATGGCCTAAAAGAAATTAATAAAGTAATAAAGTTAACCCCGGTTGTCTTCCAAAACTTACATTGAATTAATCAGGTAGTAGAAAAGAATACGGTATAAACTGCTTATTAGTATTTGCATAAGAGAATGCAGAAACATAAATTGCTTGTTAACGTTCGCATAAAAGTATAGAAATCAGTATTCGTTTTTGATGAAATACAAAGACTTTGCTTTTCGAAACCGCTTTACAAATTATAATGAATTATAGTCATTAGGTATAGTTTTCTAAGTTAAAAAGAAGCAGAATTTAGTAATATTTATAGATAAAGAGCATGGCATACCTAGTCTACGTTAATTAAAGATATATCCGTCGAAACGTATTAATAGAAGAAAATCCATAAGTTAACCCCATTAATTTCTTCTTTTATCCACGACAATCATCTTTAACCTCAAACGAAACGGAAATGGAATTGTATTTGACGGCGTGAAACGCGCCACTCCAACACAAACTTACCCTTTTTAGAAATCCCGTTGCAGACGCCATTTATTCAAAACTTCGAAATATAAAAGGTAATGCAAGATTGTCAAACAAATATACTGAAATTTGGGAACAAATTAAAAATGTATTAGCATGGCATTTAACAGTTAAAACGATGTGGAACAATAGTGTTTAGAACGTGCGCTCTGGAGTAGCAGTAGACTGCGATGTTAAAATTATCCTTAATTTATTTATACAAGTTCCAACATCGCAATATTCAAGTGTCTGAATTCCTGTGAAACTTGACACTTGGCCATTTAGATTCCTTGGATTCCTTGTAAAGATATGGGATATTTCTGAAAGTGTTTAATCTCTATATCACCCCACCCCCGTCTGGAAAGAGACTAATAAAATTGTACAACATTAACATTTTGCTTAACCTTGTAGGATTTTATTGTTGACTCACTTTAAACGATGATTTAACATATATAATTAATATAATTTAATGAAAGTTTAATAATAGTCTAATGCGCCTAAATCATCAAAAAATGGCAACAAGTATTCCATGTGCTTTCTATACCGCTCATTGTTATACGCATGATGTCGAAAACTATCTTCAGCTTCACTTGCCATTAGATCTTCAAAAGAGGCATCTGTTCTACTATTTGCTTTTACCAAAGGTAAAACGGCAACAGCAGCAATTAAACCTAAAACATCTTTACTACATTTTGGAATTGTTTTACCAAGCCCAAACCATAAAACACTCTGGAAGCCCAATCTTTACGAAACTCTTTTTTCGATGGTATTCTTTCAAGTGAGTAATTTAACGTCGATAATGTGTATAAAAGTTTTGAGTAGTATCGATCTAAAATCGTATCTAGGTGTTCACGTCTTACTTCAATATTTGGACTGGTTGCCCAAAAATAATGTAAATCAATCGCAGGACTGGAAAATATCACTACTTGATAATCTACCTACAACACTTATAAAGTATTTTATGAATATAAGATTGTTAAAGTACAAATCTGCAATCTTTCAATGTCCCGTTGTCATTATAGGAAAATAGAAAATTATTAACCCAAGCATCTCCATGGTTTAACACTCTGAAACCTCCCAATTTTGGAGTTGAACACGAAATGCCTCTTTCGACAGCTTTATCTAATAGAGCCTGCATTTTCTTTGCATATTTTTCGTAACCTAGACGCTAGATTAGTTTAGATATAACGCAATTCTGTTTATACCTGGCCAGGTAGCGCTGGATTTAATTAAAGCTTGAAATGATTGCGTTATCCAAGCAGCAATCATTTCATTTTCAGAAAATAAACCTTTTTTATAATTGTTAAAGAGGCTGGGATTCTGTATAATTGAATTATACTATTTTGTCTGTTGTGAGGGATTATTTACCTTTTCATAGAGAACCAGTGATGCCGCGTGTAAAGTTGCAATTTTTTCCACTATCAAAAGGCAATGGGCCAAATCAAATCCTTGCTGCCTATTGTGCATTTTAAAACCCAATTTTCCCAAATCTTCAAATACTAGCACGGTGTATGGTGTATCTGTATAGTATATGAATTTAGCGGACATTGTGAAATGTTCACCTTCAAAGAAGAAAAATTAATTCTTTTTGCTGATGTTCCTTCTTAACTACCTAAAATGTCGTAGATAGCCGGTAATGTAGTTTTGTACATTTCTATTTCTTTTTCAAAACATTGTACTTGTTTAAGTAATTCCAACATTTGGTCTCTACCAACGGGTGAACATTTTACTATTAGAGATATCGTGTTTCTAATTCCACTAAAAAAACAATATCTGTTAGTGTAATATGTAAGACAACACACCTTTTTCCATTTTGATACGTGACGGATGTTCTGAATAAATCACTAGCATAATTGTCTCCTGCAGCTACTGCTGCTGAGCTTGTGTATCCCATTATGGCAATTTCATTGTTTGCAAAATAACTTCTTAAAGCATCTTGAAAGAGTTCTTTGGAAACCCAATCTGGCGAAACCATTTTGCAATTGTATTCAAAAATTTCTGCTAAGCAAATGCACGTACATAAACCTTAGCAATGAAAAGATTTTGCCAGATTTTATATTCTCGTACATATTTTGCGTGTTAATGTGAAATTAGTTATAACTGATGTTTATACATTTGTAATGTCATTCACAAATTAACTTAATAGCAGAGATGTTGTCCGGAACTGCTTAAATTAATGGCGCAGTAGGTACCATAATTAATTCTTGATAGTTGGTTATAGTCATAGTGTTTACAAGGTTCTTTATTATACAATACTTTTAGATATTGTATTTTGACAAGACGATCAAATTATTATAGGCGAATTAAATCAAACGGAAGAAAGTTCGACTTTCATCTCTAAAGAAGGAATTATTTAGATGCAAAAGTTTATATCTATGAGTAATTTGCATATTGTAGACATATTTAATATTAAAGGTGTTTTTAATTTGCCAGTATAGTTATTAATTAATTAAAAAATTTTATGTGGTCTGCACACAGCTTCCTATGCTTGTGTTAGCAAGTAACGACTGGAGTTAAACAGTTGTGATACAGATGTTTATAACTTATTAATATGGCTTTCTCATATACGTACGTACAATAGATTAAATTAAAAAAAATTGATTTTGCATTTCTCGGCGTTTTATGGCCTAAACAACACAAAAAATTTCACGTGTGTGTGTGTGTGTGTGGGGGGGGTGTGCGCTTACGTGCGTGCGTCCGTGCGTAACATTAAGTACAAAATTCTTTGCCTTAAAGTCTAGGTCAAGTTTGTTAGTGAGCAAAATACAACCAGTGGTGAGGAATTATTAGGGGCTTAGAATATTAAAAATTCATTGCTTCAAATTTAAAAAAATTACAAAATTAAAAAACAAACTAATACTTTTTTATATAATTTCAAAATCAAAAACAAACAGTGGCGCACCGTTTTTAGCTGCAAAATTATGCATTTTTAATTTATAAACCGATTTTTTTGAATTCCGGGTATTGAGAGTTTTTAACATCGCTAAGTAAAAATCATTTGTCAAAATTAAAAAATTCAAAATGGCGAATTAAAAATGAGGATTTATCGTGTTTAAAAACCGATATGACTCAAATTCAGGTATAGTGGACTTATTACAAATTTCTGGTCATAATATGTTTATATGTATGAGAAAGCATTATGGCAGATAAATTGGATATATTAAATGTACAATACATATAATATATAATACGATGCAATCTGGTTCTACGTACAATTCAGTAGAAAATTCTCAATTTAATTTAGCTTGATATTATGAAAATGTAAACTTTCACAATTATTACACATAATAAAATACTTATTGTTTTCGCGTTTTTTTAATGCTGTATTTGTATATTATACAATCTAAACGTTTCGATAACACTTACAGTTATCTTGGTCATATCTATTCAAATTCTTAAAGATGTTAGAACAATTTTGTGAAAGTTAATAATTAAAACATAAACATCAGCCTGCTATTAATATAATAGTTTGAGAAACGTATAAAGCCAAATATAGAATTATATATTGTTTAACTGTCTTAAAGATGACTAACCAGAAGACTCTCTAACGGTCGAAGGCTAACGATGAAAATTGTCAGCCAAATAACATATTTAACAAAATTTAATCATGTTATGATGTAAGTGTGAAGTTGTGAAAAACTTCAATTTGAAAATGATAGAAGCATTTACAGATATAAACATGACATCAATTAACATAATCCAGTTAAGTCTAACAAAGAAATAGCTTTGCCAATAATTGCAAGTGTTATTAACAATGAAAAGTATAATGTAGAACGTTTTGTGTAATCTTTAAATTCTAATTTTAATCTCAACTACTTATGTTAAATTATAGTTCTGTATTATAAGTGTTTTGTAACTGTGGTCTCCTATTAGTGGTGTTGATCGCCCTATTTCTACAGTTTATGCTTTTTAAGCGCGACGTTTCAGAAGCGGACTCTGATTCCATCAGGCTTAGTCTTGAGAAGGACTGTTTTCGCATTTGAGTCGAATTCATATGTTGTATATAATTTTTTCCCAAGCACTTGACTACTTTTAGATTCGAACATGGTACCTTTCACTTACTAGTTTGACACCTTTGCCACTGAGCCACGGACTAATCCAATATATATATATATATATATATATATATATTTTAGAACTTATATATATATATATATATATATATATATATATATATACATATATTAAACTATTTCGTGGTTGTGCAGAAGTTTATTGCGCATGTTGCGCAGTAACTTCTTGAGCAGGTGTATTGCGCTTAAGCTCTTCGCGTATTATTGGATTTTCTGCTAGTGCGATGTATGTGGCTTCTTTGAGTTTTCGACGAGTTGTGTTCTCGTCCTTTGCCACCATCTGTTTGTTATATCATTGGATGCGGTGGTCTTCGTTCCAGACATGTTCGGCGATTCTTGATCTTTCTGTTTCGCTCTTTCGGACGTTGTTCTTATGTTCCTGTGTTCTCACTTTGAGTGGTCTACTGCTCTCTCCTATGTATGCTCTGCCGCATTCGCATGGTAGGTTATATACACAATTCTTGGAATTCTGATCTTCATTGTATGGTTTGGTTTTGGTTAGTATTCCCCTGAGCGTTCTGGTTGATTTGAAGGCAGTGCGTATCTTGTATTTGCTGCCTATCCTTCGTATTTTGTATATATGGTATTATCGCGGTATATTTAGGTTCTCCTTTTTCGGTTACCCTTTCCCTGTTTAGGTTAGCTGTTAGACCGGGGTAGCCATTCTCTTTGAGTGTTCTAGCGATATTTCCTTTCTCTTTGTTCAGGTCCTCTTGGTTTGAGCAGATCATTTTTGCTCTATCGTACAAGCATTTAGCCACACCTAACTTCACGTTTTTGTGGTGATTGGAGTTGTAGTGTAGGTACCTCCCCGTGTGGGTAGGTTTCCTGTATACACTTGTCGTGAAAGTGTTGCCATTCCTGTGTACAAGTACATCCAGGAATGGCAGTTTTTGTTCCGACTCCAATTCCATTGTGAATTTTATGAAGGGTGCTCGGCTATTGATGATCTAGGAATTCATCTAGATTATGCTTGCCGTGTTGCCAAACTACGAAAGTATCGTCCACGTATCTAAGCCACATCCTTGGTTTCTCTGTGAATTCTGATATCGCTTGGTCTTCAAAGTCTTCCATATATATATATATATATATATATATATATTGCTCACTATGGGTGATAGTGGGGAACCCATCGCCATCCCAAACTCTTGTTGGTAGAATTTGTCTTCTACCTGGAAATATGTAGTTCTAATGCATATTGTCAGAAGTTCCATTATTGTGTTTACCGAGAGTTGCGTGCGTTCGTCTAACGTTTCATCCTTTTCCAGCTTGTCTCTTATGATAGTTACTGCCTTATTGGTAGGCACATTTGTGAATAGACTCACAATGTCGAAGCTTACCAGCATTTCTTCGTGGTTTGGTTGCAAGTTTCTGATGGTTTCCAGGAAGTACTGCGTATTCTTGACCATAGACTCGGTTTTTCCCGATAAGGGTGTGATGATACCTAGCAGATAGTGTGCTAATGGGTGGCAAGGTGAATTTCTCGAGCTCACAATTGGCCTAAGAGGAATTCCCTGCTTATGAATATTTGGTAGGCCGTACAGATGCGGAGGTTTGCTGTAGTGTCGGCTAAGTCTAGTTCTCTGGTAGTCGGAGAACTCCCCCTTATGTTTCGCCAGCGTCAGGTATATCCGTCTTTCGATTGATGGTGTGGGGTCTTTTGGTATTTGTTTGTACTCGCCCCCGTCTAGCAGTTCTTGGATCTTCCTGTTGTAAGTGTCCATATCCATTACCACCGTCGCGTTTCCTTTGTCTGCCGGGAGAATTTTGATCGATGGGTCATTCTTAAAGGAAATGACAGCTCTCCTTTCTAGGTTAGAAAGGTTAGGTTTAGTTCGCCTAGATGAATCTAGGACTGATCTAACCTTACCTCTGTATTCTTCGGCTACTTCAGGATCTAATTTCATAGCTGTTTCTTCGACTGCGGTTATTAAATCTACTTCCGGAGTATACCTCGGTGTTATCGCATAGTTCAAGCCTTTGTACAGAACCTGCATTTCGTTTTCGTTCAACTGTCGTTTGGAGATGTTTATGACAGTGTTTTTTCGATTGATGTTGGTTGGTTCTTTCTTTTCCTTCATTAGCTTTTCGAGTTTCTTCTGCTGAAATTCCTTGTGCATTGCCTTGGTCTTTGAATATTTACGTCTGGTAGCCGTATTTATCTTATCAAGGTCTTGTTCGTTCACTCGATTTCGAATGGTTTATATAATCTCGTTGGATTGGTGTTCGAACTGGTACTTTCTGAAACGGTGATGTCTGATTCGCTCTGTGACTAACACTTCGCTAGCTCTCTTTGCGATTATTAATATTTTCGGCTGCGTATCGGAGTTTTGATGTTTAGCCCGGTGGGTATTACGTTGTTATAACGGGCTTGGCAGAGGAATGTTAGATGGTTCTCCTCGAGTGCTAGTTTGTTCATTGAAAAGTTGTTTGACTTCGGGGCCGTACCGAGTTACTAATTCTGTATTACAAGTGTTTTGTAACTGTGGTTTGCTATTAGTGGAGTTGATCGGCCTATTTCCACAGTTTATGCTTTTTGAGCGCGACGTTTCGGAAGCGGACTCTGCTTCCGTCATCAGGCTTAGTCATGAGGAGGACTGTTTTCGCACTTGAGTCGAATTCATATGTTATATATAATTTTTACCAAGCACTTGACTACTCTTAGATTCGAACCTGATACCTTTCACTAACTAGTTTGACACCTTTGCGACTGAGCCAAGGAGTAATCCAATATATATATACACATATATTAAACTTTTTCGTGGTTGCGCAGAAGTTTATTGCGCATGTTGCGCAGTAACTTCTTGAGCAGGTGTATTGCGCTTAAGCTCTTCGCATATTATTGCATTTTCTGCTAGTGCAATGTATGTGGCTTCTTTGAGTTTTCGACGAGTTGTGTTCTCGTCCTTTGCCACCATCTGTTTGTTATCTCATTGGATGCGGTGGTCTTCGTTCCAGACATGTTCGGCGATTCTTGATCTTTCTGTTTCGCCCTTGCGGACGTTGTTCTTATGTTACTGTGTTCTCACTTTGAGTGGTCTACTCTCTCCTATGAATGCTCTGCTGCATTCGCATGGTAGGTTATATACACAATTCTTGGAATTCTGATCTTCATTGAATGGTTTGGTTTTGGTTAATATTCCCTGAGCGTTCTGGTCGATTTGAAGGCAGTGCGTATCTTGTATTTGCTGCCTATCCTTCGTATTTTGTCTGAGGTACCTTGTATATATGGTATTATCGCTGTATATTTAGGTTCTTCTTTTTCGGTTGCCCTTTCCCTGTTTAGGTTAGCTGTTAGATCGGGATAGCCAAGTGTCCTAGCGATATTTTCTTTTTCTTTGTTCAGGTCCTCTTGTTTTGAGCATATCGTTTTTGCTCTATCGTACGAGCATTTTGCCACACCTAACTTCACGTTTAAATTATAGTGCTGTGGTAATTTCTAGGAAAAACACCTAGACATACCAAAAGTCAAAATTGAAATCAAAATCAAGACGTATCGTTATGCCTTTTTTTAATTATAAAATGCCTAGACGTATTTAAACGGAGATTTTCTTCTTGTATATTAAAATTGTTAGGGTGTTTATATATATCAATAGCTTCACGTTGTAAACAAACATAATAATGAGTTTCATTTGACAATATTTCCATATTGTCAAATTGAATGTCATAATTCAAGTTATTTAGGGCATGGTCAGCCACCGCAGACCTCTGGTTGACCTAATCTACTTTTCCACATGAACAAGACAACTTATACACTCCGGAAGATGATAATGGGTTTGAAACATCTTTAGGTGATCTTAAATGTTGTTTAATTTTTCTTGTACGTTTAAAAATAGTCCTAATTGCCATGTTTAATTAAGATTTTTCAATTCTATCTGTAACATTAGCTATAAAAGAAAGAAAAGCAGTACCAACATTACGAACTGATTTTTCTTTAAGGTTATGTCTAAAAAGTGTAATGACATTATTAATATCTGTAAGTGAATATCCATTATGTTGTAAGGATTTTGTTAAATATTTATATTCATCCTTGAAAAATTCAGGGTCATAAATTCGTTTTGCTCGATCTACTAAAGATTTAATTACACCAATTTTTGACGTGGATGATGGTTGGATCATTTATGAAGGTATCTATCGGTGTGTGTTGGGTTTCCGTAAACTTTAAAAGATAGTGAATTATTATTTTAAGATAGTAATGTGTCAAGAAATGGTAAACTTACATTAGTTTCTTTTTCCATGGTAAACTGAATGCTAGGATGTATACCATTTATAAAAACCAAAAACTCATGCATAGCCTCTTCTCCATGTCTCTAAATTTCAAATTTTTCCACGTAAAAATTAGCTATAACAGGACTAAGGAGACTACCCTCTGTTATACGATCAATCTGTTCATAAAATTTACTATTCCAATGAAAATAAGTAGTAGTAGGTCAGTGTTGAAAAAGAATGGTTATATCATTTGGAAGAAGGTGATCAATATACTCAATAGTTTCTTTTAGAAGGACTTTTGTAAAAAGTGAAACAACATCAAAACTAGCCATTGTATCACCCACTTCAATTTTGAGACTATGTATTTTTTCGACAAAGGCGGCAGAATTTTTAATGTAATGGGGTGTTTTTCCTATATGAGGTTGTAACAGAAATGTAAGATGTTTTGCAAGATTATATGTAGAACCAATTGCACTAACAGTAGGCCTTGAAGGAATATTAGGTTTATGGATTTTTGGTAAACCATATAGTTTTAGTGAAATAGCTTCAGAATTTCTTTTTTATTTCTTCAGGAATAGATGATAATTTAATCAGTTCTTTAGTTTTTAAAAGAAACTTTTTTGTTGGATCTTTTAGTATTTCACGATAAGTTTCTGGTCCCAACAATTGTTTGATCTAAATGTTATTATCGTTCATATTTAATATAACAGTTGCATTACCTTTCTCTGATTTTAATATTATTATACTTTCATTGCGTTTAAGATCAAGTAAAGCACGTCGTTGGCAAAAGGATGAGTTGCTCATTGGAGGTTTTGTTTTCGTAATATGTTAACGGTGTTATATCTATCTTCATTAGCAGCATTAAAAGGTAATGATTAAATAGAGTTTTCGATATTGGAAATTATATCTTCAAAAAGTATTATTCGTGGTGTTATTTCCTCCTTTAGAGAGCGCCTTGTTAGCATAATCTAAAACAACATTATCAGAAAGGTTTATAACGGTTTTTTTTATAATCAAAAGGTGGTCTACTATTTTGCTGTTTGTAAAATGCATTAAATTTTTCCTTTTGACGTTAACATGAGATTTCAAAATTTATTTCCATAGATTTAAACGTTATAGAATCAATTTTATCCCAATCTTCTCTATTCAATACACATGAAATTTTTAAATGTCAATATAAAAGATTTTTATCGGTTTTATCCAATAACTTAATACACCTAAAAAACCTTCAGTTTGGTATAGATATGTAGATTACACATTTGGAGACATGGAGAAAATCCATTTCATGAGTTTTTGGTTTTTATAAATGGTATACATCCTAGCATGCAGTTTACCATGGAAAAAGAAACTAATGGAAGTTTACCATTTCTTGACATATTAATATCTAAAAATAAAAATAATAATTCACTATCTATTAAGGTTTACAGAAAGCCTGTAATAAAAAATTACTAGGGGGTGTTTCGGTTGTTGTTAATAGTTTCACCCCTAATATTACTTATACTCCTAATAATAAATAGAAGATTTTGTGCCTTCAGCTCATGCCAGTGATTAAATGGGCCAGGTTCTTCAACTTTGATTTGCTTTAATTAGAAAATGTGTGTGGTTAGATATGTTCGCTTTACAAAAAAATGTAACTTCAACCTGTAAATAAATCCTTATTTTATGGAAAACAAATAAACCGTAAATGTAATAAATGCTAAATTGAAAACAATAACAAGGTTTATTATAAAATCTGTGTCAAGTTATAAAAGTAGAAAATCTTAATCCTAATGTCCATAACTTAAAAAATACCTTATACTAATCATTAGAAAATAAATACCTAAAATTTTGGATGTCACTGGTATACTGTAACTGATAAGATGTGCTGATGAAGCCACGCTTTCAATTTTGGTTGTGCTATCAATCTTGGTAATGGAAATATAATAAAAGCTTTGATATTCGTTGATCCCAAATGAATAACTTCTTTTACAAAAAACCAAACTTGGTTGATTTAAATGGGTTAATGTACCATTTATTTATAATTTTCCTCATAGCAACAAACATCTATTGCGGCATCCTCGTTAATTTGAAACGTAATAATACAATGGAATTGCGTAATAAGAAAATGTAACGTAATAAAAGTAAAAATAACAGTAAAATAAAAGTGTAATAAAAGTGCCTAAAAAGGATAAATATAATAGACAAAGAAAAATAGGTATAATTACTTTTACCGTTAATTAAACGACACTTTTTTAATAAAAATACTCAACAACGAAAATGGACGCTTCTTGCT
>JARFJB010001779.1:697500-745000 GCA_036346205.1 Vesta saturnalis
ACGACCTGTACTTTGCAAGAGTACCGCGCTAACCAACTACGCCATCGAAATACAAGCCCCAATCGTTGTAAATTTTGTCTTTATGCAAGTATAATGATTTCATGGCTTTATTTCAAAAATTTCTGGCTCTCTGTTATTAGGAAAGATAGTTGCTTTGACAACATTATACCTTTGCAAAAGTAAACATTCTGACCACGCAATCTAAATGCTCTAATTACTTTCACTAGCTGGTGGGTTATACTTACTAGATTGTGCTGGGATAAAACCTTCTAGTCACCATCGATCCGCTGAATTATAAAACCAGTTATAAACCCTTGTAAAATTCATAAGTATGCATGAAATAAATGTCGCTTTTGTTCGGGAACCCTGACAGTTAAAGGCCAAATAAAGGGCGTGGTCTTAAGAGGAGGGTGGATCATATGATCTCTTTCAGAAACATAGTGGCAGTAGGCTGGTAGGGGATGAGAACGAGGACGTGAGGAAGCTAGTTATCAGATTCTCATACTTTTCTACGACTAGGATTACCCACAGCACACCGGGGAGGCCAAACAACTAGTCAACCACTATCAGCGAGGGGAGTGGAAACCCCTCCTCGGATGTAATGATAATGTACATTACACCGTGTGGAAAAGCAGTGTCCCTGTCAATAAAAGAAATGAGTCTATACTAGAATACCGAGTCGCTAATAATCTAGAGACAGCTAACGAAGTTAACGAACTTACGTTTATCGACATATCTAATGAGCTATTGCTTTCAGACTGTTGGTATGTTTGTTTTGACCTAGGGTGATTCATATTATGTGCAAAAAGTTTTAAGAGCGCGTTCCTGACACAGAAATAAAAAGAAAAGTGGATATCAACACATATCTGAAAATGCGCGGTTTGGAAGTTATAAGCTATTTAGTAAGAAATAGAAAGAAAGATTTTTTTTGCAAACACAATAACTTCAAATAGCTTATAGTAAATGTGGCGACCGGTTCACATGCTTTTATACTCTAACACATTAATTGACGCACATTCAAAAATTCCGGAAGGATGTTGCCGATTAGTGTTGTGTAAACTAAAGATTTAAGATGATCCCAGAGAAAGAAGTCTAGGGGAGTTAAACCTGATGAATTAGGAGGCTAGACTTGTGGACCCGCTGGACCTAGACCTAAGTTCAGCGAGTTATCATCCAAAAGTTATGGCAATTCTTCCTCAAAAAAATAGCAACATGGTCTTCTAGTGAATCTGTTTAGTCAAAAGTCTCATCCAGTCAAGGGATTACCAATAACTTTCGTCCATACGTGAGTATTGCGGAAATTTGTGATCGTATTAGTATCGTTTGTAAAGAAGACCGGCGCTAATAACAAATGACTTTCTGCTGTTTTCTTTTTGGTTCCAACAATTTTGTTTCTCCTAAGAGAAATGATTTATCAAAAGGTCATATACCCATAAATGGTGGTATACGTACAATATATGTATAGTCTCCGAACAGTAGCTATGTTAAGCTTTTTGCTGCTTCCGAATTAAAACGGTAACAGGCGGTCCGGTATCAGAACTCCACATTACAAAACTACTACGTTTACGTAGCCACTCGTAAACACAGACAAATGTCTTATGATTTGGAATCACACGATGAGGGTATCTTTTTTCATAAAGACTTCTTGCTTTGGGTAAGTTTCCATTAGCAAGACAATAAATAAAGTGCATATCACATATTTAAGCTATTTTGTTGTGAAATAGCACCAATTACTTACTAATCGAAATAATTACTATTTATATTCGTATACGACTGCATGTGACAATATCTGGCAATAGGTAACGGTTATAACTTGTAACAGCTACTATAAGTTATTTTGTTTGTAAAAATCTTAATTTCTTATTGAATAGCCTGCGCATATCCATATATGTGTTGATATCTTTCTTGTAATGTCTGTCAGGACCACGCTTTTAAATACTTTTCTACATGTTATGAATCACCCTGTATGCCTCTCGCGTGGAAGGACGTAAAAGTTACGTTTGTACCAAAACCTGGCCGGGATTCATACGCCCCAGCCAAACCGTTTAGATCTATCACTGTAACATTATTTCTCTCCTGAAACTACTGGAGAAACTTACTAAACGTCAAACTATAGAAGACATGCAATGGCCTGCACCCATCAGCACATGTGCCTACCAAACAAGAAAATGATATGCGCAGGCACTACATAGAGTAGTGGACCTTGCTGAAATGGCGATCACCTGTAAGAGCGTCCTTAGACATAGGGGTAAGGTTTGACTCTTTTATGAATTCGATTAGAATTGCGGTGAGAAGTAAGAAGTACATGTCAGCGTGGGAGGATGGATCCGAACCATGCTGAGATGCAGAAACATTACAACCTCAGTCAAATATAGCTACTTAAAAACTGGTACAAAGAAGAGGGATTACTGATGAACCCGATCAACACCAACCTTACTAGCTTTACGCAAAAGGGTTGCCGAAGGTAAAGATTTTGGAAATGTACGGCGAAGGACTACAAGTAGAGGAAGAAGTCAAATACTTAAGCGTCAATTGATCGTGTATTGACCTTTACTCAACACAAGGAGAGGATAAGGAACAAAACCACAAAGTCACTGTGTGTGTGTGTGTGTGTGTGCGTGCGTGCGTGCGTGCGTGCGTGCGTGCGTGTGTGTGTGCGTGCGTGTGTGTGCGCGTGTGTGTGTCTGTGTGTGGGCGGGCGGGCGGGTGGTCAGGGCGGGGCGGGGTGGGCGCGTGCGTGGGTGCATGCGTGCGCGCGTGTGCGTGCGTGCGTGTGTAGTCGATTTTAATGAAACTGTATATTTAGAGTTTCTTTTAAACAAGAACAAGAACGGTCTATCTCCACGAATAACATCGGATTGTTCAAAAGCCTTATACGTAAAGGCCGCGTTGAACCAATTTTAAGCATTCAGGTAAGTATATCGTTTAAAAAAGAAAACAATTTACTCCGGACTTCGTAAAAGACACAGGACTGCTTGAAGTGTAGATCTTACCGAAGCATAATAGGCTGTAGTTCAGGGACGCATAGGATTAATTACATAATAATAACAATAATAAGCAACATGGGAATCCACCTGTGTGCTAACGGCCCATATGGATATAAAATTAAATGATATCGTTTTGATTAAAAACGAAACGTCTTTGATCTTTGAATCTCCATCTGATCGAATATCGCAAACTTATTTCAGCTCTGATTAAACATTACACCTTAAATCTGTAAAAATATTGACACCAGTTGATGTCTATATTAGGTTCATGACTAAATGTGTATGATTGTACATTCGCATTAAAATTAATTAACCCTCACGTGCGTCATGATGCAGATATGAATCACAGTCAATTTACGCTATTAAAATATCACAGAACTTTGGTTTCGACTACAGTGCGCAGTGGTTCTAATTTGAATCGGTAACTTTCCATGTTAAAATAAACACTTGCGTAAATAACCTAAAAATTAGTCATATTTCTGTGATCTGTGTTAGCAGCTGGTCGACATCGTTATACCAAAAGACTAAAAACAACAAATACGAGGAAATTTCAATGTGAGTATTACCAGTTTTTTTTCTGAATCAAAATAATGTTTAACTGTTAAGTGTATATACATAAAAGCTCTTGAAACTATCATTTTGTCGAGATTTTTTACTAAGTTTATACGATTCACATATGCATCACTGTGTGTTTGGGGAATTATTCTATGTTAGGCTGAACGGTGTCTTTTTTTCTTACAGATGCCTTTTATTTACAAAAATAGTAATAAAACGGTAGACTTAGATACTCTGAATGAAGGTGATTTATTTGATTTAATTGATGATATTCCAAGTGGGTCGGAAGACGAGGTTGAATTAGTTAAGAGTGATGATGAAGAATTTATCAAACCGACTTTATCGAATGCATCAGAAGAAATATTAAATAAATATTGGACAAAACTGAACACTAATGAAATAACCCAAGTTGTTGATGAAGACCTTATGACCAACCAAAGTACAGCAGGAGAGCAAGAGGCGTTACAAAATCCAGAAACAGAGACTGCTGCACAAACTGAAGAAATGTTACCAACTGAGAAAGAAACACAGAGTAGGAAAAAAAAACGAGTGGAAAGAAAAAAGTCAGTAAAAGAAAACGAGTTGTTAATGAGGCAAAAAAGTTTTGGAAAGGTACCGTGTACTTTTACCGGAAATATCATATTGCCAAATGTGGTTTTAGCATTACAAACACCGTATCAGTACTTCAAATACTTTTTTGATGATCAATTGGTTGAAAAAATAGTTGAAGAGACGGTTCGCTACAGTGTACAACAGGATCCAGCAAAGCCGTTTGATTTTAAAAAACATGATTTATACAAATATTTGGGTATCCTTATTTTGACTTCTATCAATTCTATCTCAAATACAAGAATGTACTGGAATGACGTTTTGGGATCAGATCTGATACGTAATGCACTTAGCCAAAAAAAATTTGAGAAAATAAGAAGCATGTTGTATTTCAATGACAATGGGGTAGATTCGTCAGGAGATAAGCTACATAAACTGAGACCAATTATAGATGCCCTTTCTGCCAAATTTTTAAGCATACCTTTTGAAGAACAGCTGTCTGTTGATGAGCAAATCTGTGCGACTAAAGCTCGACACAATACCTACCCAAAAAACCACATAAATGGGGTTATAAATTATGTTTTATCAGGAGTGTCGGGGTTTTGTTACAAATTCGAAATTTATACTGGAACAGAAAATAATATAGAAAAAGGATTACCAAATGAACCTGACCTAGGCGCAAGTAGTAATGTAGTGATACATCTCGTTCGAGAAGTCACAAGAAATTGCTTTTAAAAGTATACTTTGATAACTACTATCCTTCCGTTCCTCTGATTTCCTATCTAGCAAAACAAGGCATCCACTCTCTAGGAACAGTAAAAAGAAACAGAATTCCTTCGTGTGAAGTACCTATAGAAAAAGAAATGAAAACACTTGAAAGGGGTACTTGTGGAGAGTATGTGACAAATCATGATGGCAATGATATAACAAATGTATATTGGAAAGATAACAAAATCGTACTTTTTTTGTCGTCTTTTATAGCTGTCGATCCAAAAAGTAATACGGAAAGATATGACCGAAAACAAAAGAAAAAAATAACAATTGACTCGCCAGCTATTGTAAAGCAGTATAATCGTCACATAGGCGGAGTCGACCTACTGGACAGTATGATAGGTCGATATAAAATAAAAATGAGGACTCATAAATGGTATATGCGGCTATTTTACCATTTAATTGATATCACCATTATAAACGCCTGGATGCTATATCGTCGTAACAACGCCGGTAAACAAGAGAAACTGTTGACTTTACCAGAATTTCGAACTGATATAGCGAGAACACTGATATCAATAGGCGAACCAACTTCAGTGAAAAGAGGACGACCGTCTAGTTTACAAAGTACCATAGAAATTAAACGAAAAAAGACTACTTCACTACCATTGCCTCCTCAAGATGTTCGTTTGGACCTTACAAATCATTTCCCAATTTGGAACAACTCAAGATTACGTTGCAAGAAACCAAACTGCAGTTCCCAAACGTACGTGGTGTGTGAGAAATGTTCTGCAGCCTTGTGCTTCAATAAAGACAAAAACTGCTTCAGTGAATTTCATAAACATGATATTTTATTTTCATACCACTAGTAATGCTGAAGTTGCCATGTGCGCAATGATGCATTTATGAATCATTAGTTTTTTTTCAAAATATAACCAAACTAAAGACATTAATTTTTTTAGATATTTTTTTGAGGTTTCTTACCATGTTCTAAAGTTAAAATAAAAAAATCATTATGATAAAAAAAATTGCGCACATGAGGGTTAAATATTCTTAATATTGTATCTTTTGAAGTTACAAAATTGCTTCATAGTGAGGTAGTACGTTTAGATTCAGTTTACATGATCAAGCTAATTCGCCAACTTAATTTATATAAGTTTAGAAAAACTGATATAAAACCAAATAATTTTTTTTCGTTTTTGGTTTGTTAAAAGAACTCTCATATCATTTTCGTGAAACCCCCGCACTCATTAGTTCTAAAAGTTACCACTATGCCCTTTCATCCATATCCCGCGCTTCGATAACCAAGCATTCTCCATAATATTGATTCAACCAACAAAAAAAGAAAACGGCTCATACTTTTCATATCGTGTATGTAAGTAAACATTAATAAAACGCGTGATAACATTAATCTAAATTATATACAGGAAGCCAAATTTGACTGTAATTTCCACGATTAATTATACTTTAGGAAAACCGCATTTTTCCTTTTGTACTCAGGAAGTTAGTGTATAATGGAATAATATTTCTTAGCCGTGAATTACCTATTCTTTGTAAAATACATATTCTATTATATCATTCTCAAAAATAAGAGATTTGAATAAACTGAAACTATTTTATAAAGACAATCACTACATTTTATTCCAATTCACATAATTGTTGCTCTATATTTTTAATATAGATTTTAGAAAATTAATCAATAAGAAAAAAAATGGCTAGTACACGTAAACGTCTTGTTATCTTATATCGCAGTAAATATGCAGCAGAAACAAGTATGAGAGAGATGTTGCCATAAATCAATTTTGTTAGCACAAGTATTTTAAAAATTTGGAAATTGTCCAAACTAAAGTAGAACGTGACAAATTAATAAAATTCTCAAGGTACCTATTTTAAATTAGGCAAGTCATGAAGAATTCCCAACTAAAGCTTTTTATAACTATGATTTGAAACCAAAAACTGCAATATCATGTTTACAATTGCAGTATAATTAAGTAGGTAACACATACTTTAAGCTACATGATAGGTATTTTATTTTGAAATAAGATCAATGCCCCGAGTATTAATAGCATCTTTTTTAATTTACAAAAACGTTTGAAAAATGGCGTTAGAAGAATGTTAAAAGAAATGGGAATAACATTTTGCAAAAACGCTACACTGATTAGTGATTAATCAATGAAACAACGAAATTAAATTTTACACAACATATCAGCTAAAAGTGATTCATCGCCGCGCAATTTAAGTCTCATATCTAAGTGAATTGTAATCAATAGCACTAATGTGGTATATATAATTCCACAAATGTTTTATACAAATATTCATTTCTCAACGCGTTTCAACACAATTTGCATCATTATCAAAAGAAAGTAAGTAAGTAAAATAATAAGTAGTTATGGACTGTCTAATTTCACCAATTTTAGCTGATACTTTTATAAATAATTTAGATCAAATTTTTTAATTACGTGTTTCTGATAAGATTGTATTCAGGTTTCTTTATCTTGATGATGGTTCATCAGGTATGGATGAGCTTTTGATTAATATTAGCACTTTACATTAACATAAAATTTACACTAGGAAAAGAACAAATAAATCCTTTAATTTTCTTGATTTAAACATAGAAATTAATATACAAAAGTTCTCCATATTCAGAAATTCTACACATACCGACATTACAATTCCAAACGATCCATACCACCATAAAACACAAAAGTTAGGTATATATGGATCATTAGTACATAGAGCAATATCACTACCATTAAACCAAACAAATTTCAATACAGAAATACCAATTATAAAATAAATTACACAAGCAAATGGTTACACTCCAATGCCGACACTATTTAAAAATTGTAGCAACTCTTCGGAGAATTAATTGCGATAACCATCCGATCTTATTTACAAACAGATGAAGTACTTTTATTGATTAATTATCTATTTGCTTTGTCCGACACAGCTGCAGTTAGAGAATGGGAGAGGCTCGCTGAAATCATGACAACTTTCAGATCGCAACAAACACACTTTTTATTCCTATAAGATACAATTCTAAATATATTACTTAAATTTATTAATATTTCACTTAAATCTAATTTAAAATAACACCAATAAACAGAACTTGAATATATATCTATACAAATGCGGGTTCACCAAGTGGCCCTTATCAGAAATGACGGAAAGGTTGTAGACGGCGGAAGATCTCCTGGTATATGGAATATCTGAAGATCGGGTAATTAATAATACAGCAGGTTAGGAAGGTACTCTACGTTAATAATTTCCCTGCTTAGATATACGCAAATATATTAAAAATTGCACTCTGAAGAAATCAATACATTATGCTTACGTTAAATTCTTTTAAAAGATCCAGGGCGATGGACACTTGCATATGTGAAGAGTGTTTATATAAATACATTCTTAGAAACGAATAATGGACTGATAAAGCGCTTTATGAGGGCAATGGCTTTGTATGTACTTAGTGGGTCAACAGGTGTTATTAACTTCTGTTTTTAAAATAAATTACCAGTAGCCCTTTTATTTATTTAGCAATCTGTAACTTAGAGTTTTTGCAATAATTACTTTTAATTATGCAAAATATGTAACATGAAATATCGGGATCATAAACTCGAGAATGGATGACTGTATTAAATTCAGTTGGCGGTGTTTCTTTCACCACTTTTATGAAATGTATTTATTAAGACGTGTAATGCAAGGTTTACACTTTATTTTATATGCGGTTTATTGTTATCACTTAATGGAAAATTATACAAAACGGGATTCTCTTTTGAGAAATGAAATCGGAATTTCTACGTAATAGTAATACGCATAAATTAGAGGGGATTTAAAAACTGTATGTGAATATTATTATGGCTTTACAACAAATTTACAGGAACCGGAGTAGTCTTGAGGAATTAAGTCGGAATTTCTACTGTATAGAAATGTGCTTTAATTTTTAAGGAACTTATTTATCCTTTCAGGGAGTGGGTGATAATGCTTTATTAAGTATTCTGGATACGAACACAAAGCGTTAGTATTTGTGACTGATAGCCAGGATTGATAACGGTTTTAACATGATAATCTGGGGGAAGACATCTTGCGAAATATTCCCCAGGAAGTCTAAGTACTTTCCAGGCGACAACCTAAAACTAAATAGTAGGATATCGTGTGTTAGGATCAGTTTGTTTTAGGGTGGGAATACACACGAGTAAGTGTTACAGGTATTACGCTGTTTTTACAGACGCAATTAATTAATAATCCGCGAAAGCAGAAAAGAGATCGTTCTAACGGAAAAATGATCTGGTAAATATGACAGAAAATGTATGACTTACCCCAGAATGGGTTTGCAGGTAGAAGTAACGGTTTCTGATTCCAACTAGGTCGGAATAGAAATCAGAAACAAAGTGAAAATATAGTTCGACGGATAAGTAGGTCGATGGACACCTCAGCACGGAAGTAATAAGATAATTAATATCGCGAAGAAAAAGGAAAAAAAAAACATCGCGTCGTGGTTCCACTTACGTAGCCCGCGGTCTAAAGTGATTGGACGAAATAGTTGAGGTAGCGCTTTGGAGGGGTTCTTGCTTCGAAATTTAAAACGATTTCTTAACTATGGAACAAGGGGAAATAATTAATTATTGAAATGCACCGGAGCATTTTTAATGCAAATAAATGGATAAATTAATAATTAATTTTTGTGAGGATTTCTGGATCTTCACAAAATCAACTATCATAGCTGCGTATTGATCATTAGTACATAGAACATAGTCATTAACATTACACCAAACAATAAAGAAATATTAATTATAAAACAATCTGCACAAGGAAATGGTTGTATTTCAAATATAATGGACACTTTAGCAAAAAGTCAAATTTTCTACCAAAAACATTAACTCAATTAACACAGAACCGACAGAAAATAAGTACATATCAATATCATATTTAGAAAAAATCAGAAAAAGTAGCTCACAAGAAGAACAAAGAAGCTTTTAAACGTAATACCAATGTTCTTAAATGTTTATTTAATGCCAAAGATTCAACTGATGAGCTTTTGAAATAAGATATTTATAAGTTAAACTACACGGTCTGTAATTCTGTTTATATTGAACATACACCTAGGAATTTTGATATTAGGTACAAAAAATACATTAGATGTTACAAATATAAAGACAAAAGGCAAGTCACATTATGCCAAACATTTAATAGTAAATAATCACCTTATAACTCCACAGAACAACTTTAAATTTTTACATTTTTAAAATAAAAAAAGACAAATTAGATGTTTTGGAAGGAGTTTATAAACATAAACACAAAGTACCTTTAATGAACCAACAGGTGGATCTTATAGACTCACATTTAACATATATGTTAAATATAGAATTATAGTTTACATCAAGTTTGCTGTTTTACCGTAATGAGTTTTACCATAACTTCATATTACTGTTCTACTGATATATTTTCTCTTGATAATGATACATGTACTAATACGCATTACACAGGGTCTCCGAAAAGTGTGGAATATTCTATATATTTCGTTAAATATTGCCTTTCGGATAAATGAGTCATTTTTGTTTACTTAAAAAGCGTATTTCGCTCACAAATGGATGTTAACCAATGTACTTTTTACTTCAAGTGCATGTACTACCTCGACAATTAAAAGCAATCATAGGTGTCTAGATTAATGACCATTAAAATAAACTTAACACCACTCTACCTTCACTTTTTCGCTTTTTTCTCAAAAACTAGTTCAGTAGAAGTATTAAAGTTTCATATTTTATGAAAAGCAAAAAAAACATCTTTATCAAATGGGTACAATATATGGGTACCTTGTCATTTAAAAAAAAATTTTGTAATATTCGCTGCCCCTTTGTTGTTTAAGAAACCACTAACTAAATATCTTCCTGTAATGAAGAACTAAATACTAGACAACTTTTATTTCAAACATTTTTTGATAAAATAAATATTTACCGAGATATATAGAATATTCAATACTTTTCGGACACCCTGTATAAAACATTTGTGGATTTATATTTGAAACATTAATGCTATTAATCGTGGAACTCCACGAAGTACGGTTAAGGAATACAAATTTAATATATTTGCAGCCCTGATGGGACTTGTGAGTGCCAACTACCCTGATATGCATGTCTGGAGTGGGAATAATGACTTATCTAGTTATGTAATATATAAAATGCTTGGATTCAAACGATAAAGAGCAGAAATCGACATCAGACAAAAGAATTCTATTGCAGTTCTTATAGTGTATGTTAAACATTTTTGATAAATATTGTTAGGTACAAATAATTCTTTAGCCAACATTTGTGAAAAGGTGCTCCCAGCACGTTTGTCTATATCGTTCAAAAAAGTAAAACAATCAAGCAAATACTTTTATTGCTAAGTGCTTGAGAGGACATTATTTATAAATAGAAACTGATACATTTCAAACTAAGAACTAGGTTTTGTTTATTTGCCAAATATTAATACTTTCTTAAATATTGTCAGTAATGGCTGATATTGTCCAATATTTTAGTACAGCTTCTAATGAGCATTTTTTACCTTCCAATTTGCATGTACATAGTAGGTGTGTAGTGGGTGTAGGTGTAGTATGCAATCGATTTTTTTTCACTATTACTAAATCGACTTATTAGCCCATTTTACAACGTTGGCCAAGTTTCGCCAAGATCGGCTGGAAAAAAAATGTATAGGTTTATGTCCTAAATACCTGAATCAAAATATACTCTTCATCAACTACCGACAAAGTATGTACCACCTGTTGGAATGGATGACTTCCTACTTTCGAAAGCTAATACATTTAAATATGTACACTGGTCACCGTATACGTCACAATTTTTCAACGATGCTAAAAGTTGTTGCAGATCTGGATGCAGCTAATCGGATGGATGAATTTCAAACACCATCATCAGTAGAAAGCTGTATAGAAGAAACTATAGCAAGTAAAATTGCTATTTCCCATAGGATATTCATATATAATACCACTAGTGCGTCCAAAATTATCGATAATCTGGGAAAAAGCGGTGTTGCCTGGAAACTGCTTGAGTTGGTTAAAAGAGTCCGACTCCGAAGGAGGAGGGCTCTTCTTTTAACCAACAGAGAAAACCAACGAATGCGGTTTCCCTAAGGGAACAACGTTTTTTCCAGGATTATTTGATTAATTTTGATGCACGCGTGGTATTCGGTAGAATATTTCCAAAATAGAAATATATATATATATATATATATATATATATATATATATATATACAGGGTGCGGCATTAGTGCGTCGAAGTACGATATATCCGTTATTAAAGGAGATATCAAAAATAGTTATTTACAAAAATTATAGGGAACTTCAAACTTCACATTATAAAATTATGTTCGTATTTACAGGGTGTTACATATTACCAGGGTGAACCAAACATACTTTTTTTTAAATGGGACACCCTTGAAAAATCTGGAACACTGGAACTGTGGCAGGATCTGTAACAAACATGATACACCCACGTACAACGCAAATTAAAAAAAACCGAACACGTTTCGATAGCTACGCTATCATCATTAGCGGTCAACTAGGGCGAACTAAAGATAATTTCTAACATATGTACCATTAGCAAGTAACGCTTTGTTGCTTATCTGGTGAAAGTGAAAGTGAAAGAGAAAGTTATGAAAGTTCTGAGTAGTCTAATAGTCCTTGATCATCGTTATTCATTAGAATTTGTTTGTTTTTGAAGATCTCTAAACTTTCATAACAATCAAGTCCGTGCGTATTACTAACAAGTTTGATTAATGATACCTTATCTACTACATGATTTTTGTCAAACGTATGTAAAGCTACGGCAGACTTGTCCCAACGTTTGTATTTTATATGAGCTAAATGTTGTTTAAAGCGAATTTTGACAGGTCGTTCAGTTTGCCCCACATATATTTGTTCAGAATTTTTACAATTAATTTTATAAATTCCTGACCTATCCTGCTTATTCAGTTTATCTTTTGGATTACCTAACGTGGATGATGTGTGTTGTCATTCTTAATACTAAAATTTGTAGTGTTGACAAATTTGCAGAAACTTTCAATTCTAAATTCCCGACAATAAAATTTAGCTATGAGATAGATGCAAACGACAGTCTCCTGTTCCTTGATACTCTGGTAACAAGAAAGGGTAGCAAACTAGATATAGATATTTATCGTAAGGAAACTACCACTAAAAGATTCATAACCATGACTCAAATCACTGTAGGCAGCATAAACTCGCGGCTTTTAATTTTGGTTCATATATTGCGTAACTTTCCTCTTTCAGTTCAAAATTATAATAAAGAATTACGCACTATTAAAGGAATTGCTGCATACAATGAGTTTTCAGATGAAGTGGTTACGAATGTAGTTAGGAAACAAACACATAGGATGAGGACTAAAAACGTAACTACATTAGGTAACGCTAGAGAACAAATAGAAACAAAGCATGTACCGTTACCAAACTATCCTGCTTATACAAAAGGTCTGTTTAAAACCTTTCCCAAAATTAATTTGAAAACAATTGGTCAATTGTACACGAAAATCATTCTCATTTCAACGACCTGTATACCCTAGACAGAACAACCTAACAATAATTTTTACCAGGCATAACTTTTTGACATTGGTACAGTGTTATGAGAAAGTGCTATTTCTTTATTATTGCACCAATTGAATATGGAGCGAGCCAAAACTCGATTTTTTTCAAATGAATCACCCTGTATTTTATTTTAAAAAGTGGAAATACGCTTTATGTTCTTTCATTTTTATTAAGCACTCCCTATAGCTAAAATCGTTAATTTCTGAGATGTTTTCGAGGATAATATAACTAGTGTTGTGATTATCATTAAAACCGATAAAACTAAACGAGTGCAAAAATTTTCTACAACTTTTAACGAGTGTTATCATCGATTATTAATCATAACACGTGTTATATTTGGTAAGAGAATATAATGAACGTTAATAGAAAATATATTTTTTAAAGTTGACAATTTTGGATGATCTGTCACTTTGATAGTAAATATTACACTTGTAAGATACTCAATACAATTATTTATTTCTTTGAAACGTTTTGTCACTTTGCACTAAACTATTTTATTCATTAAAATCATGTGACAGACAACATGCGGTGATAAAATTATCACCGATTTGATAACCCATTTAATTCTGCGATTTTGTTTTTGTATTTTAACCAATGAAAGTAATTAAAAATGTACCATGTGACAAGTGAATTACATTCTCAGCTTAATAACAGAAACAATTGTTTTAACAATTTCTGTTATAACAAGTTAGTCGTGAACAAATGACAGATAAACATTTTTCAGTAATAATTAGTAGCTTGTCATTTAACAAACTTATTTGAGATTTTGTAGTGTTTATTAACTTGTGAACACTTAAATACTGTTTGAAAAGAACTGTCCTGTTGGGGAATTAACAGACATGATATGGGCACTGGGAGAATGTATGAAAAATTTACAAAGAGAGATATCCCGCACGAAGAGAACCCGACAAAATAACGTTGGAAAGGTTAGTAGATCCTTTTAATCGTACGGGTTCAGTACTTTATGAAAAAAAAGGAAAAGACAAAACCTGTACTTAATGAGGAAAATGAATTTAACATGATGCTTGAAGTTACGCATAATCCACATGTTAGTACACGTGAAATCTCGCGTCAGCATGATATTAGTGACAGGTCCATCCGAAGAATACTGCGTAAAAATAAGATGCATCCATACCATACCCACTTGCATCAAGAGTTACTCGAAGATGGCTATCCCAGAAGGGTTGCTTTTTGTGAATGGGCTCAACAACATATCCACTACCAGGCGGATTTCTTTGATTTTGTCCTCTTTGGAGACGAAGCCACGTTTCGTAAAAATGGAACTGTGAATAGATACAATTTCCATTTTTATTCGACAAGTAATCCCTATCTTATAGCAACTTATAGTCAAACTAGGTTGTCTTTGAATGTTTGGGGTGATATAGTTGGAGATCACTTCATTGGACCACATTTTTTCGATGGAACAGTGAACGGTCAGGTTTATTTGGACTTTTTAGAAAATCATTTACCACTACTGTTGGCAAACGTTTCTCTTAACATTCGTCAAAGAATGTGATTGTTACACGATGGAGCTCCGGTTCATCACACTAGATTAATTCATAATCATATTAATACGCATTTTCCTAGAAGATGGGTGGGAAGAGGAGGACCCATTGCATGGCCAGCTCGTTCACCAGAGTTAAGTAAAATTGACTTCTTCAAGTGGGGTTATGTGAAAAACCGTGTGTATCAAATACCTCCAACCACACAAGAAGATATGTTACCATAGTGTTTCCATGACAACCTAACCACCTATTGTTTTCATGGCAACTCTGATGTGCTGTGACATAGGAAGTGTATTTTATTAATGAGTAAGATGTAAATATAAAAATAAAAATGTTTTAAATCGAAAATGGGCAAAAACGACAAAACGTGTTATACGTCAATAAATTCGTTTTAAAATACTGCATTTAGTAGTTTTATGAAAGTGGTATGCTTCCATTTAATTTTTTTGAGCTACGGCAAAAATAAAGTTTAGAACGCTCTAGTAAAAAAGTTAACAAAGATAAAAGTTAGTTCACATTTTTCTGGAAGTGAGTTAAGTATGTAGAATGATTTTAAGGTGGTCATGGCACTCTGGATGAGAAAATAAAATTCAATTTTAAAATTACATTTGGAAAAAAATCGATTTAAATATTACGCAATCGGCCGTAAAATGACCTCCAGAATCCGAAAAACTAAAAATATACAGGGGGTGTCATTTAAAAATCAAAAGTTAAGGTCATTTCCGGTGAAACCGGAAGTCGGAAATGCTTGTCAAAAATTCCTAAAAATGACGTTTGGTTAGAGTAAAAACCCTGCCAAGTTTCATTTAAATCGATAGATAAATAAAGAAATGGCAGCCGGAAAGTGATGTCGTGGGCACCCCGTATAGGGCGTTCCATTTAAAAAAAAGTTGTTTGGTTCACCTTGGTAATATGTAACACCCTGTAAATACGAAAATAAATTTTAGAATGTGAAGTTTGAAGTAGCTATAATTTTTGTAAATAACTTTTTTTGATATCTCCTTTAATAACGGATATCTTGTACTTCGACGCACTAACGCCGCACCCTGTATATATATATATATATGATATATATATATATATATATATATATATATATATATATATATATATATATATATATATATATATATATATATATATATATATATATATATATATATATATATATTAAAAATTAAACTTATTTGGGGTTAAGTCGTGTTAGTTATAGTCTATTCGACGTTTCGAAAGCTTTGCTTTCTTTTTCAAGAAGGTTGACAAAGGTGAAATTGAATTCAAATTAATTTATGGCCACAATTACTATTCATCTAAAGCACTATCACTAGATTTTAATTTATGTTTGCTGCGTGTTACTGGGCCCTGGTGGGAAGTTGAAGTATTCTCATTAATGTGGGATGAACTTCTAGTAGTTAATCTCATATTGTTCGTACTTTCTTCATTTATAACTAGTATTGGAGTATATTGTTTCTTTATAATCATTCTCCAGACTGGTGGATTACAAGAATTATTACCACGTATGTTCAAAGCGTTAGGACGTCTTTCAATTTCTATGGGTTCACGTATGATGCGTTCTTGTAGATTACACAGTAGAGCTATCTATTTTATTTCCTTAGTATTCAGTTTATGGCCAGTGTTATTTTTTGGGTTCTTCGTATGAAATATTTTGTTTGGTGGGACGCCTGAAACAAGTCTATATAGTTTTATCAATAGTTTTTAATGAATATCCATTATGTTGCAAAATATTGGTCAATTGGTTCATCTGATAAGCGAACAGATCGGATGGTAAGAGATTTAATCACAGCGTGAAGATGGTTGGGATGGTGCTTTAAGGTATCGGCTAGAAAGTGTAGCTTTTCTAAATAAGCTGTATTGAAAACTATTGTCATCGCGTTTTGTTATAGTGACATCTAAAAATGGTAATTTGTTGATTGATCCTGTTTCCATTGTGAATTTAATGTTCTCATGTATATTATTTAATTGATGACGGAAACTATTTAGTGTATCTAAACCATGAGACCAAATAACAAATGTATCATCCACATAGCGATACCAACACTTCGGTTTAAGCACTGCTGAATTAAGAGCATGAATTTCAAAGTCTTTCATACAGACAATTGCAATGGCAGGCGAAAGAGGTGGACCCATAGGAGCTCCTAAAGCTTGCTTGTAGAATTGGTTTCTATAAATAAAGTACGTAGAGTACATACAAATTTCAACTAAGTTAAAAATGTCTGTATCAATATGATGCTTATTAATAAGAATGTTTATAGTGTCTTGTATAGGAACTTTCGTAAACAAAGAGACAACGTCAACACTAACAAAAATATCACTGGTATCTAAATTCTTCTTAAGTTTATATAAAAAGTCTAGAGAATTTTAAATATATAAGCTAGCACTTTCACAAATAGGCTGAAGCATTTTGGCTAAATATTTTGCAAGTAAGTGAGTAGGAGAATTATGAGTACTTACGATTGGTCTCAGCGGCCAACTGCTGCCTTTGTGTATTTTTGGTAATCCATAAATCTTCGGAATTCTGGAACTTTTTTCTTTAGGAATCAGTTGCTTTTTAATATCATCATGTAAACTTGATGAATTTATTATCACCTTAGCTTTCTTGTAGTCTTCTGTGTTAACGATCACCGTAGAAATTTCCTTTGTCAGCTGGAAGTATCAAAAAACAACAAGGCAGAAACAAAAATTCGATAGTCTTTATAATAAGTAAAAAAATGGAATAGCATCAACTAACACGGTTCATAATCTTAGCAATTTGACAAATGCACTTCCCACCAGGGCCCAGTAACACGCAGAAAACATAAATTAAAATCTAGGGATAATGCTTTAGATGAATAGTATTTGTCAAGTGTCATAAATTAATTTGAATTTAATTTCACCTTTGTCAACCTTATTGAAAAAGAAAGCAAAGAAGGCTTCGAAACGTCGATTAGACTGTAACCAACACGAGTTAAACCTGAAATAAGTTTAATTTTTAATATGAACACTCGTGGAAATTTAAACAATAATAATATCTATCTATCTATCTATCTATCTATATATATATATATATATATATATATATATATATATATATATATATATATATATATATATATATATATATATATATATATATATATATATATATATATATATATATATATATATATACATTTAAAAACGACAAAACTTTTAAATTACTAAGCATGTAACAAAATTTAGAAAACGAACAATACTTGTGTCCAAATAAATGTCTGATTTTTCACTGTATTCTTCGGAACACTGGTTTCAATATTTCTATCAATGGTTTCTCACGAAATTTTATGAAATTGTTTCATTTTTACAATAATCCGAACTTAAATTTTTTAACGTGGCTGTCATAATTTGAAAAATATTCTATTATTATGGTTTTGTTGAGTATGATGTCATTTCAGTTAAATTACCGCTGTAATTCATAACACTCAATGGGACGATCGGTGTAATCCTAACGAAGTTGCATTATAGTATAGGAGTAAATTATACATGAGTAATAGTCATAGTAATAGTTCTTGAAAGTAGTTCATCTATAAAGTTATCTTAACCAGAAATAGGTCTGGAAGTACTAATAGAAAATAATGATATTTGTAATAAATTGACAATAGAAAAAAATAAAGTATTTAATCTATTCTCTATTTTATAATAATACTCAAAGAGCTTAGGCTCAGCATTAGGCGCAGCAAATCTGCGCAACATGCTCAATAGAATACGGCGCAACCACCATACACACATAAGTTCTGAAAAGTATATATCGGGTAATTTTGTGGCTCAGTGGCAAAGGCTCCAGATTTGTAAGTGAAATGTTCTAAGTTCGAATGAGTAGTCGAGTGCTGGAAAAAAATCAGTCACACTTGAATTACACATAGAAGTCTGATGACGGAGCCAGAGATCGCTTCCGAAACGTGGCGCTAGAAACAGGAACAACCCTGGGACTAGGGCGATCAACTAAACTATGGTGCATTTTACCCGTGGCATATCTACTTTGGGTTAGTTAGAGTTAATAAGCTATACTACGCACTTTTTTAAGGACGTTTATGTTACTACATAGCGTAAGTACCAATCTCCACCAAATTTCAACTTGGTCTAGACGTTTATATCATAAGATTTATGCCAAACGGGAATTCAACTAAGATTCTATAACTATTAACTCTTGCCCTGCAATTCCGCCAGTACTGGAGTCACTTAAGTTTAAAACTTTTATATAACATATAAAAGCAAATGTCTTTTAAGATTTTGATACGTTACGTGCGAAAAATTCATCTCACAAACACGCACACGCTCACACGCACACACGTACACACGCACACACAGAGAAGCGCGCACACAAACATAAACACAGACACAAAACATGGACACGCACAAGAACATGGACGCAGGCACTGACACGGACACGTACACGAACACAATCACGAACACGAAGACAAACCGAACACGAACACGAATTCAATCACAAACACGAACACGAAAACGAAGATGTAGATGAACACGAACACGAACACGAATACGATTACGAACACGGACACGAACACGAACAAACACATATATATGCGTGCGCGCGTTTGGTTTTTTAAATCCAAGCACTTATGTGTTTTGGTTATTTTAATAGCTACAGAAAAAGCAAAACTTTATATCGATAGCATTTTTACGCAAATTACGACGGAGTAATTAGTAGCACACGCACACCCACACACACACACACGCTCACGCGCACGTACACGCACTCGTAGACGCACACGCGCACGCACACACGCATACGCACAAACAGCACACACACACACACGCACACGCACACGCACACGCACACGGACACGCACACGCACACACACGACCACACACACAACACACACACACACACACACACACCACGCACCACACACACACACACACACACACACGCAACAACACACACACACACACACACACACACCACACCACACACACACACCACACACACACACACACGCACACACGCACACACGCACACACGCACACACGCACACACGCACACAGGCACAAACGCACACACGCACACATGCACACAAGCAAATTTTAACTAAACTTCCGCATGCCGATATTCATGTAAATGACAAAAAGTGTCAATATTTTACAAATCATGATTTTATTCATGTTAACAGTGACGTAGATAAACGTAACTCTTTATCACACATTGTAATAGAAACACATTCACCATATGACACGGTACCACATAATCAGCCGGATAATAGTGACAATAAAGTTAATAAAGCTGATAATAAACCTGAACTAACATAGTCTACGGTAGTGAAAAGGAAAAATAATAAGTTATACAAGAATCCTCATACTAGAGAAACAGATATTGTTGAATATTTAAAGGGTAAATTTCCCGAAGTTGAATGTAGGAAGCTTGAATCAAAATTTTCGCAACATTTCGCGTCATTTAAAATTACACTTGATTTGTATAACTTCGAAAAAATTATGAATGCTGACATTTGGCCAAGTGGCACATATATAAATCGGTTTTTTCACCCGCGTGTGAGAAATCAGGTGCAAACTTAAAAACATTACAAATAACCTTAATATTATGTGTCTTAATACGCGAAGTGTTCATAATAAGCTAAATCTTTTACTCGATCTACTTGATCACTGTAACTATCCTGATGTGATATGCCTAACTGAAAGTTGGCTACGCTACGAAGAAATGCCTTCCTTTGTATTACCCGGATATGCAGTTAGTGCTTGCTTCTATCGATTATCAACACGAGATGGAGGCGTACTGATACTTCTTAAAGAATATCTGAAGTTTAGCGTGAGAGAGCTTCCTAACTGCTGTGTTGAAGAATCGTTTCTGAAAGCAGTTTCTGTAAATGTAAACGCTGGAAGTGTGTCTATTAATGTTACTTGTTTATACAAACCACCAAATACTCCACATACGACCTTTTTGGATACATTTGAAAATTTATTGAATAATTTTAAAGATAAGAAAAGTGTTAAGTTCTTTTGTGGAGATTATAACTGCAACTTTACATGTAATAACAATATGTCATCCGATGTAAAAAACTTATTCTTCTCTCATGGTCTAAGTCAAATGTTTTTTGAATACTCACGGATTCAAGATGAATCCAAATCACTTATTGATAACTTCTTCGCCAATATTAATTTAGAAGATGTTATTGACAATAAAACAGTTACTAACTTTGTTTCTAATCGTACCGCATAGCTACTGACTATTGCAATCCCTAATTACATTAGGTTCACTGCGAACCTAATTGAAACTACATTGATTAGGCCTATTACTGGAAAGGGTTGCATGTCCTTTCATTATGCTCTTGAAAATGCTGACTTTACATATATTTTAAGCAAATTTCCCATTTGTGATAAATTAGAAAAAATTTATGTATAACATTTTAGTGCTGATTAAGGAATGTTTTCCTTCTAAAGAACTTAAAACAAGGAAATGCGATGGTAAAGTTGTTTGGTTCAACGCTTAATTGAAAGAAATGCGTAAACATCTCAAAAAACTACTTGAATTTTACACTTTCGTGCATAATTCTGAATTAAAAAAAATTCCGTAATTTTTCGAGGCATTGTACCGAAGGTGTTGTGTCCAATTGGCTGCTTTGTTACTTTGCCATTTCGTACGCTTAAAAATAAACGTTACTCTGAAGGCCGCATTGCAAGGTACCTTTTAAGAGTGCAAATCCAGTTCGGTTCAATGGTAACGAACTTCCTAGCAACCCCAGTTTTTGAGTCGGGGATGTTGACAACTATAATGTCATCCTTTACCTTCAAATCCTGGATACTCATTTTTGTAAGCTCGTCACTTCTACAAGCTCCCGCAACACCCATAATTAAAGCAGCCTATAATTTTATACATGAATAACTAGATTAAAAACTGACTATATGTACTTACTTTTATGGCAATAAATGCTGTATCTGGTGCTTCTTTAAAAAATGCATTGACTTCGGATATGTCTAATACCAATGATTTTTGGGGTTTATAGCCAACATTTTGGCGTTTTAAAAACGCCACTAATTTTACAAATTTCGATAAATCCATGTTATCTTTTAGGGGCGTCTACAGGTAGATATCGCAGAATTGCTAGGAACGTCGCAGAGTGTGATTTCTCGTACCATATCACGTTTTCGTGAGACAGGTGCGACTACTAGGAGGCCTGGAAGTGGGTCTCGTCGAATAACAACACCTCGACAAGATCGACTTGTAAGAATAAATGCAAGAATGCGCCCTTTCTCTACGGCTCGACACCTGCAGGAAGTCCTTCAAAATGCAACAGGCATCCGAGTATGTACTCAAACGATAAGAAATCGATTGTTCGAAGTAGGAATTACTTCCTACCGTCCTTTGAGATGTCCCGCTAGAACTGCTGCTCAAAGAAGACTTCGTGTAGCATGGTCAAGAGGGAGACTTCAAGAAGCGACACCATGGGAGGACATATTGTTTTCGGATGAGTCTCGATTTTGTCTCCATAACGATAGTAGACGTGAAAGAGTTTATCGAAGTGCTGGAGAGCGTGCCTTGCCTCAGTATATCCAGCCGATTGTCACGTATGGTGGAGGTGGTTTAATGGTATGGGCCGGAGTATCTTTGGGATGGCGTACCGAACTCCATATCTTTAATGGTGCTTTGACAGGTCAGCATTATGTTGAAGACATTACATTAAATCGCCGTAACGTCGTTGGCAGCGAAAATCTTATTTTTTTAGGCGATAATGCTCGAGTTGTTTTGAACGCTTTTCAAAATGAAGAAATAAGTCATTTACCACTTCCAACGTTCTCACCAGACTTAAACCCAATCAAGCACGTGTGGGATTTCTTCAGAGGCGACTGGATCAACATATTCCACAGCCAACCACAATTCAGTTGCTAAGAGACGTTTTACCGGTTATGGCAGGAAATACCACAAGAACATATAGACAACTGCATTCTAAGTATGCCTGCAAAGTATAGAGCAGTTATTAACGCCTATGGAGGAGCAACACGGTATTAGCCATTAAAAATTTTCATTTAAATTACACAGAGTGAAACAACTCAGTAACCACTTTTTCCTCAATTTGTATTAAACTTAGATTTTAAGTAGGCTGTTATTTTTAATTCCATATTTAGCTACAACAAATAACTAAATATCACCGATTTCAGCTACACACCGCTATAAATAAAATATCCCTATTCATTTTTGCGTAGTTTATTAGTAGCTTCGTTGGCCCATTAACACCGTTAATAAATGAACGTTTTAATACTGATGTGTTTCCTGACTCTTTGCATAAGAACGGCAATACAGATTTCATGTCAAATTATCGACCAATTTCAATTCTCCCGACCCTCTCCAAGGTCATATAACGTATCAATGAAACCCGCCTTAGAAGATACTTTGAACCAAATGATCTTTTCTTCAAGAACCAATTAGGGCTTAGAATAAGCCAGGAGTCTGGTGAAGCTCTTATACGTTTATACATAATACTATTACCTGATTTGATGAGGGTAAATTTTCTGTTTCAGCCTTCTGTGATATTAGTAAGGCGTTTGACTGCGTCAGTCAACGTTTTATTATCAAAATTAGAAAAGTATGGACTGGATCGAACAAGTCGCAGTCTCATTAAATCATACCTAACTAATAGAACCCAAGCAGTTAGAATTAGCAATGACACCTCTATATTTGTCTATCTAGAACGTGGAGTGCCTTAAGGATCTATCTTGGGACGCTTACTGTTTTAGTTTATATTAATGATTTGCCTCATTACTTAAGTAATGGAAATAATTCTGCATTAATCTTGTTCGCCGACGATACGACGCTTACTGCCTCCCACGTTGAAGTAAATGCTGCTATTAATTTGTGTAATGAAATTGTTAATCAAGCTGAAGTATGGTTTAATTCAAATGATATCGTGAACAAAGATAAAACTCAGAACTGTATGTATACCTTAAGACCACTTGTCGGTTTTGATAACTATTATGATGTTAGTAAATTTTTAGGTATTGGATACTAAACTAAATTTTAATGTTCCCATTGATTACCTAACTCGTGGGCTATCAATCAACGTTACGCTTTACGCAATTTAACTAATTTTGTTTCTTCCAATGTCTTAAGGATTGCGTGTTTTTCTCTATGTCAAGAACATATCTTATATGGCATCATTACATGGGGTCATACACCGTGGAGCAAAGAGGTTTTGCCTTGCAGAGAAGAGCCATACGCAATTTAGCCCATATACCTTATACTGCTGATTGTAAGCAGTCGTTTAAGGACCTTTGTTTAATGTATATGTATGTATATTATTGTCTATGTTACGTTAAATCTAACTATAGCAGCTTTGATACGCGAAGTGAGACACACCCTCATGACACTAGTTATAAAGAACAATTAAACACTTCTTTAGATTATCAAAATCTTTAAACAGCCCTAATTTCTGGTTCATTAAATATTTTAATGCGTTAACTTTTAAAAAAGTAGTTAAAGAGTTTTTAATTGATAATCCAATGTACAACTTAAAGGAGTTTTTAAATGTAAATTTTACTTGTTTGAAATGTTTACGCTAATGCCTGTCTACTGATTTACTGTTCATTTTCACATGTGTAAATATCTGTAAGATACTCTGCATGAATAAATTATTATTATTAACTCATCGTTATCATTCAATCGAGAGATATCCAGCGTTAAGGAAAGCACTACAGGAAATATTAGATACTTTGGAAAATGTTTAATAAGAAGGAGGGTTTCACGTATTATACAGCGCACTAGGCTCCCAGGTTAGACCGAATATACATTTCTCGCAACCTGTTGGATCGCGTGTCAAACATATCTTTAAAGTTGTCTTTTTCTGAAGAAGAAAATCTGAAAAATGTTTGCTACAACACAAGTTAGGCAAAATCATTCACACAGATAGACCCTCTCTCTCTCTATCTCTCTCTCGAAACCAATTTTGAAGTTACACATTTGTAACAAAACTAAACCATGAACGCAAAATTGTAAACTACCCTATCAAATTATGTTCGATAAAAAGGAATCATTACAAAAGTAAATATGCAAGAACGCACTACAAGATAGATACAGCATCTGAATTATTTAGCAAAACAAAATGTGTAAGATATTACTTGAAAACCAACTATGCTTAAACGACTTTAAAATGTAACTAAATAAAATAAGTGCATCGGGTCTCGACGGTTTAACGGTAAAGTTTTATATCACATTCTGGAATAGAATTAGTCCATTCTATCATGAGGTGACAACTAAGTGTTCAAAAGACGGAAAAATGTTAAGGTCAATGGCAAAGGCAGTGATTAATCTTCTTCCCAAAAAAGGAGATTTGACAGCACTAGATAGTTGGACGCTCTTTCAATTTCCACAACTCATCATAAAACTGTAGCAAAATCCTTGTCAATTAGATTGTCTGCAGTAATCAGTACTATCATCGACCCTGATTAAAGCTACAGTATTTCTGGTAGAAAAATCTATGATACTCTTCATCTTTATAGAGGCACCACATTCAAGGCAAATAAAGAAAATCTCCCAATCTGGATCAAAAGGCAGCGTTTGATAGTATCAACTTCGATTATCTATTCTACGTATTAAAACATTTTAATTTTGGCAATTTTTTTATCAGCGCCATTCAAACATGATATAAAGGAGTCATATGTCAAGTTAGAGTTAATAACCTGCTCACAAGTGAAATTGCGGTTGAAAAAGCCATACGTTGCGCTCTATCCGGTTTCCTGTATTCTTTAGCCATAGAACCTTTTCTGTCCATGTGTAGAAAGTCACTTAACAGTGCAATGCTTAAAGTCGAAAATACAAAACTCGTGATTAGTGTGTACGCAGACGATATCTCAGTTTTCATTTCAGAAGATAGCGGCTTTGATAAGTTTCCCCGAAGTTTTTCAAAACAATCAGGTTCAGAACTTAATAGAAAACGGTGGGCCTTTGGACCGGAAGCTGGAAAAACAGAAAGCACAAACCCTGGGCTATAAATGGACCAACACGTCTATCAAGGTTCTTGGAATAAGTTTTTTAGCAAATCAAGAAGATGATGCAGAGCTGGCGTTTGTAAAACTTAAGGAAATGATCGCAATTCAATTGCAAAATGGAAGCGTCAGGCACCTGCATTTTCAGTAATAGCGAAAAAGGTAATATCAATCAATCTATTGCTCCAAAGAATCAGATTCATTGAACGACAAGCAAGTCAAAGAATTACAAAATATGCTGACAAGTTTTATGTGGTCGTCAAAACATTGGTGCAAAGAGGAAGACTTATGCTTACCTGTAGAATACGGAGGGTTGGGCTGGTAAATCTAAGAGCAAAGCTTATAGCGTTTCAGTGATGACGGTAAAAAATTATTACTTGAATCAGAAGAACAAAAGTGGAAAATAATATTAAAAGTGCATTACAAAAATTAAACCCTGTACAATGTGTCTTGGGAATGGCTGTTTACTAGTTCAGAAATGCAAGAAATTAATAAAACATCGTGGTTTCTGCAGTCCCTAAAACAAGCAGTAACATTTTTAAATATCAGAATTGCCAACTTTCCAAGAGGTTTAGAAGATATAAAAAGCATTTCTTCTACGAAATCTACGCTAATTAAACAATATAAACCTCTTTATTCGCAAGCATCTGGGTAACGTTAAATTTCTTTACTATATCAGATTTTATGAAGAATTATAAATGGATAACTAATGCAGAATTATTAGAAAAATTAAAACAACAATATAAAAGACTTCACACAGACCTAGTAAACCATTATGTAATAATAAAAAGGCTTTTTGAATCAAATTACAATGATGCCCTACAAAACAAAAATAGAGCAGAGGAATTACATTTAAACTTTATAAATTTAAATTCTAATAAAATTGCAGTCAAACGTAAAGAATTATAAACAATATTAAAAAAGGTAATCGCGACTATATATGGTACTGCATCAAAACTAAAGGGTCTGATAGAGAAATTCATTGGAAAACTTTTTATAAAAAATTGACGTTCAGTACCGTCAAAGAAATTGCTTGGTGGCTAGCAAAAGATAAACTGACTTAATATACTTAGACAAAGCGGGATTAAGAGATTCAAACCATTGTACCTTCTGCCCATCAGTAATAGGAACATCATAGCATATAGCTTTGAAAAGTATGAACTTGCAAACTACCTAATTACTTTAGCAAAGAGTACAATATCTAAGGTAATCAGAATATTTCTTAGAAAGGGGGTATTAATAAGATTAAAAACGATAAGAATCAATGAATACAGGTGGAGCTTAGGCAAACATTGTACATTATTTCAAAACAAGTGGTGTATAAATAACGTACTGTGTAACATAGATGAAGAACACTTACATTTTAATTTTTAAGAAAACATTTTTTTGTAAAAAGTATTTATTTAAACAAAATGACATGTTACGTATAAATGTACAAACGATTGATTTAAAATAAATAATAATAATAATAAACACGCACACACGTACATACGCATACATGGACAGACGCGCGAGCGCGCGCGCACGCACCCACACACACGCACGCACGCACGCACCCACACGCACGCACGCACCCACACACACAAACAAACAAACAAACAAACAAACAAACAAACAAACAAACAAACACACACACACACACACACACAAACAAACAAACAAACACAAATACGAACACGAACACGATCACTAACATGAACACGAACACAAATACGAATACGAACACAAACGCGAAAGAACAAGAATACAATCCGGAAGTCTGAATCGTCCACATAGTACCAGATAACAAACCATTTGTACATAAATATAATTTTGAAATGAGACAATCTAGATTTGCTATGTTCTATTAAAATACTTAACTTTTTTGGATATTTAAAGGTGTATTTTGGAATTTCACTACCTATCCAAATTTCAAATTACAAAAGCAGTTTGTTCTTTCAATAATCAATTTTTCCCATTAATTCCTATTTTACAAAACTTATATGTTTGTTAACTTTAAATCTGATTTCTGTGACAATGTGTGTAATTATTTTAATTTTATGCTTAACAATACGATTGTGATGCCAACACAATTTCTATAAATATATATATATATATATATATATATATATATATATATATATATATATATATATATATATATATATATATATATATATATATATATTTTTAACAACACAAAATATATGGGTTAACATTTATTTATAGAAATAATAATTTCATGCATTGACAAATAAAACAAAGCTTTTTGATCAAAGCAATTAATTTATTCAGATACTGAAAGGATTAATTGGTAGCGCTGGATTTAAACAAGAAAATATAAAATTTCTTAAAATAATTTTATTGAAACAGATCATTAGATAACTACCTAATTACTAATAGAGGTTATAATACATGGGGCATAAAAATCGTAGAAAACTTAAATAATAAGTGTCAGAACTGATGCTAAGAGCTTTGGTAGGTTACAATTGAAGGCTTCTTCTGATTCTGTAAGCGCTTGGAGACATGTACTCATCAATATCTTGTTCTTCCGCCGCGACATTATTATCCTCTTCGTTATTAATATTATCTTCCACATCGTTATCTGAATCAACAACGTAATAATTGTATCCATCATTTGAATTATCGTTTTCATCATTATCCTGTACTTCAACTACGTTTTCTCGACTTGAGGGAATTTCGTCATTAATGTATGGAATTTCGACATTTTTTTTAAAACCTTCTTCTGTCTGCCTTGGGAATATTTGCCGGATGTTTTCATCTACATTTTCATTATCATTGCTTTCTTTTAAGAAAGCTGCTGACTAAAACAGTAATAACAATAAAAACAATTTGAATTATGTTACGCTTACTCCACAAGTTCCAGTTTGACATGAGTATTCTCTGCCATCTTCACTACATCGACAATCGTCACAATCAATTTTAAAACTGGAATATGGAGCGCATATTGTAGCTTCTGTAAAAGAAAAACAATAATATTATTTACCTTAAAAATAAGAAATTAATTACTTGATTTATATCAATTTTCTGTGCTAATCTGTGGTTACTATAATACTATAGTTTTAATTTGAATAAGTTTGTTGACTCTAGGTCAACGCCTTTTGATAAAATTTCACTTTATCTTGCCTTTATAATTTTAAATAGTTTTCAGACCGATTTACAAAAATTTTTTGCTATAACAAAGCCACATTGATTATTGCGAGACACGTGTAATGCCACCCACTTCCCCTTTAATAATTATTATTTTTGAACTCATCTAATAGTAAAATTTTTTAAGCAATTAAAATCTATACATACCTGTTTTCACTATATATAACAATACTAAAAACCCAAGAAATGTAAGCGTCGACAAATTCATCTTGTATGGGTGTATAATTTTTTAACACTGATAAAAGTATTTCCTTTACCTCACTTTATAGTATAGATAAAAAAGGAAGTTTTATAAAAAAAAACGCATTTTATTTTATTCTGTTTATCAACTTAACATAATGTATAGTTTAGGTAAGTTTTTGAGGTTTTGTCTCACATGTGGTTAAAACACTGATATGGGAAAAGTGTGTTTTGCGAGAGGAATTATAATATTTTTAGAAGTCTAAAATTAGTAGTTTTCCATTATGACGTTTCAAAGGAATGTGCTTAAAGAATTTATTGCTAATAAAATTTTACATTTTATGTACAAATTTTATTCATTTTCAAAATCTGTAGTCCTTTTTCTTGATTGTATGGTATAATTAATGTAAGCTTTAAATCATATATATTAAGTAATTATTTTGTTTAAGATATAAGAACATGTTTCTATTAATTAAATAAGGAAAATGTTAATGATTTTAAAACATCCAAATTTAAACGTATAAAATCTTTAAATGATTGCTAATTTAATGTGCGATTGAATTCAATAGTCGATGTATACGTCTTTTTTATAACGTAAACCACAACAAAATTCGAAATTAGGCCAAAATAATCTGAAACGTATAATTGTAGTTTTGAAGTCAATTTAGATAGCCAGACAATAACAAAGATTAATAGCAGCCTGAAGATGGTAATAATAATAAAAGAAAGGGTGGGTCCCCTGAACAAATGATAATAACTATACTCTGTTTCATCTTATTTTGCATTAGAGCACGCCATGGAAATCTAGGGAGAATGTGTAAAAAGAACCAAAAATTACTACCGTAGCTTGACTTTTGATTATTGTCGTATATAATACAAGTGGTAGGAGTCTTGCCGATAATTTTTGTCAGTCAGATCACGAATAGTTGTTGTGTACGAAAATCGCCATTCGTGACGACTTTCTAAACATAACAGCTACGAGTGATATTGACTGACAAAAATTACCAAACGATTCCTACCACGAGTTGGATTCATGACAATCCAAAGAAAATGCAGGAAAATTTTACGTTTTCTTTGAAATGCAGTGGAAAATTCTTTATAGCAAATGTGTTATAAATAATAATTATTATTAATACAGTTTATTGTTGAATTTTTTTACCTTTGTTCTCACCTGTATTATAGCTGTAAGAACTTGCTCCTTGATATAGAACGATTGCCAGTGTAACCAGATCCTAACTGGCTCAAATTCAAAAAATTGACTTCCGATTGGTTGTTGAATTTTGAGTTGGATTGTCGTATATAGTACAAGTGGTAGGAATCTTGCCGGTCGTTTTTGTCAGTCAGACCACGAATAGTTGTGACGAAACTCGCCAGTAATGCTTTAGCACGAGTGGCAATTTTCTAAAGACAACAATTACGAGTGATTCTGACTGACAAACATTCCGAAAAGATTTCTACCACGAGTTGGATTCAGCAAGACAATCCAAAGAAAATGCAGGAAAATTGAAGGTTTTTTTTTCGAAGTGCAATAGTTTATGGCAATTGCGTTATAAATAATTATTATTATTAATACAGTTTATTGTTTAATTTTTATTCAAAAAATAGACTTCCGATTGGTTGTTGAATTTTGATTTGGATTGTCGTATATCGTACAAGTGGTAGGAATCTTGCCGGTAATTTTTGTCAGTCTGATCACGAATAGTTGTGACGAAAATCGCCAGTTGTGTTTTAGCACGAATGGCGATTTTCTAAAGACAATAATTACGAGTGATTCTGACTGACAAGAATTAACAAAAGATTTCTGCCACCAGTTTGATTCAGTAAGACAGTCCAAAGAAAATGCAGGAAAATTGAAGGTTTTTTCGAAATGTATAGTTTATGGCAATTGTGTTATAAACAATAATTATTGATACAGTTTATTGTTGAATATTTTTACCTCTGTTCTCACATGTATTATCGCTGTAAGAACTTGCTCCTTAGTATGGAAAGATTGCCAGTGTAACCAGATCCTAATTGGCTCAAATTCAAAAAATAGACTACCGATTGGTTGCTGCATTTTGAGTTGGATTGTCGTATATAGTACAAGTGGTAGGAATCTTGCCGGTAATTTTTGTCAGTCTGATCACGAATGGTTGTGACGAAAATCGCCAGTAGTGCTTTAGCACGAGTGGCTATTTTCTAAAGACAATAATTACGAGTGATTCTGACTGACAAGAATTAACAAAAGATTTCTGCCACAAGTTGGATTCAGTAAGACAGTCCAAAGAAAATGCAGGAAAATTGAAGGTTTTTTTCGAACTGCAATAGTTTATGGCAATTATGTTATAAATAATAATTATTATTAATACAGTGTATTGTTGAATATTTTTACCTTTATTCTCACATGCATTATCGCTGTAAAAACTTACTCGTTAGTAGGGAAAGAATGCCAGTGTAACCAGATCCTAATTGGTTCAAATTCAAAAACTAGACCACCGATTGGTTGCTGCATTTTGAGTTGGATTGTCGTATATAGTACAAGTGGTAGGAATCTTGCCGGTCATTTTTGTCAGTCTGATCACGAATAGTTGTGACGAAAATCGCCAGTAATGCTTTAGCACGAATGGCGATTTTCTAAAGACAATAATTACGAGTGATTCTGACTGACAAGAATTAACAAAAGATTTCTGCCACAAGTTGGATTCAGTAAGACAGTCCAAAGAAAATGCAGGAAAATTGAAGGTTTTTTTTCGAACTGCAATAGTTTATGGCAATTGTGTTATAAATAATAATTATTATTAATACAGTGTATTGTTGAATATTTTTACCTTTATTCTCACATGCATTATCGCTGTAAGAACTTGCTCCTTAGTATGGAAAGATTGCCAGTGTAACCAGATCCTAATTGGCTCAAATTCAAAATAGACTCCGATTGGTTGCTGCATTTTGAGTTGGATTGTCGTATATAGTACAAGTGGTAGGAATCTTGCCTGTCATTTTTGTCAGTCAGACCACGAATAGTTGTGACGAAAATCGCCAGTAGTGCTTTAGCACGAGTGGCGATTTTCTAAAGACAACAATTACGAGTGATTCTGACTGACAAAAATTACGAAAAGATTTCTACCACGAGTTGGATTCAGCAAGACAATCCAAAGAAGATGCAGGAAAGTTGAAGGTTTTTTTTTCGAAATGCAATAGTTTATGGCAATTGTGTTATAAATAATAATTATTATTAATACAGTTTATTGTTGAATTTTTTTACCTTTATTCTCACCCGTATTATCGCTGTAAGAACTTCTCCTTAGTATCGAAAGATTACCAGTGTAACCAGATCCTAATTGGCTCAAATTCAACTTCCGATTGGTAGCTGAATTTTGAGTAGGATTGTCGTGTATAGTACAAGTGGTAGGAATCTTGCCGGTAATTTTTGTCAGTCTGATCACGAATAGCTGTGACGAAAATCGCCAGTAGTGCTTTAGCACGAGTGGCGATTTTTAAAGACAACAATTACGAGTGATTCTGGCTGACAAAAATTACCAAAAGATTTCTACCACGAGTTGGATTCAGCAAGACAATCCAAAGAAAATGAAGGAAAATTGAAGGTGTTTTTTCGAAATGCAATAGTGTATGGTAATTGTGTTATAAATAATAATTATTATTAATACAGTTTATTGTTTAATTTTTTTACCTTTATTCCCACATGTATTATCGCTGTAAGAACTTGCTCCTTAGTATGGAAAGATTGCCAGTGTAACCAGATCCTCAAATTCAAAAAACAGACCGATTGGTTGCTGCATTTTGAGTTGGATTGTCGCATGTAGTACAAGTGGTAGGAACCTTGCCGGTAATTTTTGTCAGTCAGATGACGAATGGTTGTGACGAAAATTGCCAGGAGTGGCGGTTTTCCAAAGACAAAAATTACGAGTTATTCTGACTGACAGAAATTACCAAAAGATTTCTACCACGAGTTGGATTTAGCAAGAAAATGCAGGAAAATTGAAGGTTTTTTTTCGAAATGCAGTAAAAGATTGTTTATAGTAATTATGTTATAAATAATAATTATTGTTGAATTTTTTATCTTTACTCTCACCTTTACTATCTCAGTAAGAATTTGCCCCTTTATGGAAAAATTGCCAGTGTAATTAGATTCCAATTGACTCAAATCCAAAAAATAGACTGTTTCGATTGGTTGCTAAATTCTGAGTCGAGTGCCGGTTTTATTTTTAAAGTGAGACTAATGCAGCGTTGCAACATAGTTTTTCACTTCGTTTGCACGAAAATCGTTGAATTTCTATTGACCTATTTAAAAAAAAGTAAATTTTAGGCTTCAGACTTTGAATGTCTATTACCTACATAAAACAGAAATTGTATATTCTTTACATTGGTCATAAATGACAACATGGTGTCCTATCTAATGCAATGAAATGTTTCGTTAACGAAATTCATGTAAAAACTAATATGAATACCTTGTCCTTTTTCACTCTTCCAAAAAAATAACGAGGGAGTAATATATAGGAAATCCAGAGCGTTATTTCATAATTAATCCAATGCGAAGACTAGCTTTCGTTATAAAATTTACCTACTTCATTTTTCTCTTTCTTCTCTTGGTTATTAAACATGATGTAGAAGTGTGGTTATATGCAAACCTAGTTCTTTGGTCGCAAGCAGAACATCAATATGTATGCATTTAATTTAACCTATCCAGCAAATCTACAGCGCTTTTTATAAGTAATCCAATTCGAAGGTTTTATGTTGAAATTCGCTGCGTCGTTCTTTTGCTGACTATTACGTTCACATGAACGTAAATAACCCGAAATGTATCCATTTAAGGTGTAGCTAAATGCAATTGAGCACAAGATTGCTGCTTTCTCATCCTCGGATAAGACGTGACGAAAACCAAATGTTTAAACATATTTTTACTAAAATTTTTATGGCAAACAGTGGGGTCTTATTTCAACTACACGAGAAGAATATGAAGCTATATCACTATTTGAATCTACATTGGATTCTCCTAGTACTAGAATAACAAGCGGTATATTTTCAATCGACAGATTTCTCATGTGTTTCTCCTAATTATTTGAAATAATATTTTCCGTGTGCGAATAAAAAATTTGACACACCGTAGAAGAACATTTGGATAAAGCCTCAATCGATAATTTCTGATTCCTATCTCTCGATGGAAGTTCAGAACTTATTTGCTTATTGATCCCCATGACCTTTCAATAGGGACTTCTTACCCTTGCTTAATCAAAATATTATCAACTACCGAGTTTTTTCTTCTGGGCCCAAAGGGTTGAATATTGTTCCACAGTTGTTTTTTTGTAATTTTGCTCTCAACATTGACCCCGTGCGTAACCAGCCACCCCTGCAGCTGATATTTTTTACTAAAAAATAAGCGTTGCTTGTACATCTGCACCGAATGATACGGTGCGTTATCCATAACCACAACACAATTTCCGGGTGGGATTGTGCAGCACAGGAATCAACTGTTTAATTACTTAATTTTGAAAGAGGTCATAGTTTTATGATAATCTCCGTATCGAGTAAATAGTCGCAGTTTTCCAAAAACCTTAATTACACTCTGCTTATAAAACGGTATAACTTTTACTTTCACTTTTACTTTTGATGCCAGAATCGCGCTCTCAATTGTATCCAAATTTGAGAGCCATTTGATAAATCCACGTTTCGTCTAGATATACACATCTGCATCTTGGCCTGAACTTTGGAACTGCAGAAATTTTCTCAAAAATTTAATTTTGGCTGCAACGATGTTTGATTTCAAATAACATTTGTTCCATTGATAAGTTTGTGTAATCTATTGATTTCAAAATTTTAAATAATGTAGTCCGATCTCGATTAAAATTTAAATCGGTTTTAACATGATACAATTTTGCTTAAAGTAAAATATTCATTTTTTGAATTAAATTGCCAAATCAGTCATTGTAGATCTGTCCAAAAAGTGAAATCCCAAAACGCAGATTTTCCGCGTTTACTACACTACGTCGACTTTAAATTTTGAGGTTTTGCCGTTACGATGTCGAAAAAGTGATTTAAGTTCCTACTTACTTGAAATATATCCGACACCATTACGATAAGTTCCCCATTACTTTTCCCCGTTGAACTATTTTTAAGCTGAGTATAGCACCTTGTAATTTCCAACTTTGTACTGTTTGCGTTAACCGTGGGCATTTTCTCAATAAATTATTATTAATTGAATATGAGACTTCATCATCATATGCGTTACTCAATTAGGCAACACAGTACGATTACTTTTGACAGGGCTGCGTCAAATTAACTTCTAGTGAGTTTGATAAATGAGAATATCACTACAGAGAATATCATGGCCTACTCTAATGCAAAAAAAGATAATAATGTGACTTAACAATTTATTTGATGTATTATTATGGACAGAAAGGTATGTAAAAATATATTAAAATATCTGTTAAAGGCGAGTTTATAAGATCAACCTGTTCGTCGATTAAAGTTACTTTCTGTTTATGTTTATAAATGTCGAATGGATCCAAAACATCTAATTTATCTTTTTTATTACAAAAATGTAAAAATTTAATGTTGTTATATGAAGTCACATTATGATAATTTACTATTAAACGTTTGGCATAATTTGGTCTGCCTGTGTGTTTATCAAAGTTCCAAATGTCATTAGTTAAACTGTACATCCTGTAACTCTGTTTATATTGGGTAGAACTTTGATATTATCTACGTGGAACACATTAAAAGCTGCAAATATAAACACACGGACAAATCAAATTATGCCAAACATCTAATAGTAAGTAACCAATTTATGACTTCATGAAACTATATTAAATTTTTGTAATAATAAAGACAAATCAGATGTTTTGGGAGCATTTGAAATTTATAAACATAAACAAAAACTTACTTGTATATTTTCTGTCTATAATGATACATGTTGCATTGAAACGCGTTGAGAAACAAATAATTATATAAAATAAACTCTGGAATTATATTGTGTTTAAAACAGTAGTGCTATTAAATATGGAATTCCACGAAGTAAGGTTGAATAATATATATAAACTTAACCAAAGAATGTTCGTTAGAAGAACAAACCAAACTGTATAAGAAGCTTATGATTACACATGTAATAGTCAAAACGTACGGTTTAACCAAGAATGCTTAAAGAAATAGGTGATACCGATTTACGTTAACATGTTTTCGAGAATTGAGAAGATAATTAAGGACTCTCAAAGATGATGGTTTAAAGAAAAACCTAAAGCAAATAAACTATACCATCATAACTAACAATTTAAAGTACAAATTAAATCATTCTGTTAGGAACTCCTTAGAACTAATTAGTTAACTACAAAACAAAAAATTACCACATATAATACACTTGTAAGTTTTGATGTTACTAGTGTGTTTTCGAAAATACACCATCAAGAACTTATACGTTTATTAAATAATTTTTTATATAGTAACAATGTTGAATTAGTTACAAAAATCATTTGATCTCTGTGCTAATCAAAATTATTTCACATTCTTTAATAAAATTTATATGCCATAAAATGGTTTACCTACATCTTTCTGGATAATTTAGAAAATCAAATTTTGAAATGAAATGTTTCTGATAAAACTGTATTTTGGTTTGGTTATGTTGTTCATATTTTAGCATGTTTTGATAGTTCATCAGATTTTATTGATGTGTTCTTAATTCATATTACCAGTTCACACCCTAACATAAAATTCACACTAGGTAAAGAACCATTGCTTTTCTAGAATTAAACATAGAAATCAATACATAGAACAAGTTTGAGTTCTCCAAATTCAGAAAATTCGGAAATTACAATTCCAAAAGTTACCTACATTATGATCATTAATACATAGAGCAAAGTCGCTACATTAAACCAAACAAATTTCAATAAAGAAATTTCACTTATAAAACAAATTATACAAACAAATACTACAAAAGAACAAGCAGTATACAGTAGCTTTCATAACTAATATCAATATTCTTATATGTTTATTTAATGGAAAAGATTCAACTTTTTTTTCCCGATAAGGCTTAGGCTACCATCCCTCAGGAACACTTCACAAGAATGAATAGTACGATATTAAATTGCATAGAGATACCTATCAACGGCCACCTTCAATTTTTTTCATATCATAAGTGACGGGAAAACAGGAACTAGGGAGATTATTCCTGAGTGTAGAAGCCGTGCAGAAAAATGTGGATTGCGCCCGTTTGGTACGGCAAATGTGGTGAACGGCGTTCACGTAAGGACTTGTATAGTATGTACCTAACACATGGCGAATAAGAGAAACAATATTAACATTTTGAATGACGCCCGTATTGCTACACGCAAAAAAAATAAATGCAGGGCCCTAGTTTGTCTTCTGAACGAATACTTTGAAAATTAATATAAAGATTCGAAAACCAAATCTTTTAAAAATGTGGTCAAGAAGAAACAAACTAACCTTCCTACCAATTGGCATAAATGAAATCTATCTTACTCCAACAAAATAAAACCCAACGATAGAGAAGAAGATAAAATTAAAAAGAGAAGGTACCCAAATATTTGATTTGTCTTCTGTGCAGTTTAAGAAATATTTTTCTGATGAAGTGTACTACGTTATTAGAATAGAATCTAAACGATACGTAAAAATGTCAAAATGTTTACGATTTTTCGGTAACTACTAACGAATTAAAAATTTTCGTTGGATTTTTGCCACTGTGGACGAAAAATCGTGGGTCACTTGATTACAGGTTTGACAAAAATAAAAAAAACAATGAAATGGTAACAGGTGTGTTACAACGAGCAAAAATTTTGACACTATTATAAGAATAATTAATATGTGAATAACCTATGCGTCTTTTTTATTCAGAAAGGTTCAGGAACCTGCTTCGTCATCTTGCTTAGATTGCAGAAGTGTACCAATGTATAATTTAGGCTATACCAGGGCAGTAATAAAGCGCAACGCTCACGGCGTACTACCTACGATGTATTGGTAACCGTTGCATAAAACGAAGAGATGAGCAACGATGGTACCAATAGTATTCCACTGTTGGTGTACTTATATATATATATATATATATATATATATATATATATATATATATATATATATATATTATATATATATATATATATATATATATATATAGAATTTTACGGAATTTTCTATAATTAATGTGTTAAATATACAGGGTGTAAAATTAGTGCGTAATTCTTACGTTGCTCCGTTACTATGTTAGATAGAGAAAATCTTTAAATGTGAAACTTGTGTATTAGCTTCTTCTCCGCAACCTAAAAATATGTACAATTCTACTTGCATTTTCGGATAACTTAAATATTTGAAATTGAACACCCTGTATATTTTTAAATATTCTTATTGTGTGATTGATTTCCTATCAAGTAATGTTTTGTTTTTTAATTAGGAACAGTCGTTAAAGAGTTATTCAGCTTTCTAGAAAAAATATGACGTATGAAAACATAACGAATAAAATCTGCAGCGGCCACATTATGACAGATTAATCAAAAATATTTTGTAAAACGTTTGTCAAGATCATCTACTGTCATCCGAAAAATCAAACTTTATATTCTGTTGCACAGGGTGTTTGCTACGGTGGTACAATAACTTAATATTTTGATGGGCCATAACTCAATTTCTTTGTAATGGAACACCCTGTATTTTGCAAGTGGTTCATATAGAAATAAATTCTCTTTCGATTTTTATATTAGGTTTCCTATCCCTAAAGTTGATACTTTTTAAGCTATTGCAGTTTTAAGAATAACAGGACCGTATTATGCGAATTGTAATTTTAGAAAGTTAAATATTCCGAGAGCACCATTTCAGGATATTGCAAGATTGTCATAAAAAAACAAGTTGATGAAATCATCAACACAAAGCAACGACATTTTTATTACAAAATTTTAACACCTACATAATTAAATTAATAGAAGGAATACCAGAGAAATTTACAATAAGTGCTCAAAGACACCACCATTTTGTTGCAGGCACAGTTGAATTCGTTCGTAAATGAAGGTTTAATATAAGTGTCATGGGTCACTTGGCGAAAAGCATCACGAATTCTCTCTTTCACAGTTGGAGAAGTTTGGTACACATTGTCCTTTATACATCCCCAAAAGAAAGAATTTAGTACAGATATGTCTGGAGACCTAGCAGACCAGTTCTGTGGACCACCTCGTTCAATCCAATGACCAGGAAATCTAATATTTAAAAAATTTCGACCATTCAGCGTCGTATATAGAGGTTGTAAGGGATTTTTGGTGGTGGCAAGTGAAGCTTGCTTTCAACGAAGTCCGACACAACAATTAAGACTTGTAAGGAAAAAAATAAATTATACGTTACGGTAGTTGCTATTCTGCGATGTTCCTAGACGATTGCGGATACCGGTCGTTCGCTCCAAAGATTAGAAAACGGATTCTGTCGCCACCCAAAGATAAGCTACCATTCAGGTGGTCTTTGGGTCCACTTCTGAACGTCAATGGCTTCCCAAACGGCTGCGTCGGGTTCCCCAGGATAAAATTCAGGGTCTGGTCCTTATGGTATAAGATGTACCTAAAACTCAATTAATACGGACGGACGGCGGATACCGTAGACCAGGTCACAGGTTCCTTTAACAAACAAAATTCCTTCACCAATGATGGATGAAAATGAATGATTCTTAATAAATATGAACTCTGTAGCTCGGTAGCAAAGTAGATTCCTTACTACTTATCGGAACATATTAACTAGGCTTCGAACTTAAATACAGAGCGAGTCTTTATTAAGTTTAATTAGATTAATCAATTGTGAAACCACTCTTCACCTCATACTCATCAGTAAACTTTAGCTTCGTTTATACGTAACGCAGTGAGAAAGAAAAGATAATCATTTTGGTAAAAGCACTTACCTTTATAGAGTACGACATCTAAAAGTGGGGAACGGCTGGAATTCCATAATTTTAACGATGAGGCGACAGCGTAACAATTTGTTTTAATTGATATTAAATCAACTACTCAATTAATATTTGTTTCGTCGTGCTAAAATTATTCTTTATAAAGTAACAGAACGATTGATATATAATTCGGCCAGTTTCCATTAACAAAAAATACTTATTCTATCTAACGGTTTAATTACGGAAATCACACAATTCCAGAAGCTGGTTACTGTTTGACACACCTGTCGGTGTTCGCGTTATTTAAATATACAAAATTTTATACAATAGTAAAAAGATTACATTCTTTTCATTCAAGTTGGAATTCATAGAAAGCATTATAGATTTACTTTTAATTATTTATATCGAAACTGTTATTTAACAATGCAATTTTCACTATATAATTTAACTAATTTATAAGGACGGTGTTAATTATTACTTATTACGTATTAATTTAAAACTCTCTTAATTAGATTGATCGGATTTTAAAGTCTATTTGAATGCTTTGGTTTCTTATCATTCTCTTATATTAATATAAAAGGTTTTGAATGTAATTTCCAATTGACATGTGCGCTTTAACATAAACTGAATTACTACTTATCAAGTTTTAATTTCGGAATAAGAAAAAAAAACTTGCATTTATATTAACGGTGTAATTATTTATAGTACTTGATAAATTTTAATTTTGAAATAACGAAAAATATCTATTTACATTTAACTTTTAATTTTACTCTTGTCAATATTCAATGGTGCATAATTAATTAATATACGGACTTAATTATTGTTTGTTATTAGAGAAGTAAAAGTAAAAAAAAAACTTACCTAAATTTATTACTATTCAAAATACGATGTACAAACGTATGACTTGCAGCAACAACCCTTAATGCGTTTTTCTCATTGGTTACATGTCTTGCACGCATACGTTTTGTATAATTAACGTTACCTGTTATTTCAAACCTCCCTTTGAATCTTTCGAAGTCAACTTCAGGTGGGTGTCTTCTGTCGGGATACTTCTAAGCATAGCTTCAACACACTCTTCTCTAGAAAAATTCATTCCGATGCACAAAACAGTGAACTTATACAGTACAACACACAAATGCTATTTTACTATAAATTAATATGACAGATAAGTGGTTTTGTGTTTTGCAGTTGCTTCCACAGTCCTCTAAAGAATTAAAATTCGCATACACGGTCCTGTTATTCTTAAAACTACAATAATTTAAAAAGTGTCAACTTTAGGGATAGGAAACCCAATATGAAATCGAAAGATAATTTATTTCTCTATGAATCACTTAGAAAATACAGGGTGTTCCATTAAAAAAAGTTGAGTTATGGCCAATCGAAGTATTACGTTATTGAACCACCCTGTACAACGGAATTTAATATTTAATTTTTCGGATGACAGTAGATGATCTTGACAAACGTTTGACAAAACATTTTTAATTAATTTGTCACAATATGGCCGCTCAATATTTTATCCGTTGTGTTTGCATACGTCATGTTTTTCTAAGAAGTAGAGTAACTCTGTAACGGCTTATCCTACTTAAAAAAATCAGAACATTACCAGATACGCAATTGCTGGCAGAATAAGAATATTTAAAACTATACAGGGTGTTCAATTAAAAATATTTAATTTGGATAAATTGTCTGAAAATGCAACACCTTGTAGAATTGGTGATATTTTTAGGTTACGGAGAAGAAGCTAACACACAACTTTCATTTCTAAAGACATTCTCGACCTAAAATAGTTATAGAGGAACATAAGAATTAGGCACCAACTTTAGACCCGGTGTAATAAGCCGCAGCGACGTAGCATATTCATTTAGCATTATGCCATTTTGTTTGAAACGCAAAATAAATGTAGCGAAAAAAAAAATAAAACATACAGTTCATTGGGAGCAAAATTTGTTTGTCATGTTTGTTTTGTTTGTTAATCTCCAGTGACATTGTCCAAACACGGGAACTAAGAAACCATGATTTTCCACAAAGCAGTAGCTTAAGAAGACTAAAGTTGCAAGATTTGAAACATTGTTTTAGGGTAAAGCAATCCGTGTTTCTAGACCAATTAAGAATCGGTACGTCCAACAACTGCACCTTTTAAAATCTCCTACATATTGACACATTTTGCAAAATGTAGTAAAAACTCATTTATTGAAGCGAAGAATGTATTATTTGGTGACTTTAATATAAAAACAGAGATTATGTCTGCTATCAAGGGGGTTCAGTTATCTCGGTTAACTGTTACTAGATGTATCAAGATCAATCATTGGGAAACTAAACTGAAAAGGGATATTATGGAACGTTTTTTGTATGAGTTGTGTATTATGAGTTTTCCGACATAACTGGTGTTGCTCAGAAACGTATTTGCATTGGGATATTTTCTGATACATTTTTTTAAATAATTGTGGTCCTGAAAAGTTTAGCCTAATGTGCTAAAGTATTCAGAAACACTTAGAAAGATACACAGAGGGATTTTTCATTGCCAAGATATACCAATGATCATTCATTAGAACGTAGATAGCGCCCGTTTGGTGCAAGTTGATATTTGCACTGCATACTGATAATGAGGAACCGAGTATAACTAGCAAGGGTGCTCCGAATGTTATTCGGCACACAATAGCCATCGAAATACTATTCGTTGAATATGGTCAACGATATTTAGAACGTATGGGGATGGATCAATCTAAATATAAGAATTGTATTCTAGATGAGGTCGAATTTAGGTCTTATGTAGCAGAAAAAAACGTTGGAAGGTAACGTACTCCTTAGATCTAGGCTATTTTACAAGCAACTGCTTTAGTATCTGCCAGAAGTTGGTCAACCCATAGTAGATTTGAATACTGTCATTATCAACATATGATAGAGTCTGAAAACTGGGCCATTCATACGTACCACAGGGAATGATCGATCTTTTTTGGCGGACACAAGGCAGCCGTGCGTTTTGTTAGCATTAAATTTCAGCAGATTATTACTTCCCCACTAAAAGGTACTTTGAATGTTTACATTGATTGAAATGGCCATTTTAAGTTTAATCTAACTACAATGAAAAGTACTGTAGAGAGGAAAACAATGTATCGGTGACATGCTTGCGTTAATTCCAACTTCTTTTGAAAAGAACCCATCAACTTACTTTGTCAAGGAAACCGGAAACCCAGTTGATGAGCATATCAGTTAACCCAAACGGAGCGAGGTTGGAAAGTAAACAATTATGCCAAACTTGGTCAAATCCTTTGACATATCTAAAGCCACTAAAACTGTTTCACTGGATTGATCTAATGTAATGTTCCAAACTTGGGTCATATATGAAATATCACCTGTTGAACGACACTGTTTAAAACCATATTGGTAGTCACTAAGGAGTTTACTAGAACCTAGAAAAGAAAGTAGTTGCTGATTGATGACTTTTTCCATGACTTTAGAGACAATGGAAGTGATCGTGTTTGGTCAGTAGTTAGAGGGATCGGTCTTGCAGGCTTTCTTAGGAGTAGGTTGAACATTTGGTAACTTCCAATGATGTGTAGGTGTCCGCTAAACAAGAATTATTAATAGTGCTACCTTAAAAAAAACTACTCTAAACTAAAAAATTATGTAATTCAATCTTTAGAATCAAAAATGCATTGTCACAAATGCGAGAGGATTGGGAAGCATAAAGGGCGTCTGCAGTGTCAGTTGCGCGACGTGTGGTCGGGCATTACCATGGAGCAGAGTCGGTCACTTTATATCAACTAATTCTCAGCATATAGCACCTGATCTGCCTCCTCGGTGTATTTCTACCATTGAGCTCATCGCTTGCGGTTGTCATAGAAGTTACAATTCAATAAAATAACGGCTCGTTTTTTAACATATAAGGAGCACAGACGACACCTCGAAAGAGCAATTCCTTTAATCATCACTTGAACCGTGCTCCACCCGCTTGTTAAACTTTTCGACACAATTGATGCGATTCGAAACCATCGCTTCACTTACGCTGAACTGATCCGTAATCACTCGAACAGTCGGGCATGGATATTCTTCTACTATTGTTTTCTAATCGTTATGGTTAATAGTAAAGCGGCGTACTGCGCACTTTTTGTCTTAAATATCAGACGCTCCGCGTGCATTGGTTAACCCTTTCTTTGCTCGATACTTTGTTAAAATTTCGATCGGCTTGTATGGCTTGCCTAGCACTCTTTCGTAATATTAAATTTCGCGAAAATTGCATTTCGATGTCTAAACAGCAAAGTGTTTAAAATAATTCCAAAACAACCTCAATTAAAAGAAAAAAGAGACCAAAAGCAATTGACTGTCAAAGTTAAACAATTTTGGGAAGTGCGAATCCTCATTGGTTTTGAGCAACTTAATACTAAGCATTGTTAAATAGATTAGAGAATAATCATCGTAAAATTATATCAGTCAAAACAATCGTGAATACACTTTAAACAGAATATGTATACAGGTATGGAAAAATGTTTTCGCGGGTCTGAATTATAATAAGTAAAACAAAGACAGTGCAATCAGTTCACGTGCTAAGTGAGATAGAATACACAACTAAAAGCGCTGATGCCAAACATGCGTCTTTTCAGTAGGTTAGTACCAATGACATTTGATTGCTACTGACAACGAGAATTGAAAATCAATGTTTTTGCAAATCCAACACAATACTCATGTATTCCACCGAAGAAAAAATATAGATTATTAAGTGGTATTATTCAGGAAGTAGGTACTGCACAAGAAATAATGGGCAGGTTTGCTTTTTCCTTTGGAAACGAGCCAATTGCATCAGAAAGTATGATTATGCGTACTGTTTGTAAATTTGAAAGATGTGGATGTTTAAATAATTCTTGTATAAATCCGGTAGCATTGATGGTTTTTCAATAAGGATTGTAATGCTAAAGTTAAATCTTAAACGTAAGTTATACGAGGGATACTATTTATGTATTGAGAATTGGCAACACTGGTATTGCCAGGTGAAATTTGTCACTGTCATCTTAAAGTTTGACATTTTTGAGGTTAAACGTACTCAGAACGTTTTGTCTTGCGAACACTATTTGTGTTGTTTACAGTAAGTTGAAAATTTCATCTCAGCCAAAATATGGAATTAACTCGTGAAAATTTTCGAGCTATGATTTATTATGACCTTCGACATGCTGTAACTCAAGAACAATGCATCAATCAACTGAATTCAACTTTTGGCGATGAAGCGCCATCCACAGCCACTGTATATCGCAGGTACACTGAATTCAAACGTGGACGTAGTTCGCTCACGGGTTAAGTTAAAGAAGGTCGTCCAAAATCAGTCGTTGTGCCGGAAAATATCGATGCTGTGCGAAAACTAATTGAAGATCATCTTGTGACATATCACGAAATCGAGAGATGTTTAAGCATTAGTATGACCAGCACACATAACATTTTGCACGAACATTTGTGTGTTCGGAAGCTGTGTGCACGTTGGATTCCACATTTGTTGACAGATGCTCAAAAAAATGCTCGTGTCGATTGGTGCCGTAAAATGATTTCAAAATAACACTGTGGTGCATCCAAAGCGGTATACAACATCGTCGCAGGTGACGAGTCGTGGATTTATGCGTATGAACCAGAAAGAAAAGGCCAGTCCACAGTTTGGGTGTTTCAATGTGAAGCAAACCCAACAAAAGTTGTTCGTTCTCGAAGCGTTAAGAAGGAAATGGTGGCGTTTTTCGTCACGAAAACCGGCCCTGTGGTAAATGTGTCTTTCGAAAATCAAAAGACCGTTAATTCAGCATGGTATACGACCATTTGTTTGCCTGAAGTTTTCGGTAAATTGAGAGAAACCAACCCAAAACGACGAATCATTTTGCATCACGACAATGCCAGCTCACACACATCACATGCAATAAATAAACGAGTATTTGGATACACAAAAGATCGAATTGATGGGTCATCCGCCTTACAGCCCCGACTTGGTACCCAATGACTTCTTCTTGTTCCCATTAATTAAAGATAAACTGCGTCGACAACGAAGAAGCAGTTGAGGCCTTCAAAACGCAAGTTTTAGAGCTACCATCTTCTGACTGGACAAAGTGCTTTGAAGGGTGGTTCAATCGCATGCAAAAGTGTATAGATCTTAAAGGAGATTATTTTGAAAAGCAATAAAAATATTTTTCATCAAATTCATTTGTTTATTCTATCTATTCTCAATACATAAATAGCAACCCTCGTACTATTAATGCCAATGTTAATGTTCATGTTTGTAGCTCTCGTAAGTTTCTTCATGGTTCTTCTTACGAGTAGTAATCGAACCATGTCATAAATTACAATAACCATCGATGATTGAGGTACTATCATTTAATGTGTAAGTGTAAAGTATTCACTTAATAGTTTAAAAAAACACGCGACTTTTCAACATCAACTTATTTGCTTTTGTTTCGTTAGAAATGTTGAAGCTAGATTGAAGGAGCATTAAGTAGTTCATATTTTGTGCCTACATGCAAATATGTACAACCCGCAGTAATGTTTTTCCATGCCTGTATGTAAATGCACTCTATAACATGAGGGTATAATAAACAATTTTCTAATCAGACAAATTTTATATTTCTTTTCTTTCTTGTGTTGTAGTGTAATGAATATTTAATTCTCTTACATTAATAATAACGCACTTTTTTTGTGGTTGAAATATTTGGAAGATTCCAACGAATCGGTTCTCGGAAAGTTAGAGGTAAAGATACAGCCAGTAGCCACCTGAACCTACTTGTGGGGATTTTTAACCTTCAAATGTAAATATGCAGATAGGTACAGAAGGTTATGCAATCGACATTTTTCCCTATCGCTAAATCACCTTATTGACTCACTTTATGACGTTAGACGAAGTGTTGTCGATATCGACGATGATGTGTGTGTGTGTGTGCGTGCGTGCGTGCGTGCGTGCGTGTGTGCGTGCTTGCTTGCTTGCGTGCGTGCTTGCTTGCTTGCTTGCGTGCGTGCGTGCGTGCGTGCGTGTCTAGTGTCTGCGTGTCTGCGTGTCTGCATGTCTGCGTGTCTGCGTGTCTGCGTGTCTGTTGCGTGTCTGCGTGTCTGCGTGTCTGCGTGTCTGCGTGTCTGCGTGTCTGCGTGTCTGCGTGTCTGCGTGTCTACGTGCATGCGTGTATGCGTGTCTGCGTGTCTGCGTGTCTGCGTGTCTGAGTGTCTGCGTGTCTGCGTGTCTGCGTGTCTACGTGTCTGCGTGTCTGTGCGTCTGCGCGCCTGCGCGTCTGCGCGTCTGCGCGTCTGCGCGTCTGCGGGTCTGCGTGTCTGCCTGTCTGCGTGTCTGCGTGTCTGCGTGTCTGCGTGTCTGCGTGTCTGCGTGTCTGCGTGTCTGCGTGTCTGCGTGTCTGCGTGTCTGTGTGCGCGTGCGCGTTCGCGTGCGCGTACGCGTGCGCACGCACACGCACACGCACA